>JAKOGI010000027.1:80000-680000 GCA_029747015.1 Carnegiea gigantea
GACTATATTAATGAGTGTGAAAAAGAGGAATGGAGGAGAGGGGGGATAAAGCAGGCAATTGAAGATCTTCCACATTTGTTCACAGTTTCACTGTCACAGTCAGGTTCTAATTAATCATTACGCTGATTGACAAGAATTATATACACTCTAAGATGACAACCATTGTCTGTGTATTGACCACAATATAAACATGCATCATGCATGTCACAATAATAAACACTCAAGAGATCAACTAGTGCTTCTTTTTTTTTAAAAAAAAAAAAATTTTTTGGGGAAATGGTTTCCTACATTCTAAAGCATATTATATCATCTATGCTTGTGTGTTGTGTTGCCTTGACTTGAAACAAAGCCTGAGGAGCTTTAACAACTGCTATCTTGGGAAGGAGGACCACTCAGTAACTCCTGCATATCAGAAATCAGAATTTCTTGGTGAGAAGAAAAATCCAATGAAATGATGGTATCAAACCAAGTGGGTTCAATGAAACTCCCTTTAATCAAATTGAGGCTGAAATTTAATTAGCACCAGCTTTAATGAGAACTAGAACAAGTCTTCAAAGTACCAAGAAGTTTAGGTTTGAAGTGGAATGGTGTGGGTCATATCATATTCAGATTGATGGAATTGTGGATTTGTCTCTCTTAAGGTCGATATTATCTGGGGGTCTTATCAAGTTTGTAAATGTTGTCAACTTGTCAGCTAATTCAATTAATCTTGAAAACAAGCGCTATTAGTTGAAAGGATTTCAACTATTCTCACTTTGGGAGCCAATGAGTGCATAGGTCACTTGGCATTGAGGCAGCTAGCCTTCCAATGGAGAGGTGACATGATCAAGTCCCATGACTTGTAATTCTCCCTGTGGAGATGCATAGTGTAGTCAAGCTCCCCGCCCTCCTCGGCGGCCGAGCTGTCAAGTCCTGTTGAGTACCTCTAAGGTAAGGGCCTAATAAAGATGGCCTGCACTGACCAAATCCCCTCCCCCCCCTCTCCCCCAAACAAAAAAAGTTTAGTTTGAGTCAAGTCAGGTTATATTAGCGTCAAAATTGAGTTCACAAGTTTTGCAACAAGGTATCTTAATTTTTTAAGTCCTTGTTTTAGTTGGAAATCTAAAAACAAGAACATTAACAAGCAAGAAAAGAAGCATGTCATAGATACACACGAGTTGCACTTACTTGATGCACAGGGACTTGGCTATGAGGCTTATTGTGACACCAATCATACCGACGACCGAACGTCATAGCGTCCAGACTTTCCTCAGCAAGAGCTCTCAGCCTATTGAGCTCAGGCAAAACCACACTTCCAAGGTCAGGCCTATCCTTCCTCCTCATCTCAGCACACCAGAGTGCCATCTTAGCGAAGCTAAGAGCCTCTTCGACAGGCCAATCGGGCACTTTTGGGTCCAACATCTCTACAAACTTCCCCACTTCTATGGCTATCTCGACATGATGAGTCAAACCCATTGGTGGCCTGGCAGTTATGATCTGTAACAGCATTACACCGAGAGAGTATACATCTGATTTCACCCCTAGCATACCGGTTTGCTGATACTCAGGGTCTATATAGCAGAAAGTACCAGCTGCTGAAGTCATCCTGTATTGTGTTACATCTTCTGCAATGTCTGGAGGGACTAGCCTGGCTAAGCCCACATCGCTTATTTTGCTGACTAGGTTCCGGTCAAGTAGAATGTTAGCTGGTTTCAAGTCGCGGTGGACCAGGGGCTCAGGCTTGGTCTGGTGTAGGAATAGGAGACCAGTGGCAATTTCTGCTGCAATTCTGAACCGGTGTTGCCAAGGCAGTGGGGGAGTTCCTCCTTGACAAAAAAGGCGGTCTTCTAAGCTCCCGTTGTGCATGTACTCATATACTAGACAACCGTATTCTGGACAAGCACCTAATAGAAGAACCATGTTGGGGTGCCTAATGCAACTCAGCACCTCAACCTTAGCAAAAACTTGTGTTAGTAAGCAAATGAATAACATGGATCTTATAAGCATTTAAAAAGTGGCGATTCTAATGTGAGATAGTTTCACGAAGTGTATTCATAAGTCGAATTTATTTTCCTTTGACCTCTTTTATGACCGAACTATTCATGCCTCGTAATCTTTTTAGATAAGACAGTCTCATCCAAGAGAAACTCCCATAAAAATGAATTTATTAGACTTTAAAAAGCATAATCTTAGGTGATTGTAACATGAGCTCCATTTAGGTTCAAATTTGGACACCAACACTCTTCTTGTCATGCAAAGTGCTCATGGAGTAGCGAGTTTTGTTCAGTTTCATTAACCCCCCTCCCCTAAACCCTAGCCCAAAGCCTATCCTCCCAAATCAAGCCTAAACCAGTAATGTTCAAAGCTTGGACTATTTTTACTTGGGGAGTAACAGTACTTGGTCTCACTAGCCAATTAACCTTGACAGTAGATCAAGTACATTCACAAAATCCTTTTTTGTGGGTCTCTTAGAATCAGCCTCTCTATGGGTAGGAATGCCGGTAGAGGTAAGGTTGCCTACAACTGGATCTCCCCAAACCCCGCGGAAGCGGGACCCACACTGGGAGGTGGTGTTGTTGTTTGTTGTTATTAGACCAAGTACATGACGGAATGAAATTCCATCAATTCGAACATGACCCAATCGGATCTAAACTTAACCCAAACCGAACAATCTATTTGCAAAGTCTAATTGCTGGGAGGCAATACCAGCATAGATCATCAAGAAGGGAGGTAATGTCTCGAATTCAAGTTTTGTGAATGGAGAAAATATGTGATGTGATGGGAGAGTTGTACCCCATTATGAGCAAACAGTAGCTCGACTATAGTAAAACAGACGCTCAATGACGAAGAGATAGATCATCATGAAGGGAAAAGCAAGGGTATAGTTACAAACCTCTTGCTGAAATTGTGACCTTCCTTGAGCAGCATCAGGACGAAGTACCTTAACTGCTGCTAAAGTGTGATCAAGGTAACACTTAAACACAGGACCATAACCTCCTTCTCCAATCTTTCTTTCTTCTGCAAAATAATCTGTGGCAATTTCTATCTCATCAATGGTGTACTTTCTATAACTAACTGGCTCATTAGCATGTGATAGAACTTTCCTTCTTCCCTCAGTTTCCTTGAGTGCTTCCGTCTCTGCATGGATCCTCTTCTGAGCCTCGATTTCAGCTATCCTCTTGTGAGCTTCGGCTGCTTCCATGGCCGCCTTTGACTTGGCTCTCTCCCCCCTGATAAGGGCTTGTGTTGAATCTTCTCCATGTTGAACACCTTCCATTTTTCTCTCCTCCTCTGCTCTCCATTGTTGGAGCACTAATGCCTAAAGAAAGGGGTCATTCGGCTTAAGTTTAGCTTAGGCCCCAAGTTACTTTCTGTGTAGCCAATGAACTAATTTTTTAAAATTTTGTATCAATCGAGCCCACTATTATATATTCCAACATAACGATTAAACTGTTGGAATTGTGTGTAGGGTCTAAACTGGGTCACGTTATTCTGGGTTTGGGTTAATTTCGAGTCAACTATAGATAATACCAAAAAGTCATTTTGAAAGTACTTGTAATAACATTGATGAAAGAACTCGGGCTAAGTGAGTTTACAAGGTTCATCCGAGGGTTTGGATGAAAACAATGGTTCTTAATTTAGGGTCAGAGATCAAGGAAAGCAATCAGATATAGGTCAGTTTTACCAATATCACTATCTTACCTTTTGCTTCGCGGAGAGTGCTTCCTTGCAAGCATTACTATACATATCTATTGTTTGTTTCAACTCCAACTTTAGCCTCCCCATTTCAGCTTCCACATCATCCTGCAATTTCATTAGCATAACCACTTCTTGTTAGTTTTACTCATTTTTGGCTTCTTTTTTTCAATCGCAATTGGGAATTTAAATAAGAATTAGTCTCTCGACTATGCGCGCAAGGTAAGATTGCCTATACTTAAATCTACCCAAACCCTGCTGAAATGGGACCAACATCAGGTGTTGCTGTTACATTAGATAAAAGCTCTTTTCTTGTTGAAAATGTGTAGTACTAACGTTCTAACTTGTACTTTTTGTGCATAGAAGATATGTATGTACATAATGACTGTTCATTTCATCTTATAATTAGACAAAACCCTGCAATTTCAAATTAGAGAAAGCGAACATAACCAACATAACAGGCAATCCCATGAGGGGCCTTGTTACTTACCATTGCTTGTGCTTGCATATTGGACCAGGTGATGCTATTGTTATCATCAGAAGAAGCACTAGAGAAGTTGTGGCTAGGCATGATGTCAATGGAGGGTTTTCGATGTGACGACAAATCATAGCTGTAATCTGTGTTATCAGAGCTTGTTGACAGCCTGCTACTGCTATTGTTATTGCTCCCTGGAGCTTCAAATGGGGGGAAAATTGAATCCATACTTGACCTCCCAGAGCTCACAAATGAGATGTCAGAATCGAATGACATTATCTCCCCATAAGATTTTAGATGTTGTGGGTGTCTTCCTCTTGTAAATTTTGTCCTGTTAATTGTCAGCCATTTCTGACAGTTAGGAAGTGCCTTCAAAGTGATGAATGGCTAGACCTGATAAATGAGTTGGTCAGTTCAGATTTAAGTTTAAGTCAGTGTATCTTGGGACCATGGAGCTTTAGTTACGTCATTCTAGTGGGTCTAGTTTGCTATTCGTCGGTCCTGACCCAGTAAAACAAACAATGTTCACAAGGAACATTTTAGGTTATGACAACTTAAATTTGTGACTAAAATTTGAATTCTCCAAGTGAGCAAAGCATGACCCGAAATTCCAACCAAATGATCCGGATTCATATCCAACCGGATACCTTAAATAGGTTTGTTTGAAAGTGGACCTGAAACCCAAATTGGTTCGAACCGAATCGAACCTGACTCGAAATTTAATCCAATTCGAAGATCACCTGAGCTGAACTAGAATGTCACTTGACACAAAACATGAATCGATCCAAATTTAATCCGATCTACAAATCGAACAGCTTGTTTGCCAGGGATATTGGTTTTGGTTAATTGGGTAAATGTTGTGTTGGTTAGGGCAAAATTAGGCTTATCAATTTGAATATAATTATAACTCTACCCAAAATTGCTGAATTTTGCTAGGCATATGAGAAATGAAATGTTAAGAAAAAGTAGCACCCACCGAATTTCTGTATCTTCAAAAGCACTGAATGACGACCGAGATGGTACAATTTCGGACCCTAATCCACATGAAAATTAGACCATTAGACAATCTGAAATAGACCAGAACCGAATAGGACCTTTTCTTAGAGTTCCTTTTTTATTTTTCTCTTTTTTAAAAGGCAAGTACATTGAACCAACCAACAATCAAAAGAACTTGAATCGAAATAACACTATCTAACTCAAACCAGCTCAAAATTTTATTGAATCAAACATGATCCAACTTAAAACCTATTCGAACTCACATCAGATGACCCACACAGCAGGTCTAAATTACAAACATATTGATTGGGGAAAAATTTGATTCTTCCTAATGGGCTCTTACAAGTCCAACTTACAGACCAGGCCCATATATGGAATAGTAGGCCCAAGAAGTATCACCCTAGGGGTTCCCTCAAGCCCATGCTTAGACTCATGGACCCAGGACGCGGCCCTAGGGGCCCCCCTTGGGCCCTTCCACTCCGAGACCGGCAGCCCATGCGGGCACTCCATGTAAGATAACTGTTATACTCTTTTCTGAGAGGACTATAAATAGTTACATGTCTTCCTCGGTAAAGGGGTTGGCAGATTCATCCACTGAACTCTCATTATACTCTCTCTCTTTTGACCTTTCTGACGCGAACCCAGGACTAACTTGACCGTTAGAAAGGCGTTCTCCTGTCTACAACTCGGGGTTGCCCTTTTTACAGGGGAGGTCGTTCCAGGAAGAGGACGTCAAGTGTTGAACGCCAGCTGTCAGATAAACCCGCGCCTTCGTCCCACGTCATTAGTAACCGCACACTAAAGGAGTGATTGGGGAAAAATTCGATTCTTCCTAATGGGCTCTTACAAATTCAACTTACAGACCAGGCCCATACATGGAGTAGTAGGCCTAAGAAGTATCATCCTAGGGGTTCCCTCAAACCCATGCTTAGACTCATGGGCCCAGGACACGACCCTAGGGGTCCCCCTTGGGCCCGTTCACTCCTATGCGGGCACTTCAGGTAAGATTACTGTTATACTCTTTTTTGAGAGGACTATAAATAGTTACATGTCTTCCTCCGGAAAGGGGTTGGCAGATTCACCAACTGAACTCTCATTATACTCTCTCTCTTTTGACCTTTCTGACGCGAAGCCAGGACTAACTTGACCGTCAGAGATTTATTCCCCGGTCCACAACCCAGGGTTGCTCTTTTTGCAGAGGAGGTCGTTCCATGAAGAGGACGTTGAGTGTTAAACACCAGCTGTCAGATAAACCCGCTCCTTCGTCCCACGTCATCAGTAATCGTACACGGTGGAGCACGTCTCGCTCAAAGACGAACGGCCCGAGCGCACTGTGCAGCTAGGTCATGACATCACGGCCGCTGACCGGCAATCACTGGTTTCCTTCTTGTGAGAGTATAAGGATGTTTTCACGTTCGGGGCCGAAGAAATGCCCGGCATCGCCCCAAGTGTAGTGGAGCACCGGTTAAACATTGACCCCGTCACACACCGGTTATCCAAAAGAAACGCCACATGGGTCCGGAGAGGGCGGCCGCGGCCAATGCTGAACTCCAGAAACTATTAGAGGCTGGCTTCATTCGAGAATGCCACTTCCCCGAATGGATCTCGAATGTAGTGTCAGTAAAGAAACCGAACGGGATCTGGAAAATGTGCGTGGACTTCACGGATTTGAATAAGGCATGCTCTAAGGATAGTTACCCACTGCCGAAGATCAACAAGTTAGTGGACGCTATGGCTGGTCACACCCTACTGAGCTTCATGGATGATTTCTCCGGGTATCACCAGATACCCCTTTGCCACAAGGACTAGGAAAAGACAGCGTTTATTACGGACCGCGACCTCCACTGTTATAAAATAATGCCCGTCGGGCTAAAGAATGCAGGGGCCACCTACAAGCGCCTAGTCAACAAATTGTTCGAGCCTATCATTGGTCAGACCATGGAGGTCTACGTCGACGACATGATTGTGAAAAGTAAGGCCGAGGGGGATCACAGCTTTGATCTGCAGAAGACGTTTGATATACTTCGAGCGTTCAACATGAGGCTCAACCTAAAGAAGTGCATTTTCAGAGTTCGGTCGGGCAAGTTCCTCGGTTTTATGATCAGTAGTCGCGGCATCGAAGCTAACCCAGATAAAATCCAAGCCGTCCTGGATATGAAGCCACCCCAAAAAATACGAGACGTACAATGCCTGACCGGTTGCATAGCCGTCCTTAGACGGTTTATGTCCCGGTCCGCGAATAAGTGGCAGCCGTTCTTCCTCGTCCTATGCCAGCGGAACAACTTCAGTTCAGATAAGCAGGCAGATGAGGCCTTCCAGGCTTTGAAGACCTATCTAGCTCAGTCACCCAAAATCGCCAGTCTTGCGGAAGGGGAGGTGTTGGTGTTGTATTTGGCCGTTTCAGAGCACGCTATCAGCGCCGTCTTTGTGGCAGAGAGGGTAAAAGAGCAGATACTAGTGTACTACATAAGCCACGCCCTGGCCGACGCGGAACTACCCCCTCATCGAGAAATTTGCATATGCCTGGGTAATAGCTAATGAGAAGCTAAGGCCTTACTTTGAGACCCACAAGATCTTGGTCTTAACGGACCAACCCTTGAGGAATGTCCTCCAGAAGTTAGATGCCTCTGGACGGTTCCTGAAGTAGGTTGTGGAGCTTTCCTGTTACGACCTAGCCTTCGAACGACGGAGGGCCATCAAGGCCCAAGCATTAGCTGACTTCCTAGCAGAAAGCATGACGCTTGCTGAAGAAGACTCATGCCCACGGCCCTGGAACTTATACGCGGACGACTTAGCCACTAAAGATGACAGTGAAGCCGGCCTTATCATTGAGAACCCCACCGGGGCGCAGTATGACCATGCCCTCAAGTTCATATTCAAAGCATCTAACAACGAGGCCGAGTATGAAGCCCTCATTGTGGGGATAGAGCTCTGCTACACTGCTGGGGCCGACTATGTACAAGCATTCTCTGATTCCTAACTCGTCGTCAGCCAACTTAATGGAGCATACGAAGTGAAGGATGATATCATGGCTGCCTACATTCGACAGGTTCGGGAGGCCACCAAGTTATTAAAGCACTTTTCCATCACGCACATCCCTCGATCAAAGAACTAACAGCCAGACGCCCTGTCTAAGCTGGCAAGCTCATCTGATAATGGGAAACCCAAAAACATCCAGTGGAAAACTCTGACGGAAAGAAGCATCGACCTACACGAGGTGTTATGGTTAGACAGAAGCCCAACGTGGATGGAGCCTATTCGCGCATACCTCACTGATGGTACGTTGCCCTCGGACCCCAAAGAAGCAGATAAAGTGAAGAAGAGGTCGAACTGATTTATTTTATACGAAGGGATACTGTACAAGAGATCTTTCGCCCAACCTCTTCTACGGTGTGTAACCCCAGCCGAGGGGAAAAGGATATTAGAAGAGCTGCATGAAGGCATTTGCAGCACGCATGCGGGAGGCCGTGCACTAGCCGTCACCGCCACATGGATCGACTACTATTGGCCTAGCTTGTGGGAGGACGCAATGACACTGGTGCGGACTTGTGACAAATGTCAGAAGTTCACGCCCATCCAACGAGTCCCCTCCACCACCATGACGCCGATAGTCAGCCCCCTCCTGTTCGCCACATAAGGAATGGACATCCTCAGCCCTTTTCCCAAGGCTATGGCATAGCGCAAGTACCTCTTTGTGGCAGTGGATTACTTCACCAAGTAGATCGAGGTCGAGGCTGTATCATCCATAGCCACCGCTGAGGTGCGAAAGTTCATCTGGCGGAACATCATCACCTGCTTTGGCATCCTCGCGTCATAGTTTTTAACAACGGTTAGCAGTTTGACACCAGTAAGCTCACAGATTACCTCAATAACTTGGGCTGCCAAGCTCGTTTCACTGCCATGGCACATCCCCGGACTAACGGCCAGGCTGAGGCGGCCAATAAATCCATCCTCCATGGCTTGCAGAAGAAGTTTGACAACGCGAAAGGCAAATGGGTGGATGAACTACACGGTGTCCTATGATACCTCCGTACCATTAAGAAAACTGCTACGGGCGAAACCCCATTCATGGCACATATCGATTGGAGACCCTTAATGGGCCACGGGCATGGCATGGCAGTAACCTGAGGAAGTACTACACTTAGGCCTATGTTTTTCTTTCTCCCCCTTCGACATGTACTTTTCGATTGCACATAATGAAGCTCCAAGCCCCAGGCAGCCAATTTTGCACTATTATCTACCTCTTGCTCTTATTCGGCATGGCCATATGGCCGGTCGCTAACTCTTAGCCCTATTGCGGGCTAAGGGTCCCTAAACACGGCCGTACGGCAGGTCGCTATACTCTTAGCCCCACTGCAGGCTAAGGGTCCCCAAGTACAGCCGTGTGGCCGGTCGCTACACTCTTAGCCCCACCGCGGACTAAGGGTCCCCAAGCACGGCCTTATGATCAGTCGCTACACTCTTAGCCCCACTGCGGGCTAAGGGTCCTTAAGTACGGCCGAATGGTCGCTACACTCTTAGCTCCACTACGGGCTAAGGGTCTTCAAGTACGGCCGAATGGCCAGTCACTACACTCTTAGCCTCACTGGGAGCTAAGGATCCTTGAGCACGGCCTTACTACTGGTCGCTACACTGTTAGCCCCATTGGGGCTAAGGGTCCTCACCCATGGCTTACGCAAGGTACAAGCTCCCTAATGGCATAACACACTCCTTGTTCTATCGCTTGGGGGCTGCTACCCTGATGATGCAGAAAGAATGAAGTGCAAGTTGGAACGAAAGAACAAGCTGAAAGTGTAAAGGTGAATGAGGTAGTACGATAAACAGAAGTGAACGTTCCTTCATTAATAATAAAAAGAGTACAACTCTTTACAACCAAAACAAAAACAAAGGACAAAACAAACACAAACACAAACAAAACAAAGGGGGGTGAAGAAAAGACAAGGGGCATGGGCTACACGTCGGGCTCTCCACCATCCTCATGCTCCTCTTCCTCCGAAGCGCCGGCCTCAGCTTCCAGGGGTTGGTGGCCTCGTCCCTGGCAATCTCGTGCTCGGTTGAAAGAGGGATAAACTCCACCTCCTCAGGGTCGCGGCCCTTCGCGGTGGCCCGCTCGCGCTCATCCACATAGTGAAGGTAGGTCTCGAAGTAATTGTCATCTTGAAACTCGTCGGCCAGGGTTAGCACGACCTTGCGGAGGTACCCAAGGGTGTTAAAGCGGCCTTGCTGGTAGCCCTGCTCCTTAACTTGGACCGCATCAGGAGCGGCCTTCTCCAGCTGATGCTGCAGCCCTTTCTTCTTAGTCTCACGGGCGTCCAAATCTGCCTGTAGTTTTTCGCGGCGCCGTTGGTACTACGAGACGAGCCCCTCCAGCCACCGGCACTCCGCAACAGCACTCACCCCTCGAGCGAAGACCTTGGCCATGGCTACTTCTTCATCGGTCACCTTGGGGGCATCCGAAGCCCCAGGAGTTGCCAGGTCCCTGGACTTAACTATGTCCAGGACAAGAGAGAACTTGGCGGCCGGGTCCACCTTGATGAAGTTGGCTGAGGGCCGCGGAGCGAGTGGGGAGGGGCTGCTAGCCGCCTTGGTCGCGGCTCCTGCAGCTTTGGAAGGGGCAAGGTGCTCTTGCCTGGCTGGGGTGCGTTCCCCTAATGACCGGCTTCCTGATCGGTGAGGGGCCGATCGCTCAGCTCTCGCCTCCCCCACTTGCGATGGGCAGAGGCCACAGCCTCACCTGGCTGTTCCTCAGTCCTATGCCTCTTCCGAACCGGTAGACTCACAGTAGGCTTCTTACTGTGGGGCACAAGGGAGGGTGCCTACAAGAAAAAGACTTAGTCTATATATTCCAAGAGAAAATGAGTAAAGGAGGAGTGACGAGTCAGGTCATGTACCGTACCTTCTTGGCGTGTTGAGTAACATGGCGCTGCCTCTCCTCCTCTCGCCTACGTTCGGCGTTAGCCACCACCTGTTCGGGAGTGATGTCCCCGGTCTCGAAGACCGTCAGCCTCGCCCTCGCTTGATATGCATAAAGCAAAAAGGAAGTTAGGTCAGCACCAAACATAAAACTAGTTAGCATTGGTACCACTAAGTACCCTTGGTGTAATTCTTAAGAATCAAAAGGCCGGTCACGACAAAGAAGAAGTTATTGGCGAAGAACTTTAACTTAGGGAGCCAATTTAACGACTCCCGATCACCGGACTTGCTCCTCCTCTTCACGGGCCCCTTCACAGACTCAATTGCTTGAGCCATGAACTTAGGAATGGGCCGGGACTTATCATCCTCGCGTATATAGAACTAGAAGTAGCGGGCGGTCCTCCGCTCATCGGCCGTGGGTTCCCCGAAGGGGTTCCGCACAGGCTTTCCCTCATTCTAGTCAGGGACGTCCCCCCAACCTGATTCCCGGCGTAGGAAGACGAAGTCATACTTCCAGTGCTTTACTTTTGATTTCTTCTCAATCGCCGTCATGAAGCCTGATCTATTGTTAAAGCGATCCGACCCCAAGTCCCCGATCTCCTTGGGAGCCTTTTGAACGGCATAAACAAGGCCGAACGCCCAAGCCGAACAAATAAGGTAGCGCAACTCACAGGTTGCTATAAAGGAACAAATGTTGTGCCATGAAGTGGGTACAACTTGCGCGGGCGCCAATTCGTACTTATTCAATATCTCCCTGATCACGGGATGAAGGGAAAAATGGAGACCGTAGTTTAGGGCCGTCGGTAGACAGCTATACACTTGACGGGCGGCTCATTCACGATGGCATCCGCCTCAAGAATCACGAAGGAATGCTCGGCGGATAAAAGGTATTGCTTCTCGAGGGCCGACCTATTTAACTTAGTGATGACCTTGGGGTCAGGGAAATGACTACCCGGACCATCTTGCTGGTCTGAGCAGGTTGGGGCCCCGGGAAACTCGGATCCTTCAGCCACGATCTCTGTAACCGTAGGTGCGCGGCCTTTTCGTTTAAGCAATAACTTGCCCGGTCCCAATGATGCTTCGGAGGAGGAAGAGCTTGTAGATGCCCTCTCCTAGGACGAGCTCCTTGAAGAATGCCTAGAAGAGGAGCCGGACTCCGGGTTGGACTGAGGTGGAGCTGAACAGGGATTACCTTGTGTGCCCTCGACCAGCAACTCGTCGGGTGATCTGATGCATGGGGTAGATTTGGTCTTTGCCATTCTGAGAACCTGGAAGTCAGTCATATAATTAGCTATGGTAATCTCCCAATGATACATCACCTCCACCTCAGGGCTAAGAATACTGGGGTGGAGGAATACTCGCAGCTGGACCACGAAGGAGTGCCCAGCTCAAAAAGGGGCACGGCATTGGGAATCTTTTTGGGTTTCCTATACTTATTCTTTTGGGGGATACCGACCATCAATAAAGGCCGGGAGGTTAGAAAATTACGGGTGCCAACCCTCCACTTGGGGGTCGGCTAACTCCTCATGGACGTCCCCACTGTACGAGCAAGAGGACGACATAATATACAACAAATAGTGCTTCGAAGGGATGTGAACGTGTACCTATAAGAGATGAAGATTCAAAGACCTGGTTGAAGATAAAGATGAGCGTTCAAGCAGGACTTTGAAGATATAAAGAGGTAGCTTGAGGCACTATAGTGAATTTGAAGGAAGAGTGGGAAGTGGAGAGCAGAGTTTCTCTCTCTAGAAGTTATTTCTCTCTCTAGGGATGAAAATGTGTAGCAAAGCAAATGACCCTCCCTTAACGGATGCTCACTCTTATATAGAGCGAAAAGGCAGGGCACATACCCCAATGAAACTCAACGGGCACACCTCTTCCCAACCGACGCCACGTGGCACCCTATCACTGCCACATCACAGGCAGCAATTGAGGATCTCGCAAGAGAATGGGTCTCTAGAAGCACGCCAAGGTAGCCAGCTGCTACATGCCCAGCCTCAAGGGCTGGGTGATCTCGGGTGGGGTCTCATGGTCGTTCGCTACACCCTTAACCCACTGGGGACTAAGGGTCCTCCAGCACGACCTCATGGCCGGTCGCTATACTTTTAACCCCACTGGGGGCTGAGGGTCAGCAACCACAGCCTCTCTGCTGGTCGCTCCACTCTTAGCCCATTAGGGGCTGAAGGTCCTCCAGTACAGCCTCATGGCCGGTCGCTACACTCTTAACCCCACTGGGGGCTAAGGGTCAGCAAGCACGGCCTTACTGCCGTTCACTACACCCTTAGCCCCACTGGGGGCTGAGGTTCAGCAAGCACGGTCTCTCGGCTGGTTGCTACGCTCTTAGCCCCACTGAGGGCTGAGGGTCAGCAAGCATGGCCCCACGGCCGATCGCTCCACTCTTAGCTCCACTAGGGGCTAACGGTCACCAAGCACGGCCTCATAGTCGGTCGCTCCACTCTTAGCCCCACTGGTGGCTGAGGTTCCGCAAGCACGGCCTCATGGATCGTCGCTCCACTCTTAGCCCCACTAGGGGATGAGGTTCAGCAAGTACGGCCTCTCGGCTGGTCGCTCTACTCTTGGCACCACTGGGGATTGAGGGTCCCCAAGTACGGCCTAGCGGCCAGTTTTCACACTCTCAGCCCCACTGGGAGCTAAGAGTCCGCAAGCGCGGCCTCATGGCCATGCGTAACACTTTTAACCCCACTGCGGGTTAAGGGTCCGCGAGCACAACCTAACGGCCGATCACTCTACTCTTCGCCCATCAGGGGCTGGGGCTCAGGCTCTTCAAGTACGGCCTAAAGCCCAGTCACTACCATCTTGGCCCCATTGGGGCTAAGGGTCCTCAGGTACGACTTGATGGCCAGTCGTCATGTCCTTAGGCACCCACAAGGGCCAAGGGATCTTGTTGCATGGCTTCACAGCCTTTCACAACACATGAAGACAAGAGGCAAGTCATACAAGGCCAGTTTTTATTACGCAATCATGCTAATACAAGCAAACAAAGGGGAGCGGGGCAGGACAAAAGAAGGTGCGAAATAAAGCTAAGTCTACTCCTCATCGCTAGAGGGGGCCGGGGGGCCGGCTGACTCTGAGCCCTCCTCCTGGCCATCTGGGGAGCCTCAGACTCTACTTCATCAGCCGGCCGACAAAGTTACACTGCCTTTAGTGGGCAGTCCATACAATCCATCCAAACCTCAAAGGTTGACCACCTCAGACCTACCAACGATGATTTCATATTCTCAGCCGTATACTCATGAGCCACGCCTAGCTCGACTGCCTCGCTCAGCAGCATGGCATAGAATGTCGCCTGAACAATTTCAGGGATCTCAAACTCAGCCGCCGTGCCCTCGGCTTCGACCAACGAAAAGCGCGGGCATAATACATGGAAATCTTCGGGGAAGGGCGAGGAGGCCGTGAAGCGCTCTTCCAACGCCAGATGAAGATCTCCCTCACGCAATTGGCCATTTCTCTCGTATTGTAAATAGGAGGGAACACCATGCTTACCAAGGGAACAGGGACACTGACCGCTCTCCCTACATTTTCTACCACTCCTCTGGAAAGATGAACACTCGAATATCCTATGTGGGAGCATGGTGTTGCATTTATAGAGGAGGAATTGAGGGAGATGAAGATGAGGGAAATTCCCAAGAATCTAATGGCCAATCCACCCTGGACACGTGTCTATTCAACCAGCATAAATTAATGGCAAGCAAAGTAAAAGACTATTCAACAAAACATGACAGCACCGTCTTTTATTACTTATTAGCATAAACAGTACAGAGGAGAAACGGAAGAAAACACTAGTGGCAGGGGGCGCGCATTCATAGGCTTAACGCCTTCCTTCTGCTTGATGTCATCCTAAGGGGAAGCAGCTTCCTCAGGGGCTGAGTCCCCATCTACTGTTCCCCTGCCTGAGCTCTCTTCCTGTCGATGAGCTCCCGAATTCTCCCCCAAACCGCCCTTTTGGCGGAACTAAGCTTCATAGATCCGGTCACCAAATAACTAGATCAACAACTCGAAGACACTCCAACCGAGCTTAGTAAGGGCTGACTCCAATGATCGAAGTTCCTGTCCCTGCAATACCCCAAGCCTTTCGGCCTCGTTCAGAAGCATCGCGTAGAAGATCACCTTGGGTAATTCCGGGAGCTCATAGTACTCGGCGGCCTATTCAGCCACGGTCCACTTAAAGCCTAGATAGAGGGTCTGAAAGTCTTTTGGGAGGGGCGACGGGGGAAAGGTAATCCCACGTCGGTCCCATGAAAAATGGCGAGTGATGAACTCTCTCATCGCTTTTGTATCGAGGGAATGCGGAAAAGCCATTGGGGGAAACCCGATAGCTGCCATTGCCGAATAAGGAAGTATGAGACACCCTACCTCGATGGTTGCCTTTTGTAATGAAGGAAGCGACAGTTTCATACAGAAGTCATCCATGCCTCGTAACCGGTGCATTTGTGGATGGTGGCTCCAGAGCCGTCCAATTCAAAGGCTCAGTTTCTGAGGATTCCTTGCTGCATGCCAATCGTGAACGGTGGTCCATATTCTACCTTACTACACGTCCGACTCGACGTACAGGTAGAATGTGGGTGGCTAAGTGACTGGGGAAAAATCTGATTCTTCCTAATGGGCTCTTACAAGTCCAACTTACAGACCAGGCCCATACATGGAATAGTAGGCCTAAGAAGTATCACCCTAGGGGTTCCTTCAAGCCGGTGCTTAGACTCATGGGCCTAGGACGTGACCCTAGGGGCCCCCATTAGGCCCTTCCACTCCGAGACCGGCGGTCCATGCGGGCACTCCAGGTAAGATTACTGTTATACGTTTTTCTGAGAGGACTATAAATAGTTACATGTCTTCCTCGGGAAAGGGGTTGGCAGATTCACCAACTGAACTCTCATTATACTTTCTCTCTTTTGACCTTTCTGACGCGAACTCAGGACTAACTTGACTGTCGGAGAGGCGTTCTTCGGTCCACAACCTGGGGTTGCCCTTTTTGCAGGGGAGGTCGTTCCAGGAAGAGGACATCGAGTGTTGAACGCTAGCTGTCAGATAAACCCGTTTCTTCGTCCCACGTCATCAGTAACCGTACACTAAAGGATTTCGTCCAGAATCAGATATGAATATTGAGGTAAAACCAAACCAAAACTTTTTCTTAAAAAAATAAAGTAAGACAACTACATTGAACCAAACAAAAATCAAAAGATCAGGGATCAACTTGAACCGAAATGACACAATCTAACTCAAATCAACCCTTTTTTTTGGATAGAAAACTCAATATCAACTTAAAATTAAATGGAATCAATTCCACATTAACTAAACTACTCACATAACATGTTTAAATAAAAACACATGAATTGTGAGGTGCGTGTATATAGAGAGAGAGAGATAGAGAGAGCGACCTTTGATGCTGTGAATAGGTGAAGTGGGGGTTGCTTCGGCTCCTAACTCGCTGATAATCTGGGCACGAAGTGAAGAAGTAGTTGGGGGTGAACGAGAAGCAGATCTCATGGAGGAAATTTTTCCAGTCTTGGAGATCACATAAACTGTGCAAAACTCCGGTGCACCTTTTGATATTATTGCACCAGTATCTACCTTGCTGAATCTACTGTAACATGATCAACAATTACATTCTTCGATGAGAAAATTAATCAATTGGTTAAGTAATTCTTAATCCTAATGAACTGCTAATCATCTTCGGTGGAATGCCTCGCTTTTTTTTTGTTTTGGGGGCGATCCGCTTTAGGTCTTACATCTTTTCAAGGAACACTAGCTAATTTCACCGAGCGTTTTCCTCCTTAAAATAGCTAATATAAACAACTAATTAATAAACTGACAGTTGATTGTCAAGTGGGATCTACGTATGTTCAGACAGAAATACACATGCATGGTAGTTATATGCACAAGGATTGGTACCACTCGTCGCCAGTTAGTACCATACTCTTGAAAGCAAGTGCACTTACGTATAGATTGTTCATGCAACTTCAAATTGCGTATGAATAATCACATTGCGTGTATAAAGACTCTATGAATCTATAAGTAGGAGCATATGCTTGTCAGAGTATGGTACGATTTGCACAATCATATGGTGTTGAATAGAAATACAACAGTTATGATTTTTCTCCGCTGATAGTAACATTCAATATGAATCTCGCTTGAACATGATCCAAATATAGACAATCTTAGTGCTACCAGAAAAGAAGCTAATTACTGGAGCCTTTTGTACGTAAATTATAAGATTTTTGGGGATATTTGGTTGTTGGCTTTTTCATTGGTTTTTTGATACAAAATGGGTTTTGGGGGATTTTGGCTATTTTGGCGTAGTCAAAAAAATCAACTTAGTAGTGTTTGTCAAACAACTTTTTGTAATAACTATTTTAGCTCAAAAAATCCAATTCGCAAAAATTTAAGATGAGTAGCTTTGTGTAGATAGTTATTTTGTATAAATGACAAGATTTGCCACTAATGTAATAAGAAACCCTTATTTCTTTATTTACACAGCCCCATCTTCAACCTCACTCCCCTCCCCCCATAGGCTATAGTTATAATCAATAGTATTTGTCGACGTCGGAGCAAAAATGATACTTATAAATTGATAAGAAAACAGATCATTGAAAAAAATTAAATTAGACGAAAAATATATATATTTTTAAATTGACAACCCCAAAAAAAATCCTCAAATGAATAACAAAATAAAGTCATGAGGCATAGGCATCACATGAATACATATAATTTGAAAAGAAAATGAGATAAATAATGAATACAAAATGTGTAGAATTAATAAAAAAATAAGGTTCTGAGGATTAAATTAAATTTTACATTTTTGAAAAGAAAATAAAGCAGTCAATAAATAAAAAAATCATGTTCAACTACAAAGTAATGTAGAGAAAGGATATAAATGGAATTCTAACAAACAATCATTTCAAGAACAATTGCTTTTACTAAATATTTTTTTTTTTTTCTAGGAATAGCTGATTCAAACAGCTAAAGCAAACATCCAATCTAAACAACCAGCAGCTAATAGAAACAACTAACAGCTGATTGCCAAATAAAAGGACCTATATACTGAAGTATTATAACTGAATTATCAATATTTATCAATACAATTTTAAATCTTTTAATATTTTGAATAATTAAGTTACCAAAATATTAATTAATTAATTAATTAATGTTAACCTTAGAAAGGAACCTTTGGAGGTAGCACCAAGCAGTAGAACTTCTATGGCTGACTGAGAAACAAACTCAATTAGCGCCTTTGGTATGTCTACATCTTCTACCACCACATCCCAGCATTGAATCTGTTATCACAATTTCAACCAAAAAAATTAATTTGTCGTGGGAAAAAAATTGATAAAATGAAAGACCATTCGTCCAAAATTAAATTTTACAGCCACAAAAAATATATAGAACATCTACTGAATGTTAATTAATTTAACTGATAAAATCTCCAGGAGTTTATCAAAATTTGAGTTTGAATTTCCCTTGCACTTAGGTTAGAATCCTACCTACATCAGCATTCACGTCTCATTCACACCAAATATATATATATATAGAGAGAGAGAGAGAGAGAGAGAGAGAGAGGTGGTGCAAATGAGACGCAGATGCTAATGTGTGTGTCTGTGTGTGCATGTGTGTCCGTGTTTGTGTATATATAAATACACACGCACACACACACACACACACACATATATATATATATATACATACACGCGCGTGCGCATACACTTACACACACACACACACACACACACACACACACACACATATATATATATATATATATATATATATATATATATACACACACACACGCACAGAGAACATTTTATAGAATTGAGCATTGGAATTTCAAATTGTTTCTGTGGCTTTTTTTAAACATTTTGAATAGTTAAACCAGCTAACTTCTTATATTATTGACGTAACAAATTTTCAATAAACAATAGTACAGAGGGCTTAAATTTGAATAATATGCTCTATATGTATTACATGGTGCGCGTTTTAATTTGAATCTAAATATTGAAAATATTTACCAACTGTTGCTACTTTGAAGGACAATAATACATATTCTCTCTGTTTTATAAAATTTGTCATGTTTAGAGAATGAAATTTTTTAACGGTGTATTATCTAATGTACTATGTTGAGTTCATTGGATGAAAAAGAAAATTTTTAATCCTGATAATAGTAAAACAGACTTTATTTTGTAATTTTCATGAAAGAAAAAAAATATTTTAGCACGGGTAGATTATAATTTATTGAAAATTTTAATTTTCAACGTGTCTTTAATTCAGAGCAAAATAATTGGTTGGGATCACGATCAATGAGTACTTACGTCTCTTCGCGCAGCAAAACATCGAAATGGGAGAAACAAACTCTTTGTTTGTGGGTCCAATTGGTTTCCTGTAAGAATGTTCCATACAAACTAAATCAATACAATAGGAAAAAATAGATAAATAAATAAATAACGATCGAAAAAACTGGGATTAAAACTAGAATTATATTTATGAATTTGAATTACATATAAAGTGAACAAGGGCCATCAAATCTTGTGGGTTGAACGAAATTGCTCTTGCTGGCTTTTGTGCCTCATGCGCACCCAAAAAAAAAAAAAAAAAAAAAGAATTTGCTCTATTCTTGAATTTATATTTAGGAAACAAACTAAAGTAGCAGACCACTTAACAAGCTATTTCGTAGGAGTCTAAGTTCATGTCTATTTGGGAATAAGTTTGATAACATATAAATTAAGTTCGTTTATGCTATGACTTATGTACAAGTTTAAATTGTAAGCAAAGTAAACAACAGAGGATTTTTAAGGATAAAAGTTATAGTCTATGTTCAAGGAGATGTCAACCATATTTGATAATCGAGGAAAGGAAATAAGGTTCATTAAAATCAGCTCAATAATTAGACATACTAAGAGCTTGTAACTCAATTGGTACTAAGTGTCATTTCCACTTGTCTCGTATTTGTAGGAGATTTGTGGGAACTCAACAAGGCCTGTGGACTTAGATATTGTGGGTTTGGTCCATGCCCCCTTTGCCTTGTGGGAGTTCCGTCTAAGACCACCACCACCACTACGGCACTACATCATAGTGTGGATCTCGCTTCCGTAGGGGTTAAAGAAATTCAGATGTAGACAACTTTACCTCTATAGATATCTCTTCCCATAAATAAGCTTATGAATTCCATCCAGAGTGTCCTATATAAGGTCGAATCAATGAATTGAACAACTTATCTTTTATCAAAAAAAAAAAAAAGAAACGCAATAGTTGGCATATCTTGAGCTTCTGTAGTCCGATAAAGAGCCAGTGTGCATAAGCTTGAGTGAGGCCACCCCCTTCATCCTTGCCCTGGATGTCCCCTCTCGTCACCCCAACACCCCCCCTCCCCCCAAAAAATTTCTTCCAAAGCCATCTTTAACCAATGACATATCTATGTTTTTCGTAACCATTTAGGATTTGATTATATAGTTTTATAATGTATTTAAGTTACAGGGTCGACTCTATAATGATTTGTTATCTTTTCCTTGCTTCTGAACTAATATATTATCATCATCACTGCAGCAAAAGTTGCAAATCAAACTTGCTCTTATCATTCTATATCTAATTGTCGTTTTTAGGAATTAGCATATTCCCATAGACGAGAAGGACATTTTAAGCCAATGCCTATATTACACTCCGAGAGAATGAACTGCGAAAACAACAATAACAACAACTTTATGTGTGGATTCCGCTTTCTCAGGGCCTTCCCTCTACATACATCTCCGCCCGTAGTGAGACCGATTCCAAAGGTATTCACATAAAAAGATTTTGAACACGTATAGAAGTTGAAACTTTTAACAAACAAAATAATGTGAACGAAAAATGCATATTTAGTACGCGCAATTTAACGGGTATATATCTAAGAAGTGCATTCAAAACGATAAAGCATGGACTTACCAGACCGGGGAGAGGATACAGAACAATGATTTTTGACTTTGACATGGACAAGCACCACAACTTGGCCTCTTTGGAGAAGATTGTCAATCGCCCATTTGAGGGCTGCTTGGCTCCCTTTGCTCTTGTCCACCGCAACTGCTATCAACTGATTCTTGACATCCTTTCTTCCTGAAGTATCTCTTGTAAGCCACATTTTTCAATCATAACAAAAATCACCCAAATCAACAATAAACAAGAACAACGAATTTTTTTTTTTTTTTTTGATTGAATGATCTTGTTTCAATATTGTTTTTTTTGGTTTACTTTGAAATGCCCTAATTTCGAAGAGAGATTCCCACTAGTTTTGTTTCCTTGTTCTCCTTCCCCTCCTCTTTCCTCCATGGAAACTATGACCAAACATTTACTCCCTCGAAATTAGCCTATTTTCTTTCCTCGCCTTCCCTTTCTCTCCATCTCTCTCTCTCTCAAGCACAATTATATCCCTTTCTTGAATTATATTTAACTTGGTCAATATGATCAGCATTAAATCTATTTGGGTACATATTTTTAGTGGGTATTTTTATTATTAACTTATTTGTATTAGGTGTCTTACAAAAATACTTACAAATATAAGACTACTTACATCTGAATCTTTTCAGATCTTATAAAAGTAAAATTCACACTAACGATAGAGTGAGGAGATGATGTTATTTGTATTCTAGTTGGTTGCATGAGCCGTAAGGAGTACCAACATCTGGTATCACAAACATTATTTTTTCCCCCTCAATTAAAATATGCTATGTAGCTCTTTGAAACTAGAAATCTTGGCTATTGTTTTTATATCTGCCTTTTAGCATTATTTTGAGTTAAACCCTATTAATAATTCGGGAACCAAAAAAACTAGAAATCTTTTCCATCCCATAAGGATATATAGGCTGTGTTCGGCAACAGCGTTTTGGGTAGCATTTAGTGTTTTGACCAGATCAATACACTAATTAGTTAATTTTTAGTGTTCGATAAACTAGTGTTTTGACTAGCATTTCAAATAGCATTTACCGTTTTAAGCAGCGTTTTTGAAAAGCTAATAGTATTAACGTTTAACATTTAAAAGTAGCGTTTCATTTTTATTTATTTTTTTTGGCCAAAAAAATCATATAAAAATTTTATCTTTGGAAATTATCTATATCCTCTTATGTTAATTTACATTAATCAGCTAATACAACAGTTAAATTTATCGAACACATTAGTTTCAACCGCTCATATAAACAGCTATCCACTAACAGCTAACTTAGAAACGCCATCCGCTATCTAAACAGCTATCCACTACCTGAACCGCTATACGCTACCTAAACAGCTAATTTTGCCGAACAGGACCATAGCCAAAGAGGCATGGCCTGCAAATTCATACAAAAAGATACAAAACCAACCCCAAAAGTGATGCTCTGAGCTAGAACGTAACTGCATGCTGTTTCTTCTTCACTTTACATTATAACAGATTACAAGGACCTGCTGACCCCCCCAAAAAAAAAAAAGAAAAAACAGATGAGAAAATCTCAATGATTTTCCCTGATTCCATTATTATGGAGCGTTGGGAGCCCGCACTTCAAATCAGGGGTCCATTGACTACACTCTGCAATTTAGAACTTAGGCTATGTATGTCACATCCGCCTTGCAGAGAAGACATTGATTACATTTGAAAACAAGGATGTGTGACTGTAGGGGATGATACATGAAACCCCGTAAGCACTTCTTCTGACTTCGATTAGCCATTACAAGCTTAGAAAATTACCGCTGCAAAATTGTGCTACAATTGCTCATTAAGAAGCATTCCTTTTGTTGGTTTGGAGGGCGGGTCAATGTCTGTCATAAGTGAATTCAAACCGTCTTCCCAAGTACCAGACCTCAGAGCCTTTCACAAAGCTCGCTGATGCCTGCTTAACACAATTGTCATGTTTGAACTTGCTACACCTGTTAGTCGAAATTAGCATAGTATATTGCTACAGACTGGTACCTTCAGCATTTCTCCACAACATCGCACAGTTGTTTCAGATTTTTGGTGAGATCGACAAGGCATGAGATGAGTTTGTCAGCTGTGCATCTCACCCCCTCGGTCTTTAATGTATCGTCACCTCTTTGATCATCCAACTTATCATCTACAGTCCCGGTAAGATCTCCAGCAAGTATGGCATGGATCACCTCAGTGTTCCCCTTGAGTTTCTCTGCCAGAATTTGCTCTATTTCTAAAACACGAGCGTCCGCTCTCTCAAGCTCTTCCTCCAATCCAAATTGTTTCTTTTCTTTAGAGAGAGCCTTCTTAGGGTTTGATTGACGCCTTGCCCTCTTCGGCTTGGGATCTTCCAAGACTTGCTCCATTTCTTCAACAACAGGTATAGACTCAAGGTCGTCTTCTAGCTTAAATTGTTTCTTTTCATCAATGTTCCCTTTCTGAGGGCTTGATTGATGCCTTGACCTCTTGGGTTTGCTGTCTGTGGGGATTTGCCCCATTTCTTCAGCGACACATGCTGACTTCTCATGCTTTTCCTCTTGAGCAGGTTGTTTCTCTTCGCTGTTCCCTTTTTGAGGGGTTGAGCGGTGCCTTAGCCTCTTAGGCTTGCCGTCTGTTGGGATCTGCTCCATTCCTTCAACCAAAGGTACTGGCTTCTCAAGCTCTTCCTCTAAAACAGGTCGTTTCCGGTCCAAAGTGATCTTTTTTGGTGCAGTTGACCTACGTCTTACCCTTTTAGGCTTGGAGTCTGAGGCAAATTAACAGGAGGAAGTTCAAGCCAACGCCTCTCACATATCATACACAATGGTTATGTAACATGCAACCAAGTGTTCAAACCTGAGATCATTGTTTAAGACATCCTACAACAGGACCTTGAAAGGGCTTAGTTGATCCATGATGTCCCCCCCCCCCCCCCCAATTCCTCTATTTCAAGAAATATATAGATCAACTGATTCTTTTTGTAATTATTATGGATGGATCTCTTCAGGCTGTGAGGCCAAGATCATGTCAATGAGATATACACGTGGAGAGCATGTATCTTTTGGCATGAACCCGAAAATTCTTTCAAGTTTCAACAGTGTACTACCCATTCCAAATCACAATATCTTCCCTTCAAGAGGGGTTTCAAACAGAACAATGTCTTGCTCAACACCCTCTACGCGAAGGGGAGGGGGGAGAGGGAGGGAGGGAGGGAGGGAAACCAAACCAAAGGAAAAGACCACCCCCACCAGGGTTGCTACAGAGGGAAGGGATCCATCAACCACAATGCTTCAGTAGTCAGAGGCAGTAAGGCACCAAGCCTTGAATTTGACTTGGGATTTAGCATCTGTGAATTAATCTCTAGTTGGTCATGCATCTAGCATACCATGGAAAATTGAAGCAATTAGTCTAATATATACCACTTAAGGAAAATATGCTTATTTAGGTGAGCGACCTAAGAGGTGACAAAAGGGATTTTATCAGGCGCTCAATTTGATTGAGATGCAGCCAAATATTTCAAGCATTGTCTGATGACATCATCGACACCAAATCAGAAATGTACTCCAAACCAAATGAATCAAATAGCCCGGACTAACGGCATGTGCAGTCCAGGGTTTTTTTTTTGGGGGGGGGGGGGAGATGCACACAGCCTTCCCATGAGTTATAGAAGTAAGACCTCAGTTCCCAGACGCTGAGAATAGCCAGTGAGAATAACGAAAAGCCAGACCACTATCCTCAAGGTTTGAATGATTCCAAACCCAACAAGGGAAAAAGCTCAAGTTTCTAGCACCTCCTTACCAAAGGGCACATCAGACAAGAATAATTTTGATATAGCTCAGCATAGACATTGTGTCAGATACACCGGAGCGAACGAGGATGGCAAATGGCAAATGGTAGGACGCAGGGGATGAGGAAGAGCAAAGAACAGTCCATCTGTCAGATGGACTAGGAATAGAAACGGATAGGACATAAAATATACAAAGGCATAAGCTTGAATATCACAATACATCTCAAGAACCTAATATAGGAGCTCAAATTATAATTTGAAGTTAGGACAATACCAGAATCCTCAGCATCAAAATCAAGCTCTGCAGCATCTGGATCATCTTCTGGATCTGTATCTGCTTGGTCCTGCAACTTTGTGAAATTATCTATTGCTTCATACAACTGCTTGTCAAAATTTTTAGGAAGCCCTGTTTCTTTTCTCTGTTCAAAACCAAGAGACCAGTAAGAATCTTCCCCTGAATTTGCTTCCCAATGCCTGATAAGCTTGTATTCGTTAAGTAAAGATTCCCATTTTCTGCGGCACTGACTTGAGTTCCTCACTACTTCCAGTGCAGTGCAGTTTTCTGCTATCATACTCCACTTTTGGTAAGTTGACAGGGCATTCTGACAGTCCCCTTCAACAGCAGCTATTTCATTCACAAGAATTAGCATATCTTGTAAAGTCCATGGAGGATCTGCACGTGAGTGAGATCTGGTGCGTAGAGTACCAGAAGGTGATGCTTCCATCAGACCTCTATCTCCTGGCCCCATTACTGCCACTTTGTGATGCCAGATTACCTGAAGTCCCGAGATATTAAGCTAACCAATTTATCTTCATTCGTTCTGATTTCATTCAAGCACCTGACAAAACTTGTCAAAAGCTACAACAGTAAACACCGTAATTCAGGAAAACTAATAACAATAATTAGGAGAGAAAGGCAATGCAATAGCTGCAAAATTTCATTGGCTCAATAAAAAGAAAGAATGCAGATCCCACTTGTCATAAGACATTAAAAAATAATAAAAATCACAGGGGAATGCACTCTTTGGTAAGACAACTGAATAGAATCAGCATTCCCTCCCAGGTCCTCTACCTTCTCCATATTCTCCATTGCAATAACCCTTCCATGCTATCTCCCCGTCATCTCATGATGCAGGGAAACACAATTTTCCAACTCCATCAACGATTCAACCTGCATAGACGCTATTGCCTTGAACCCTGTTGTCTATTTTAAGTCAAAACCTCTCTGTTGTCATTTCTCAATCCATCATCCTTTCCACTTGCAGAGATTGACCACAAAAGAAAAAAACTATATCCTATAACAACCCACACCTTTTTTTTTTTTTTTTTTTACAAGGATTACGACCAACACCACAACATGCTGCATGAGCAAAACATAACTCAATTCTCGTCATCCTTTCCCTATTCACTCCTTTTATTATACATTCCTTGCACTAGCCAGCATCACAGTCACAGTGAATACTCAGTACTCCTACAATACAGGTTCCTTCTAGCAGTGATTCTGCTTCAAAGTCAGCCTTGTCAACTTAATTCAAGGATGAAAGTCCGGACACTCTTAATCTAAGCCCTCAAAATCCCACCACTGAACCCTTAAATTTCCCTTAATCAAGCAACTGAAGTCTGTGCCCAATTGCAGTACTGAGAAAGTTAACCGAGTCAATTTACAAACTTTGAGGGTAGCTGAGTACATGCCCAAGTAAGCTAGTCCATACACTGCATCTTGATCTCAGCCTAGTGTCAGTTGCGTGCTTTATTGTAATGACTATCATAACGGCTTCTTACAACCATTCTAGTAAAAAAATATAGCTATCTCAACACCCACCAAAAAAGCCCAATAAATCTTTGATATTTCCTTTTGCAATGATGCCACAAGAACAACAACCTAAGAGTTCACCGACAATAAATCCTTTATTCCAACCTAGGTCCCTAATTTTCTCAAAGTGAAATTCAATCCGCCACCCAATTCAAACTAGATATCAATTACCCAATTCTTAATCACGCTAGCAAGTACAGACATTAGTTAAGCAATAAACAGCCCAGCGAATTGGAAATTGAATTTGGGGGGGGGGGGGGAAACCGAATTCAATGTGAATCAAAACATAAAACAATAGCAAAAATGCAACGAAAAACCTACGATTGTTGTCAGTTGCGCTATACCGGAGGAAAACATCAAATTACCACACTTGAAAATACTTGACAACATTTCTGAATTTTCAGAGCTCAATTACACCTGAATTACGCCGGAAACATTGGGCCTTACAAAACCTAACCGAATCAACAGCTGGGGAATCCACATTAGGGTTTCGATTTCACCGTCCTTGCTTCGTCTGCTAAACGAAGAGGGAGCGAGAAACACACGGGAATAGAGAATGCGAAGGGAAAATGCAAATCAAGGTTCAGAGAGAGAGAGAGAGAGAGAGAGAGAGAGAGAAGGAGCTGAGAAATATGAGAGAATTGAAGCGATGGAAGCCAAGAACCCTAGAAAGAAAGCTCCGAGATTGGGGAGAGAAAATCTGGGAGCGATTATATGAGACAACTGATGTGCTTCAACGATTGCACCCCCGCACCGTGGAGATCTTCATGCTTCATGCCATCCAACTTTGTATTTTTTGTCTTAAATGCCATTCCACTTTATTTTGACTCAAGTATGCCATTGTAAAGCATCACTTTGTCAAGTGTGTCCCTTATCTCACGAGAAACTGGCTACAGCAAGTTAACCTTTCCTTTTTTAATTTAAAAAAATAAAAGTACTATGCAGGCTATAAAAACCAAAAAAAAAAAGGCCGAAGACTTTGAAAACTCCCTCCCACAGCTCACGTATGACGTTTCCTCCCAATGGATGTAGACTAAACCATAGAAAATCATCTAGGAGAAATCATCAACTGTGAAATGATATCAAGGGTTGAACTTCAATCTCATGGTCGTGTATGTTGTTGAACAAGAAGGGGAATTGGAGGTGTGAAATCATCAAAGAGATCATCAGGCAAAATTAGATGTTAAAAAACGAAATTTAATCTTTAAAAAAATGGAAAATTTGTGATCGTTGAATGTGTTGAAGGGTTGGAAAATTGTATTTGATTGTGGGCAAATGCTAAAGACTAAACTTTGCTCTAAAATTTGATTGTTAGAATGAGTAACAATGTTTAGATTATTTGTCTTGCATATCCCTGTTCTATACACTTTCTCTTGTCAAAAATGGTTCATGTCTTTCGTTCTATGAAACTTTGTTTATTTATTGGGTAAATGATTGCATCTGCTTCTTATATATATACAGAGATGTGTACTTTTTTAGGGGGGTTAGAACCGCTATTGAATTATTGTTATATAGCTGCATTTACTTCCGCCTTGCACTTTATAGTATTGAATGTTATTAATAATTTTTCTTTTTTTGACACTTAGAATGTCAGAGTGTGACGGAGATGAAATTGTGGTGTCTGTGAGCAATGAAATTGACTTAAACGGTGATGATGGTGATCACTCGGTTGATGATGATTATGATGAGCATGGGTCGGAATATGAGGATGAGGAATTTCTTGAAGTTATGCAGAAAAGGATGCAAATGCGTGAGGAACTTGTTGCTGAGTTGGAGGCAATAACAGCATAAAATAATGTGAATACAGGTGGAGACAATACATTTGATGTTGCTAACGGCTTAGACGCATATTACCAAGATTTAGACAATGCAAATAGCTCGTTAAGTAGTGAAGAGGGTAATAATATGGGGATGATGGAAAAAAAGAAAAAGCGATATCCTAGATACAACCCAAATACATCAAAAGGGGAAGTGGTTTTGGAAGTAGAACAATTGTTTAGGGATAAGAAGCACCTTGTGGATGCCTTTGAAAATTATAGAATCTATAACGGTTATGTGCTCAGAGTAACCAAGAGTGACAAATGAAGATTCGAAGCAATTTGCCTTGCACAAGAATGTGAGTGGAAGTTGTGGGCATCAAAACTTCAAGGGGAAGCATCTTGGCAAATCAAAAAATTGCCTAAACCTCATAGTTGTGTTCCTTTTAGCTTCGAAAGAGGGATAAGGAGGATGTCTAGTGCTTGGTTGGCAGAAGAATACAAGGAGGTTTTTAGGTTACAACCAAATTTGAAGTTAAGAGAGTTGATGGGCTTGATTGATAAAGACCACTTCTACAAGCCTGCCATGTCAATATGTGCGAGAACTCGAGAAAAGGCTTTGAATTTACTCTTAGGGGATTATAAGGTACAATTTGGCATGCTTGGGGATTATGCATATGAGCTTCTCAACAAGAATCCTAATTCAACCGTGAAGATTGAGGTGGACACAAATGAGAATGAAGAATCTATTTTCAAGAGCATATACATATGTGTTGGTAGTTTGAAGAGAGGATTCTTAGATGGATGTAGAAGAATGTTGTGCCTTGATGCTTGTTTCTTGAAGGAGCCTTGGGATGGCCAAGTTCTAGCTGCTGTTGCTCGAGATGCCAATAACTAAATGTATCCTATTGCATGGGGTGTGGCACAAAAAGAATGCAAGGAGACATAGATGTGGTTCCTCCAATTCTTGCGCTAGGACTTGGACATGACAGATGGACAAGGGTGGACCATTATTTCAGATCAACAAAAGGTAAGATTGTAAGCTACTTTTGCATAGTTTATTATGTTATATCTATATATGTAAAGATTATAATATCTAATTTTCATATTTATTTATGTTCAGGGTCTCGTTGATGCCGTCTTTTACTTGTTACCTAACGCAGAACATAGATTATGTGCGAGGCATGTATATGCTAATCTCAGGAAAAAATGGAAGGGTGTATAACTTAGACACGTCTTTTGGAGACTTGCAAAGTCATCAAATGAGGTTCACTACCAACAGTACATAAAGGAGATGCAACAGTTAGATCTTTATGCTTGGCAATTCTTGAAAGGAATAACCCTAAGCATTTTTGTAGATTGTTCTTCAACTCAAATTCCAAATGTGACTCTGTTGATAATAACATGGCTGAGATATTTAATGCATCCATCATAGAGGAAAGATTTAAGCCTATCAAGACCATGCTTGAAGAAATGTTCGAGTTAGTCATGACTAGAGTTACTTCTAGAAAGATTATGGCTCAGAATTTACAACAAGACGTATGTCCGGCAATTCTCAAAAAAATTAGAGAAAGCAAAGAATCAATGTAGGTTTTGGCAAGCACGTAGAGTAGGCAGAGGTATGTACAAGGTAAAGCATGGGACAGAAGGATTTGTTGTCGACATGTATGCCAAGACTTGCACATACGGGGCATGGGAGTTAAGTGGTATTCTGTGTGCTCATACATTAGCAGTGATGAGAGAGGAGCAAATTAATCCTATTCAGTTCATTCATAAGTGTTATAGCATTGAGATGTTGAGGATCACTTATTCACATACATTGAAACCTTTAAATGGATCAAATTTGTGGCCCCGAAATTCAAAGAGAGGAAGAGAGGGACTCTTAAATTCAAAAGAAGGCTTGAAGAAGAGAAAACAAGGTCTTATGGCCCACATGGATCTCTGTCATGATCAGGTGGCAAAGTTAGGTACTCAAAATGTGGTCGTCAAGGCCATAACAAGAAGACGTGCACACAAAGGGTATATCCTCACACAACTAACTTTACTTTACAATTTTATCCTTGGTTAAATAACTTGAATTTGAATTATGTAGCATGCCTATGATGTTGGTGCTCCTGCTACTAATGTTGCTACTTCTCAAGCAACTGCTGCTACTGCCTTACATGCGACTGCTGCTGCTCATGCTACTCATGAATCTCTTGCTTCTGGTGCTACTATTTCTCACCCTGTTACTGCTGCATCTTCTCATTTTGTTGGTGTATCTTCTCATTTAGGTGCTGCATCTTCTCATGCTACTATTACCAGTACTTCTCGTGCTAATTCAAACAGAGGAAAGCTTCCAATTTGGAGGGCTTCTATGTCAAAAACTATGGGTGGAGAAGTCTTTTCTACGCAAGAGAGTGTTACTTTTGCCACCTTGGATGAATATAGTTTTTATGAATAGGTTATCTTTTTTTGGGAAGGCGGATTATGTGATGTCTTATGTTAAATATGGTGGCATATACTAATTTTTGGGAGGTGAATATGGTATAGGCCTTTTGTTTTTTGGGGGGAGAACATGGTGTTGAACACGCTGGTGCAACCTGAGTAGGTTCCTGCTACTACAGTTCATGCTACTGCTACTGTTTATTTTGCTGGAGAATACTACAGGCTTTGCCTTTTGTCACTTAAGTGCTGATTTTGGTGTCTATTTTGATGGAACTTGTGGTGAATCTATATATGGTGCAATGCAAAGAATGATCATGCTTGGCTAATGTCACTATAACTAGAAAGTATAAATTATAATGCCAGCAATAACAAATGCATATGCATATGAAACTCTCATTAAAAAAATATTCTAAACAATCCATTAAGAATCTACAGTAGGAAGTGATTTGTGGCTGCATTTTCCTGACAAAAAAGTACCTTGTCATGGTGTTCTTCATCAGAAGTTTCCATTACCAGAGTTCAACGATGATCAAAACAATTTGTAGGGTTCTTATCTATGCTTCCATCACTCTCAAAGAGGTGCAAAATCATATAATAAATTCTACAAGTTGAAAGCAAAGCGGTGAATCCTAGCAAATTCTTAGGCAAAGGAATTTTGCTCGGATGATGACAACAGAAAAGTGAAAGATTGCATTCGAAGTGATAGTGTGAATTTATTCCCAACTTATGAAGAAAACAAAAGCATTGAAGATTTTAAACTGTGTTAAGACTACTATCACCTAGTCACAGCACCCATTGTTATAACTCGAGGTTACTATCCACTCTTATGCTGAATGTGCAACAGCCAGCCATTCAGCTCATTTAGCTCGCTAACATTGTCAAACACTAGAGGCAATCACTTTCCACACCAAGCTCAATTTGCATCCAAAAACTCAGTTTGCAATTAATACACAAAATATGCAATACAAAGAGACCAATTATGATAGAAACTCTCTTCATTGATTACAAAGATTTATTACAAGAATAGAGATCAGATTACAACATTTAGGCTATATTCTTTTGCTAATTACAACATCTAGGCTCTCATTGCCAACCCAGTTGTAACATAACTCTTGCATCCAGATGATTTACAATTAATGCTAGCACGATACACAAATCTGTAACCAATAAGCTATTGCACCTCTGCTACAGTCTGTTCTTGAGTGAATTGCCCATATTTGAATGTCCTAACATTCCTTTCCCTCCATGTCAAATATGGGTATGCTGTGTAGGTTGTATATGTCAACTTCCTGGGCATCCTTGCCCATTTGCTTCCCTGCAGCCAACCATCCACAGGCAGCAAAAAATTTCTTGGTCTTCTTCCTAACTCCTTTTCCTCTATGCCTACTACATAGCAGAGAACATCCAAATTTTGCTGAATTGACAACCATTCTAGTATTGAGCTCACAATAATACAATGAATCCAATTACATTCTAAAATACACAACTTCACCAAGCACATATAGAATGATTGATCATAGAACCTCATTAAACGGTGGATTTTGGTCTTCTTCTACTGACAGTAACCCAAAGGCTTCTTCCCTTCAAGCTTTCCTTTATCAATGGCAATAAAACTAGATTTATCCTCCCCAAAATCACCGCTTCGAGCATCTGAACAAAACGTTGGCCGCAAAAAAAAAAAAAAATTGATAAATTTGGGTAAAGATGATCGAATGTTAGTAAATGAAGGTAATTTGAAAGCAATTATGATTTGTGAATGGATTTGGAGGATCAATTTAACAAATTAGGGTTAGGTTTCAGTTGAGCAAAGAATGGTTCAATTTTGCCCAATTTCAATATAATTGAGCTTTGATTCCCACTAATGTGGTAGAGTTAATGCAGGAGTAAGAAAATTCGAACAATTTCAAATATGGGGGAAGGAAAGATGAGGCACCATCATGGAGTTTCAAGAAAGGGAAGGTTGAAGAGAAGGCCAGAAAGTTTTGAAGAACTTGCAAGCAAGTCGCAACCATGAATGATGAGCAGAGCCTGAACTTTTGTTTTTCAATTTCAATCAGCCATTTTTCTTTTCTTTTTTTTAAGGGAGTTAACTTGCAATAGTCGGCTTCTTGTGGGGTGGGTGGTACATTTGATAAAACTTATTTTTTAGAATGGCAGACTTGAGTTAAAATAAAGTGGGATGACGTTTCTGACAAAAATTGAGAAGTTGGATGGCATGAGCAGTGAAGAACTCCCGCACCATGCCACATCCACTATGCAAGAGTTGCAACCGCTGTTCGAGTTCAACTGGACATTTTCACAACCACACACCACCCTAACCCTTTTTTGGGACCCATTTTTGAATGTACAGTTACGATCTTTTTGACCTATTGTAAGTGCTTATTATTGATATTTAATATTGATAAGTATTTATTAGCATCGATTAACAATAATCAGTATTTATAATTTTTTTATGTAGTGACATCAAAAATACACATAAAAAACAAAGTTCAGTTGTATCACTGCACACAGCGCACTCTTCATAGCTAAGCCAGCCATTATATCAGTATAAGTAACATTATGGAGCTACTTTACAAACATTACACACAACAAAATCCTTTAAATTAGAATTACAAAATTTATTCCTTTTCTTATATGATTTTGTGCTTCGTCAAATTCATTTGTTGCCTTTAACTTTCTTTTCTTGTGATCCAGCTTATCTATATCCATTTTAGCATTTACTTTCCAACCTTATCATTACTCTTTTCCTCTTTCTTAATCTTATCCGCAATCTTTTCTTTTATTTTTTTTTTTGGGAAAGATCTGAAGCTTTGCTCTTTTTCAATCTTAGCTTATTGAATACCTCTAGATTTCCCGGGTCCGAGTCAATAGCCTTTTCCATATCTTTAATAGCCTCAACATTCTTGGAGTAGAAGTTTAGGGCACTAGAGCAAAATATAACGGTTTGATTGAAATCTTCCACCTTCACTGCGCATGCTACCAAGTTTAATTAAGGGAAATACCCAAATCTAACATCGAGGAGAAATCAGCTTCACATAAAAGGTTCACCTACACTTGGGAATACAAAAGCTCTATCATAGATGATGGCATCAAGATGAAAATTTTGTTTTCTATTAAAAAAAATATATTTTTTCTTCCTCTTTTATCTCATTGGCTTTAAAGAAAGCTTGGGGTTGGCTCACTTCGTTGATTAAAAGACTAACCTGATCTTCTAATTCCTCTTCCTTCAAAATAGAGATTCCAAACTTCCAGCAGGTGACACTACAAGAATCCGATCCACTGGAGACCGAAATTTAGAGACAGAAAGAAAAATCGGTCTCCAACTTTAGTTAGAGACCAAAGTTGGAAACAAGAAATGTTGGTATATAATGGAGATCGTTTTTTGAGACTGAAACCTGTTGCAAACTCAAAGGGAGACTGATATGGAGACCAAATATATTGGACTCAAATAAAAACCGTAATTCGAGGCCAAAGTTGATAGCCCATTTCAAACTGAGACCAAATTATTTCGGTCTCAAACACTCGGTCTCATAACACGGTCTCAACACCCCCCCTTTTTTCTTCAGTTCATCGACTCCCTCCAATTCATCGTTCAACTTCTTCTTCAGAGAGAGAGAGAGAGAGAGAGAGAGAGAGAGAGAGAGAGAGAGGATTGAACGAAAATTAGGGTTCATTCATCTCAGATCCAAGAAGAACGACGCTGCCATTCGATCAATTTGCAGTTTTCGGTAACTTTCTTCTGGTAATTTGTGTTGTCCATTGCCAATTTCGCTCCCCAAAATGATGTTTGTGTTTGTCAAAATGTCGCCATTGTTGACCTTGGCCTAATGCCTAGTTCATTGATGGCTCGACGTGTAGGGTTTTGCCTTGTCTGTGCGAATTTTCGATCAATCTCAGCAGTGAGTACGAATTTCCAATCGTCATAGTCGTGCAAGTGCGAATTCCTCTGTACTTTGCAGCCATCCCTTCTTCCTCCCTAGAAAGTACATGTGCTCGTTTCCTATGGTTTTGCCTTGTTTAAGGGTTTTCCAACTTTTGGAATGATGATAAGCTTTTCGCAAATTAGGTTTGTTTTAGTCAGTTGAGAAATTTGAGGGGTTCTAAAGTTTCTGTGTTTGGATTTCATCTCAGAATTGGTGAGTTCCTCCAAATAGTTTCTTGGTTGGAAGCTTGAAATCTGTACGTCCCCTTTTAGTGAATTTGTTTTCCGACATTGCAGATCAGTCTAGTATTCATGTATTGGTTACCGGTAGTCAATGTTGGGAAGCCAATTAGGAATTCGTGATTTTTTGTTGTCCTATTATGATGCATTTTAGAAGTTTCAGAATTTGGGAACATATGGACTTCGTGATGGTCACAAAAGGGGTGCTCAGTTGGGTAGATGAAGTTTTATGATACAAGTTTGCATTCAATTGGGTTTGATAGGCAAGATATAGAATGTACAAGTTGGATAACAACTAAGTGGTTATGGCAAGTCTTTAGTACTCAACAACCCAGCCCAACTGGCACAATCCATGGGTTTCATGCTCAAAGTCCAATTAAGGGTGGTTGCATGTATATATATACACACACACATGGTGATATTATTGTTTTAGTGGATATATATAATATATATATATATATATATATATATATATAATATATATATATATATATATATATATATATATATATATATATTATATATATATATATAAGAGTATGAATCTGAACCTAAGTTGGGGCCAGTCTCTGTTTGAGACCAAATAACGAACTAGTCTCCAATCAAGACCGATAATAATGGTCTCCACTGGAGACCAAAATTCACGGTCTCAAATTGAGACTGACCATATGTTTCCGGTCTCTAATAGAGACTAACACTTTTATTCTCTAATAGAGACCAAAATGACCCAGACTCCAATAGAGTTCAGTACCTTTTTGTCTCAAAGTTCGGTCTCTAGTAGAGACCGGCGTGTGCACTTCGGTCTTGAAATTTGAATTGCGACCAAACTTTTGGAGACCGGTATTTCATAGTCTCCGTTCGATTTCAAAAATTAAATGGAGACCGGGTTTTATATTTTTAAATCCAAAATCTTTGGTCTCTAATGGCCCGCTTTGTTGTAGTGTGAAAGAATATCTAGATCTAAAGGCCAGGAGATTAGCATAAAACAATAACATCGTGGTTCAATCGAAAACAAGGAAATCTAAGACTCCAATCAAATAAAAGACAACCCAATAATCAACATTAATTAATACTAATTAACAATAAGTTATTTATGTTAAGTTAAAAATAGAAAGCCAATGACATCTATTCGTCTAATCTAGGATTGTAAATGAGACGAGTAAGTTTGATGAATCCTCGGCTCAAGTTTGGTTTGGAGTTTGACTCTAGGAATCAACTCGTACGTTTTGTAAGTTGACCCCGAAGTAGTGAGCTCAACTCAGCTAAATTTGACCTCCTTATTTATTTTAAAAGTTAAATTTAAACATTAATCAATTTCCTACACCCCGAAAATGTTATCAATGAGTTTTGTTGATCAACTAACCCTTCATCAACCCATTCATTCGTCTTCATTTCTCTTGTTATTAAAATTAGTTGTAAATTATTGTATAACCACTTCCCATGGCTTAACCTATCAGGATTGCAAAAAAATCATCCGACCTATGAAGACAATTTGTATTGGAAAGTCCCCAGCTATCGGCATTGTCAAAAGATCATCTTGTTTATATTGGAAAGTTCTATTCACAATAGCCAATTAACCCTTTCATTGAGTCATCTTCAAAGAACGATGAGTTTGATAGCTCTCTAAACATTTTGAATACTCCTAGTAAGGTAGACATTCAAGTTAATGAAAAACGTGATCTAGATCAGTCTATAAGTCCAAGCCAGAAGACGATCAATGCTTATACAAAGTTGCCACGCAATGCATTGCATGATTCACCTACTCCAAGTAAAACTACCAAAGAGGCAAATAAGCTCAGCAAGAAAATTAGAATGGTTGTTATGCGTGATGAGACCCCCTCCATAAGGAAAATTACTAGGAGTTTGAGAAAAGAAATAAAGAAAAGAAAGCAAGTTTAACATCCTGACCCGATCGACCGGTTATCTTATAGTCTGAGCGAAGAGCAAACATTGGGTTGGTTCCATTTTGGTTATTTGCAAATTTTATAGTTCAGCACATATATGAATTGTTTTGTATAAGTTTTCTTATTTTACTTTTCCTTTATAAGTTGATGACTCCTTGATTGCCCCATGTATTTTCATTGTAATATCGTCTCCGCTACTGAAACTAGATGTCTTGAAAAGGAGAAGCTCCCGTCTTGATCAAATTTCACAGTATAGGATAATCTTTTATAATCTTTTTAAGGATTGGCTAATTCGTGGTAAAAGATACGTAGGATTTGTATTTAATTTTGTTGATTCATCTTCCTTCAAAAATAGATTTCAGATCTTTAATTAGTAGTAAAGCTACAGCGTAATTTCAAATTTTCACTACTCAATTGACATCTTCGTGGTGTAATTCACCCAAAAATTTAACTTCCTTACAAATTTGAAAATTAGTGTTTCCACGTGAATAACTGCCCTATCGTATTTTAGCAGCATTTAGTATCTATGCTTTTACTAATCGTTTCAGTATCAACTTTTATTAACCTGTTACTCACCACCATATAAAAGGGGTTAATGGCTCAATTCATTTTGATACAAATAGTCTATATACAAATAGTGTTTTCGTTTATTTATATGCCAGTATCCAGGCCTTTTTTCAATCACTTTATTTATGTCAATTGTTATGTTCACTTTTTTAAAAACAAGAGCGTGCTTCGTTGGATATTTGGGAATGGAACTTGATACCTTAGGTGTCAACCCATACATAGTGTTTGGTTGCACTTTTAATGATATGAAACGCGATTCCCAAGGGTATCAAATTGGGACTAGATTCTCGAACCCCTTATCCAAGGGGTTCAATTCCATTCTCCGCAATAATTAGCCTTTCATCTAAAAATAGAAAAATTATAATTTCTTTCAACCATGATCATGTCAATGCCCACCCAAATCCCAAAAGCTCTGCAACCATAATGACCGTTCGACAACGTTTCTGATGACATTCAGGCGAAACTCTCAAATTTCCCTGCTAAATGGACAAGAACTGCTTAAATAATAAACGCTTATTGTGTAACGAAAAGCTAAATCCAAGTTGCTGATTGAAAAAGGAGGGGAGATCGATTTAGATGGAAGAACAATTAAAAACTCTTTGATTTCAATGGTGAAACCCTTGAATCACCAGACTCTTTGGATGATGCATTGAATTCCTTCCATGAAGAGCGTTTTAACGAGCAGATCGAGTCGGTGAGGCGGGGAAGAAAGAGAGGGCGACTAGATCTGCGAAGAAGTAGGCGTCGGAATCAACTAGGATGGAGGAAACGTAGTCGACGGAGAGTTGGAAGTAGGCGTCGGAGAAGAATAAGGAATCCGCTATTCGCCAGATAGGGAGAAGGAGCACTAGAGCGGATCCTAGTTCTTTAAGGAGAGATAAAATATATATGAGTTATTTTAGAAGAAAAAAATGATCTGTACTGGTATAAAAAACGACAAAAATAAAACATTTGATTTCATTCCATAAGTTAACTAAACACATGATTTCAAAGAATCAAATCCGCTTACATTCCTCCCATATTTTAAGTTTCCTTCCATTCCATTTCACTACGTTGAACCAACGGATCCTAAAGGTAAACTCAGCTCTGGTGGTCCTCTGTTTAGGAATAGCTTAATTAGTGGGCTAATCAGTTCACAAAGGTGGAGGGGAAAATAATTTAGGCCCTACCGTCCTTACAGCACTTATATTGAAACTTATAAGCCATTGCATACAACTAATTTCTCAAGGTGGAAAATTTTGTGACCTAAAACAAGCGGGAATGTTCTTCTTTTTTATTTTTTGGGTCTCGGATCCTCCATTTCACCGAAGTCAAGCTACTATTGGCCTAATAAGGAGTAGAGCTCTCCCATTATATATTTTCTCCATACACAAGACTCGAACTCGAGATCTTACTTGAGATGAACAAGTGTCAAACCATTGAACCAACGTGTGTTGGTTACATGTGGAAATGTTCATATTTACTTGCTCACTCTTGCATAAGATCAGACTTAACATCTTTAATTAGTAGTAAAGCTAGAGTCTAATTTCAAATTTTCACAAATCAGTTCACATCTTAATAGTGCAATTCACTAAAAGAAATTAACTTCTTTACATATTTTAAAATTAGTGTTTTCATATGAGCAACAGTCATATCATATTTTAGCAACATTTAGTATCTATGCCTTTAACTAATCCTTTCAATATCAACTTTAATTAACCTGTTATTCAACGCCACGTACGTAAAATGTGTTACTAGGTCAATCCATTTTGATAAAAAATAGTCTATATATATGCTCACATAGTGTTTTCGTCTATTTATATGCCACTATCCATGCCTTTTTTCAATCTCTTTATTTATGTCAATTGTTTTTTAAAAACAAGAGATGTTTCGTTACATGTTTGGTAATGGAACTTGATACCTTAGGTATCAAGTTCCCATACGTAGTGTTTGGTTGCACTTTTAACGATATGGAACTTGATCCCCAAGGATATCAAATTTCAGTTAAATATGAGGGACTAGATTCTCCTCATATCCAATGAGTTCAAATCCATTCTTCCCCATAATTAGCATTCATCTAAAAAAGAAAAATTTCTTTTAACCATGATCATCCCGTTGCCCACCCAGATCCCAAAAGCTCTGCAACCATTCTGACTGTTCAACATCATTTCCGATGATATTCAGCCGAAACTACCATATTTTCCTACTAAATGGACAAGAATTGCTTAATTAATAAATGTTTATTGTAAAATGAAAAGGTAAATCCAAGTTGTTGATTAACAAAGGAAGGGAGATCGATTTAGATTGAAGAACAATTAAAAACTCTTTGATTTCAATGGTGAAATCCTTGAATCACCAGATTCTTCGGATGGTGCATCGAAGTCCTATGAAGAGCATTTTAATGAGCAGATCGAGTCGGTGGGGCGGGGAAGAAAGAGAGGGCGACTAGATCTATGGAAAAGTAGGCGTCGGAATCAACTATGATGGAGGAAAGGTAGTCGGTGGAGAGTTTTGATTTCATTCCATAACTATACTGAATCACTGATATGAAAAAAAGAGAAAAATAAAAATTTTGATTTCATTCCATAACTAAACCAAACACATGATTTCAAATAATCAAATCTGGTTACACTCCTCCTGTATTTTAAATTTCATTCCATTCCGTTTCACTTATGGTTAATCAAATGGACCCTAAAGGTAGGCTAAACTCCAGTGGTACTCCGTCTAGGGATAGCTCAATTAATGGGCTAATAAGTTCACAAAGATGGAAGGGAAAATAGGTTGAAACTCTGCCGTCCTTACAACGTTTATATCCAAACTTTTAAGCTGTTGCATACAACTAATTTCCCAAGGTGGAAAATTTTGTGCCCGACAACATGTTGGAGTGTTCATATTTACCTGCTCACTCATGCATAAGACCTCCATATCTACTACTACTATATGGAATCTAAACAAGCATTTTCGCACACCAAAACACACCAAAAACAACCCTCCAAATAAAAAGAAGAGCATTTGTACCAAAAACAAGCGTCTGCACCAAATTTGTTCCTTTTTTACTTTTAATTAACCAGATGCCATATCTACTGTCATGAAAAATAGAGCAAATCACGCGCCATGCACCTAGACGTGCTGCACGCGTTCTTGCAGTCATGCTTTTTCCCGGTTCAAGTTTTATGCTGACAATTACTTAATCATATTTTTTAATCACCTTTTCAAAAATTTTGCACCGATTTTAACTTGATAGGTAAATAGTTTTTCTAATTGGATATCAAGCAATATAGTTGGTAAAGTTTTAGAAAATTAAAATATTTGGTTTTGTACCCATTTACACTAAAATCTAATTAAAGCTCCCTGAGCCCCGAAAAATTAAAAAATCCCTGCGATATTGTAATTCGTTAGTAGTCCTCTATCAAAAACTTCACTAACCCTGTCGAAAAAAATTAATTGAAAGTAGCATACTAAATGATACCCCCTTAAAATTTGTCCTTGTCCAAACAGGACAATAAAAAACGAGGAATTATAATTTAGTAACAAAATATACATTCAAAAATTCTATCCACTTTGAGGTCCCTTTCTAAGATCTCTGTTCATTTTACAAAGTTTAAGTATCCTACAAAAGTAAACTCGGTCACTAAAAGATAAACGTTTAATACCAAAAAGAGACATAATTGTGACTCAAATTCAACTTTACGACCTGAAAATACATATCTTTCGAAAAGCAGGCCATACAGTCAACATAGCATTCAACTTCAGTCTTCTATCCTCAAAAGTAAGCCTTTCCTAGCTTCTAGGAGCATACCAACATGTCCTGAGTTGGTAAACCAAACACAAAGCAATGTCCATGCTTTGCGCAAAGAGAATAGGTCATCCATAATTACAGATTGCACAAATTGATAGACAAGGTCAAAATAACGTCTAGATTCAATGAACCTGAGGTGGGTGCCCTAATTTTTACTATTAGCTGGCTTTGACCCAACGCCAATGTGACAATGTCCCACAATCCCTTGTTGATAAATAAATGGTTGTCCTTCCCCAAAGATTCTTGGTGGTACAATTACTAATTACTAATAGTATTAATTACATGTTCAACCGTCCCTAAACAAACGCGTGTCTAGGTTCATTGAATCTTAACAGCCCCCCAAACTAGGGGTGTCCAAAACCGGTTAACCGGAGTTTCGGTTAACCGAAAATCAGTTAACTGGTTTTTCGGTTTAAAAAAATTCCAAACCGTAACCGAACTGAAAATTTCGGTTAGCCGTTTTTCTGTTAATCGAAAAATTCGGTTCGTTTAAAACCCGAACCGTAACCGAACCGAAAATTTTGGTTAACCGATTTTTCGGTTCGGTTAATCGATTTTTCGGTTCGGTTACCGGTTAACCGTTTACAAATAATAAAAAACTTATGCTTTCTTACCTAAATTTGTCATTCTTTTATGTTTAAATTCTTTTTATAAAAATTAAACTTTGGTTACCATTTATAAATAATAAAAAGGTGCACTTTCTTACCAAATTTTTTTTATGTATTATTTTTCAAAAAAAAAAATTATTTTCGGTTCGGTTAACCGAATTTTCAAATAATCCGAACCGTAACCGAACCGAAAACCGAAAAAAATTTCGGTTCCGTTAACCGAAACGACTTTTTTGAAAAATTTGTTCGGTTAACCGGTTTTTTGGTTTTTCGGTTCGATTCTCGGTTTCGAATTTTTTTTCACAATTTTTCATGGCTTCTTGATGCTATGGTTTATGCATGTATAATGCATTCTCCATGCACGTATTGCTTTATTAATTTTATAGATGTCATCTGAAATATTATAAATTTTTATATTTATTTTTTTAAAAAGAATTGACTAAAAGGTGTCTAAGATATCAATGTTAGACTAATAGACTCATCTGCATGACTTGTTGCATACGTGTACGTGATTGATATCTTCATCATGTTTTTATGTTATTCTAACATTTTGGAATAATCTAAGATCTCTTTATCAACAACAGAAACCGAAAATATACCCATATTTTGAGTCAATGTCATTTCCATTTCTTACCAAGAGCATTATCCCCATTTACTTCGAGACAATGTACGTACCAATTAATTAGTGTGATGAAGATACTTTTATTATTATGCTAAATTATTATATTAGTTATTGTTTAAAATGGTCGGTAACATTGTCTCTAAAAGATTCTTCTTTTTTTTACGTTTATTCTTTTCGAATCTTCAAAAGCGTGCATAGTATTCTTGTCCTATAAAGTTTGTAAAATTTGAACTTATTCTTCATCATCATATATTGAAAAAAATATCTGTAATAGAAACTATAGAGCATCCTATTCAGAATTCATGACAACATAAATTCTATATTATATTCACGATCACATAGTGAAAATGAAAAATAACATCATAATGAGAAGCAAGCAATCTTTGCTAAAATGAGATGGTATTATAGCATATTAGCAAGCACGTATATTGTCACATATTCTCTCATTAGTTATTTGTAACCTTTGGTATTATTTTTCCACAAAAATGTTAATGGCATAAGTTATTTTACTACTATATCTATATATCAATTACATTTGTTAACTAAATGATAATGTTCTCCGACTAGTGATGATGTAAATACGGTTAGGTAAATATTCAAAATGTATCTAATCAAATTTACCGTTACTATACAATAATACTTCTTTACTGTTTAATCTGGACACGAGAAGAAGAAGATAAAAAAGGTAAATGAATCTAGACAATCTTCAATCCCTATTTTCCAAAAAAATAATTAAGAATAAAATCAGAATAGTCAATGTAAGAATATTTAAAACAAGAAAAAAATGAATCTAGAGGAGTTGTGGGTCATGATACATCACAGCATCACATAGCAATTAGCATCCATGCCGGCCTTTTTAAATTGCTTTCTTGCACCCCAAAATAAATAAATAAAAAAATTGTTATTCGATTTTTTCTATTTCTTTATTTATAATATAAATTTGAACCTACAAGATTTTCCTGCGAGTATAAATACGCGGTTCTCCCTCTTCTTCCGCCTCGAACAATCGCCATTGTTGATCAGCAAAGCATAGGAGAGAGAAAGCTGGTGAGAGAGGCAGAGAGAGAGAGAGAGAGAGGGGTGCAGGACGTCGCCATTGCAGAGAGAGAAGTACATTAGAGCGAAAGTCGATCTTCAGCAGAAAGAGGAAAGCCCTTCTTCATCGACTTTCGATCGAGGGTTTTCCGTATCTTTGTAATCCCTCTCTTTGATCACAAGCGAATTGAAGAAATTTCTGCAATCTCTCACATTTGGGTTGCATTGCGTTCAACTTAACAAGAAGCATCAACAGGTACATACTTTATCTTTGTTTCGTCGTGTTGTACACTTGACTTGTACTCGTACGTTGTGTTGTTTCATTTGGGGAGAATCGAGCAAAAATAGAATTAGGGTTTTCTATGCAATTGTGCGGAAATGCCAAGGATAAGCTGTATCTGGAATGCTGTTTTGTGGGCTCAAGAGGTTCCCTTTTCTGTTTTTGGGCGAATGATTGGATGCATTCTGGATGGCATTTTTACATGTTGGATGTGTCTGTTGAATCTTCTGGGATTTTCTATGGTTTGTCATTTAATGAATTGCTTAGGTTTCTGGGTTTAAGGATGGATTAAGGTCACGCGGTGATGGATTTTGAATCCTGGAGATTTTATGAGCAAACTTAATTAACTGGCCACAGTATCAATTGCTTCAGAAACTTTTTTTGATTTGGAGAAGATTAAGCATATGGGTTTATATTCAGAACCAGTTCTTCATATCAGGTTGAAAAGTTTGACCAGCTGAACTAAACCATGTTTAGGGTATGGATTGTTTAATAGTCAAACCGCGTTGCCCTGGGAGGGGTCAAGTGCCTCACCAAAACCCCACAAACTTCCAATGGCCTCCCTTTACGGATTGTTTGTTTCCCCCCACTACTGTATGTGTGCTATGACAATGACACGATTACATAGTGTCGACCCCCTTTCAAACGGGATCTGGAGAAATTCATATGTATTAAGTCTTACCCTTAACACGAGAGGCTCTTTATTTAGTTAAACTCCCACAATTGCCGATCATACTGTGGGTTATGCAACCTTGAATTGCCCTTTTGTCTGTCTGAAATGCATTTTCCCAGTTCCTTCTTTGAAGCAAAGAAAGGAGTCAATTGTCAAAATCAGCTTAGCTGTTTCCTGGTTTGACCAAAGTGGCCAGCTTTTATTAGTCATGTGGAATTTAAGGCTGAATTTTGGAAGTTGTAAAACACGCAAGTTTTGATGGCCCAGCTGACCATTCAGTTCTTGTTTTAGTCATTCTGAACGTGGGTTGTTGACTGAGCTAAACCAGCAATTGGAAATCTTTCTACAAACGTCTGCTTATGCAAAGTTGTCTATATATATATATATATATATATATATATATATATATATTGTTAATTCATTGACGTGGAGCGTGGATTATTTAGCCAACCCTCTTGCCTTATCAACCAAACCTGGTCTTCCCAGTTCCCACCCCCAAATTTTTAAAAAAAAAAAAGAAAAAGAATACAAGAGAGTAAAATTTGTTGTTGTTTTCTTCCAGATCTTTAGCCATGGTGTTCTGGGTTTTCGGCTATGGTTCATTGGTGTGGAACCCAGGGTTCCAATATGATGAGAAAGTCATCGGCTATATCAAGGATTACAGACGGGTTTTTGATCTTGGTAAGATTTCTATTTTCTAATGTGTACTCTATCAATTCATCAAGATCAAGGCAATTCATTTTCTGGATAACTTATAAGAATTCGTTTGCTTGTCAGCATGCATTGACCACAGAGGTACGCCAGAACACCCAGCAAGAACCTGCACGTTAGAGTACACTGAAGGATCTATATGTGTAAGTGGAGTCCACAATTGTCATTGTTCCAATATTCTACTTGTTCAAATAATAGTATTTTTTGGGGCACAAAATTACTACTGCATCATGAAGAATTTCTACAGTTTGTACCTCTTTTTGGTTCGAGGTTGAACAACCTCCAGTGCCCTGCATTCCCTTATAATTTAAACAGCCATTGTGATGGAACTTGTTTTATTCCTGTTCCTTACTTGATTTATTTTGACATTTGTTCTGTTTTACAGTGGGGCGCTGCGTATTGTGTCAGTGGAAGCCCTGAAGAAGAAGCTGCTGCAATGCAGGTAACTATTGCATAATACCCTGCAACCCCTTCCGTTCATTTAACGGGTTATGCCTTCTATAATATTTCAGTGTGCGCTGTTCTTCATTCAATGAGCTTTCCCCCTCTAAAAGTAGCGTGTTATTCTTTTTGCAGTATTTGGAGCGTAGGGAGTGTGAGTATGATCACAAAATATCAGTGGACTTCTATAAGGTAAGAAAACATGCACTACATATAAATGGTTTTGCATTTACTCATGTTCTTCTTTGCCTTTAATTTGTTCTGATGTGTGGACTTGATGTGAGTTCAGGAAGGGGAGGAACTTGAGCCTTTGATCACAGGAGTCATAGTGTAAGTTACCTTTTTGTACGGTTTCAGATTTCGACTCTTCATAGATAGTGGTTTGTAACCTATGCTCCTGTATTCTCATATTCACTCTGTGCAATGCAGTTTCATGTCTACTCCTGACAAATTGACAAACAAATACTACCTGGGACCAGCCCCGTTAGATGAAATGGCCAGGTGAGAACCCTTATTTTCGGCTCTGTTTGATTTATTGATTGATTTGCATGTCAAAATATGCTTAAGAGTTGAATTCTTGATGTAGGCAAATTGCAACTGCTTTTGGGCCCTGCGGAAACAACAGGGATTATCTTTTCTTGCTTGAGAAGGCCATGCATGATATTGGTAAGTTTCTTCTATTCAATACAATTTACACAGTGCACTTGGAAGGCTTTAGGTTTGCTCTTATTCTCATTGTTTTAGGTTTGTTTTCAAATAACCCTCCTTCCAAAATTTGAGGGATTTTTTTTCTTTTTTGGGGGGGGGGGGGGGGGCTCTTCCCTTGTCAAGCTTAAGGTTGTGTATAACTCTGTACCCCAGACCCTGTAGTGATGAGACCTATACCAGTAGTCCAGGACTGTCGTTAACTTGTTATCGTAGATGCTGCACTGAAGTGTTGATCCTTTTTTTTTTTTTGGGATAAAAAGTGTTGAATTGATAGCTGAAAATCTTCTTGTATAATTTTACCCTAAATTGGCATTTAAGCCCACACTTGAGTTGACAGTCAGTTTTGGAACAGGTCATGAGGATGATTATGTCATTGAGCTGGCCACCAAGGTTAGAAAGGTGCTCGAGGATTTGGTTTCAACTTCACATGTCACTGTCAAAGACCACATTCCATCCCTTCAACTTTGTCCGCTCCAAGAGGCAGTAGCCATGGATTCTTAACAGTGGAGAACGACATTGGAGATCGAAGTGGATAAAGACCGCTCTATAACAAGAATACTGCTAATGCGCCCTCTTTTGCTTAATCTCGTCTGTCAACTTTCTTAGGCTTAGGTTCTACTAATTTATTTACGTTATTACATATAACCTCTGACAAATAGAGGAAAGAGATTATCAGCACCGATGTTAGCTTTAACCGAGGAGATGACTCCGATAAAATGGCCTTGATTGTAAACGATGAGTAGGAAACTGAAAATGATGTTGAATCATCTAACTTCTGTACTCTATTAACTGTAATGTATGCTGGAATTTCCAGATGAAGAAAGCCTTGAATGTTATCCTCAGTTCTGAGACTGATTTTCTTTTGCTTTTGTCCATTTCAATACTGTGGTGTTGTCCATTTCAAATTAGGGTTTAATTCAAGCAATTCATTAAGATGCATGTTACTTGTTTTCTCTTTTCCCAGGAAAACGATGAAGTACAAGCTACCATTTATGGTCTCTCTCTTTGACATGGTGATGATTAGCAAATAAGAGTGTTTCTTTATTACCAACCCCATTTGTGTTACTTACATGAATCACCAAAGTTGCAAGGACTTTATTATTGACCAATTCGTTGTTGGCATTATTTTAGATAAAACCAACTTTATTATTGACCAATTCCTTGTTAGCATTATTTTAGATAAAACCAACCTCCTCAACCAGATGTGCACTTAGAGCATTCTTAGTGGTGAACCATTTTTTGGCTTATTAATAGGGACTTACATATGCCACATGAGCTTATGAGCCAATTTTTGGGCTCACAATTCTCTCCCTCTCCAATGTGAGGTGCACCGCTTTGGCTCACCAAATAATATAATACTTATGAACCCACTCTACAATACATAACCTTCTTTTTAATATCTCCCAAAAAAGAAAAAACCAATTAAATTAAAAAAAAAAGTAAGAGCAAGAAGGGATGAGCCGACTCACGGCCACGAGCCGCCCCGTGAGCCGCTCGCAAACTTGCACTTGCATTGCTGCAGGGGGAGTGAGCGGCTCGGCTTGTGTCTCCGTACGGACGAGCCAAAACCGCTGGACGTGCTCTTAAGTGCTTGGCCTATTGCCCTTGCCTAGTCTAGATAAGAAGAGGACACATGGAGCCATGGAGTATACAGTGCAAGAAAAAGAATCACAAGGTATTGCTTCCGTAGTCACATGATCACCTTTCCTCCAAGCACTTTGGTTTCAAGGTACCAAATTTGAACTTTGAGGCATGCTAATAACAAAGTTGTTGAGTTTTTCCCCTTTCTACCTTCTTAACTTTTTTTGGGGGGATTTTTGGATGCTAATAATTTAAATTATTGGAGATTTGTACACCAATAATCTGACTTAAAAAAATAGCTTTGAATACTCTGATCTTTTGAGATATTTATTTTCAATAGTATATGGATGATTTTAGATTGTATTTTTTCAGGGAGTTTTAACTTATAAATGAATGCATACAACTTACTTTCATATATTTATGTTGTTTAAGGGCAATACAATTTGAAATTACCTGAAAATACAATCTAAAATTACCCCTGTACTATTGAAAATAAATAAATCAAAAAGGTCAGACTGCTCGAATCTATTTCCGCAGGTCAAATTATTGATGTCTAAACCCCCAATAATTTAGATTATTTCCATCCAAAAAACCTTTTTGGGGCAAAATTTGCTTAGGTTTTTTGTTAGAAAAATTCTATTAACCAAGTTAACAAAAATGAACACAACTTATTCACAAAAAAACCTCATATTAAAAAAGTTGTTTTTGTTCAACATAGATTAACATACTGTTCTTAAAGTTAACCTATTGTAGTGTTGAAGTGTGGTATATTGTTCACAAAAAATTAAACTATTGCTCATTAAAATCTAAAAACTTTTGTCATTAAAGAGGTTTTTATTGTTCACCAATAATTCTTTTATTGTTCACAAAAATTTAACTTATTATTCACAAAAACTTTATTGTTTACAAAATATTAGCCTCTTGTTCACATCATAGAAACCTATTGTCTAAAAAATAGAACATTTATGCTAGCATTACTCTATTGTTCGCCGAAGTTTTATGTTGAATATATTCTATTAGTTCAAGTTTAGTTTTCAATCAAATTATGTGCATCACTATAAAGTTTTATACTGTTCTTGTTCTATTATTTGAAAAAAGTTAATCTAATGTTCACAAACGTTATTTATTGTTCACAAAAACTCAATCCATTATTCACAAAAGTGTTTGAGGATAGACTTTCAAAGAAAAACATCAATGGTTTATAATGAGTATTACTATGATCAATCAATTCTGCACTTCCCTCCCCCCCCCCCCCCAAAAGAAAAACCCTCCAATTATCCTCTTCATTAGCTAAACAATGAAAAGAAAAAAAAAGATGAACCCATCAAGACATTGCAGTAAATTTTTGAGATTTGGATATTCGGCTCTTTGATGCACAATCTTCTTGTGGCTGCAACCACCTCCACCTCCATCACCACTGTCGCTATCGTCACCTCCCATTACTATAAATGTAAAGTTCAATTTAGTTAACAAATGAAGGAAGAGGAGGACGAGAGAGATCGAGGGGTCAAGACGTGCGTATAGAAATTTGAGGAGAGAGAAAGGGGGGAAGGAAGAAAAAAAAAAAAAGAAACGCGTGATTTGGATGGGGTTAGTTGACGTGTCATAGAATTACAGTGTGATAAAGCACAGATGTGCATGGTAGAAGGAGGTGTGTAGGAAAAAATTACCCTCAGGTTGATGACATCATTGGTGACTCAATTTGAGAACCAGTTACCTCTTTTACACAACAGTATTTGTAGTAACGTTTAGCATTATAATTACGTCAAAACATTATTCGATAAAATTTTAGTGTTTGGTAACATAGAATTTAGACTAATATTTCAAGTATCGTTTAGCTTTTTAAGCAATGGTTCTGAAAGCCTAATATTATTAGCTTTTGACATTTAAAAGTACAGTTTCATATTTTGTGGACAAAAAATACCATTTGGAAAGTTTATTTAGACCTCTTGTATCAATTTACATCAATAAACGAACCTAACAACTAGATTTGTAAGACAAACTTTCTTCAACTACTCATTTAGATAGCTATTCGCTAACAGTTAAATTAGAAAAACTATCCACAATCTAAACAATTATCTGCTATCTAAATGACTTGGGCCATGACTAACTCATATCCAACTTGCGAAAATAGCCTCACAAAGAACCTAAGCGGGAGCAATGCTACGAGAATCGGAGTGGACCGGTCGGTTCGACCGTGAACTAGTGGGTGGTCCGGTACGGACATATGTCTTAACCCATCTAACAGTCGGACCAGTAAAAAACCCACGGTTAAACCGAACAATGCACTTGGAATAACCAGGAGCCTAAACTGGTGAACCCAGGGTTTCTTTGCTTGCTATAATCGATGATGTAGTAAGCAGAGAAGAAGGCTCGAACCTTAACTCAGATCCTTTTTTTTTTCCCCTTAATGAAGTGGGTTGGGCTTTTCCTTGGCTCATGTGATCTTTTCGTTAATCTTTATGCAGTTCCTTTACGTAAGGAAATGTAAAGAAAACCAAAATATACTCTTGTTAATATTTTTATGAAGAACTATTTTATCTTGCAAACGTAGAGCATAAAAGGTATACTGGGTCATGCCGCTCCAATCCGATTTGACAGTAAATTGGGTCAATCGGTTCAATCTCGATCCTAACGGTTCAACCGCTTTGTTCATTGATCCACTCATCTGACATGGTCAAGGCCACCTGCTTAAAAGGGGGAAAAAAAGATTATTTATTAATTTATAGTACTAAATTTCTATTTCACCCTTAATCCCCGCCCCCCTCCCCCCCAAAAAAAACCAAAAAAAAAAAAGAAAAAACAGGAAAGGCAGCAGGACTAGGAGCTGCTTTTCTGGGTTCTTTTGTTTTGCCTTGCGAAAGAAGTCAGTACTCCACTCCCTCTACTTTTCCCCCGTCTTCAGTTTTGCTGAGCCATCTGCTCATCCGAGTGATTCATCGCAGAGCATTCCAAACTCCAAACAACCATGGAGAAAGACCTCGATCTCAACTCTTCCCACCAAATGGGCACCACCATTATCGGTGTTACTTACAATGGCGGCGTTGTTCTCGGCGCCGATTCTCGAACTAGCACTGGTAATTACCCTCTTCCCCCCCCCCCAAATTCTTGCAGTTTTATGCCATTATCACTCTTTTCTTGATTTACCAAGTTGACTTGGGGTTGTGAAGTTTTGGAACTCCAGTAGAAGTTTTTTATATATGGGGTTTTTTATATGCTAGGGTTTCAGCAAGTTTCGAGCTGAATTTGGAGAGATTGATTATTTGATATGTTTTTTTATGTTTTGCAGGAATTTATGTTGCCAATCGTGCATCTGACAAGATTACCCAACTTACTGACAATGTCTATGTTTGTCGTTCTGGATCGGTAATATTTTCATTCTTGTCTTTTTTGATTTAGATCTTTGAACCTCTGTGGGAGTATGAGGATTGGATTTTTATATTGTCTGTATGTTTGGGTTTTATGAGAATACTTGGTTTTTGCACAAGGGCGATTCGTGGGCATTGGAAGGGTACTTCTGGGGGAATTTCATTCGTGGCAACTTGCAAGGGTTTTATTTCTTCGGCTGACTGCTCCTACCCTTGAAGCTCGTGTATTAGATGGCGTCAGAAGCTGTTGCTCATGCCTTCTATTCGACTAAGCAGACCATGACAGACCATGATGTAATCATTGACCAGGATAATATACTTGCTGAATAGACGTCTTCTATTCAATTGGTTCATTGGGATTTGGGAATGATGTTGGAGGATGTTTGTGAAGTTGTATTTGGAGAATGTTTATTGGAGTTCCAAATGATATTATCCCTATAAACTCATGTTAGCAATACATTTTTTGTCCATTAGATCGAAGATTTAATCCCGTTTTAACAAAGTTGCAAGTGGCATTTCAACAACTTGCATTTCTAATGGTAAAAAAAAAAAAAAGGCTCTGGTATTATCACCCAAAAAGTTTCTCTCTCGTAGGTCATCAAGAGATTGAGCAGAACCATTGGTGTATTATTGTATGGGTTATTGATTGTTGGTTATTGTATGGACTAATTGATGATTCTTCCATCTTGTTGAACAACAAAGCATTTGGGTCGGCTTGACTTTGCTGGTGTGTGCGCTTATTCTGATTGCAAGAGAAGTCTGCCCTGATTGGAGTCTAAGTATGTGGGGTGGGTTGGAAGATAAGTGTTGCTTGTTTTAGATTTATGGGAAAAGATATTGCAGTGCTAGGTTTGATGCAAAATGTTTTAGGTGTGATTGATGGCCGTAGCGTGAAAGGTAATTTTCATTGGTTGAATTGTTCTGAGTGTGCCTTGAGATATTGTCCTGTGGCGGTGTATGGTGATGCTTCTTACAGGAATAGCTGTTTGTGATAGAGTTAATTTGTAGCTGTAGTGGTGTAGACAAAGCCCACGTACAAAATGTTGGTTTTTGGAAATAATCAAGCGAGATTCATTGCAGTTTGAATTTAAGCCTTAGAGTCTTGAAGTAGACTGCTAGGGCCTCTTTCAAAGACTTCGGATTCTGGATGGTAAAATAGTGTCTAGAGAGGGAAAAGTTTGATGTTAGTGTTGAGGAGATTCTTGGAGTTGAGTTGGGCTGTATTGCTTGTGGTAGTTCGTTTGGATGTCCTATGTGGTAGTTTGTTGGATGTCCTTTGTGGTAGTGAGCAAGTTGAGCTGCTAAGTGGTCTGTTAGTAGTATTCTATGTTATTTCCTCAATAGCATTGCGTTCTTGATATAGACACGAGTCTTCAGAGCGTATTGTTGCTTAGATATTTATGTAGGATGAGCCTCTTCTTATTTGTTGAAATATAAGAAGGTAGTTAACTCTAGACCTACTTTTGACTAGAGGTGGGAAAAGCTGACCCGACACGATTACCGACCCGAATCCGACACGAAGTTAAGTGGGTTTGGGTATAAATTTTCGACCCGTTTAATTAAATGGGTTGATACGTTCAACCTGTTTAATTAAATGGGCTAGGTTCAGATCGAGATTCTTGACACGAAAAAGTATCTATTTAACCCGTTTAATTAAATGAGTTAAATAAGTTAACTCATTTTTTTCATTTTTAATTTATCCATTTACTTTTTATTAGATAATTAAGAATATAAAAATTTTTAGAAATTATGAATTATGATGAATTTGGGGAATTTCAAAGAGTAATTATCTAATGTGATATGTAAACTTAATTTTTAACACTGTAATTACGTATTAGTTGAAAATATTAAATGCGTAAATGGTCAATTAAGTGACTGAACTTGACCTGTTTATCTTAAACGGGTTAAGCGGGTCAACCCGTTTAAAAATTAAATGGGTACAGGTCAAGATTTTTCAACCCGTTTAATAAACGGGTTAGGTTTAGGTTGAGGAATTCTCAACCCGTTTAAGTTCGACACGAACACGAACCCGACCCCGACCCGACACGACCTATTACCCAGCTCTACTTTTGACCTTACGTGATTGTTGAAATATAAGAAGGGCAGTTAACTCTAGACTTGCTTTCGACCTCATATGCGCTTGGACTCAATGATGTTGATGTGTGAGGAGTAAACTTTGTTGTCCCAGTCTCATGAGGTGATCGAAGTTCCTCATGCTTATTGTTTTGTGTGCCTCAGTGCACATCTCAATTTACGAGTCTTACATCATGTATACTAACCTTTAAATTAGGGGCCTGAGAGGCCTTCCCTACTAGACCTCTGGAGCTTTTGGGATAGTCTGGTAATCTCCCAAAGAACTTCAGTTGTCAAGTGATTTCAGTGGCATGATCTTATTGGCACTGGAGTGTGATTCCACAATGTCAGAAAGCAACATTATGGTGGTATAGAATACAATTTCAAAATTTAAACCCTGATCCTTTCGGTGGCATCGTCTTGAACAGCCTAAACTATCTTAAGTGGTAAGGGATCTGTAGGAGTGCATGGGAACCATTTGACAACTACACGTACGTCCTTATCAAAATCCTAAATTTGTGTCCATATGATAGCCTTCATTTTGGAGGTTCTGAGAGGCTTTGTCCACTTTGTGTCGAAAACATCTTAGTATGTTTTGAATTCCATCCAACAATTTCAATGAGTGTAAAGGCTGAACTAGTGCTATCTTGTATCTTCTGAATCTTGATTCCAGACTCCATAGTGCTAGAAAAAATTAACTTCTTCGTATGCAATGCAACCTAAAAGGCCCAAAAAAAAAATGTGGAGTATAGCAAAAGTGCTATTTGATGACTTCTTGGACATTTGAAATATCACTAAAATCATGGAAGATAGCCTTTGTTTTTATGGTTTAAGAGGCTTTAGTGCTCTAAAATGGCAGTATGACATTTTGGAACATCAATAAGAGAACAAACTGACTAACTCTTTCACATATTTTTCCAAAATGCCAAGAACTTTGCACAACATCCCTCATTTTGGGGGTGCCTACAGCCTCTTTGGTTGCGTCCATACTTTGAGTGCTCTCGATGATGTTTCTAAATGTCTCTTTACACAATTTTAACGGGCATTATGGATTGACACCTTCTTTTAGATTTTAAATTGTAACACTAAAAGCACAAAAAGGGGGCATCATGGTGGTATGGATTATCAATACACGTTGGACAAGTCTAAAATGGTCATCATACTCATAAAATTTCGAAAAATGTTTGAAACAGTTGACGGAGCATTTAGCCATCATTTGGCAACTTAGACATTTTTTTCCAAATCTTTGGAGGTGCGCTAGGTATAAGATCTCTCCATGCTGTGAATGAGGCCCTTAAGGCCAAGTGGCTTTGGAGGTGTGCTGAGGAAGACAACACTCTTTGGAAAAACATGGTGAATGTGAAATATGACCTTGACAGGTTTGGATGGTTGAGCAAGAAAAGTCCTTATCCTCATGGGGTAGGGTGCTAGAAATCGATTATTAACTGATTGGACAATTTTGAATCTCTTGTGAAATTTGAGGTGGAAAATGGGTCTAGAGTTTTTGTTTTGGCATGATATGTGGTGCGGAGATCAATCTCTCAAGGATCAATTTCCGGATCTTTTTAGGATGTCACGCTTTAAAGATGCACCACGTGCAACAAGTGGTGTCTTGGAATGGTAATCAAAACCAACGAAATATAACTTTTCTAAGAAGCGTAATGATTGGGAAGAGGATAGCATTTTGCACCTTTTGGCTTTGCTTGCTAATAGTAAGGTTGCACCTGTGGGTGGTGAAAAGATTATTTGGCCCCATGTTTCAAAAGGGAATGTCTTTGTCTAGAGTTTTTGTAGAGAGGATTGTGAAGGATCGAGTAATCTCGATTTTTTTGGTGACACTATATGGAGGTCTAAAGCTCCTACCAAAGCTCGCTTTTTGGCTTGGCTAGCTGCCAAGGGGAAGGTGCCCACGAAGGATATGCTTAAGATGAGAAATTTTAATTTGGCCTGTAGATGTACTATGTGTATCGAAGAGGAAGAATTAGTTGACCACCTTTTTATTCATTGTAGGTGGATCTCCGGGCTTTGGCACTTGTCATTCTCCTTGCTAGGGGTCAACTGGGTATTAAAGATGTGCTGATGGCTTGGAGAAGAAGGTTAAAGAAAAGTTGGCTTCTAGGAATTTGGAAGATAATTCCATAGGCTATGTGGTGGAGTGCTTGGAAGGAGAGGAATCATCGAATTTTTGGTCCTATCAAGGTTTCAAACTTTATTTTTTTGAGAAGTTTGGATAGTTGGAGTCAAGTTCTTGATCATGGTCAAATTTGACTTTTTTGGATTTTGTCAATAAGATTAACCTTGAAAGCGTGACGTCGACATGAGGTTATTTTGTGAGTGCTCCTTTTGTACATGGGTGATATCCCTTTGGTATCTTATTAATACAATTTTTTATTACTCATCAAAATTCCCCCCCCAAATCTTGTAAACTGTGCTTGTAGCATTTATTTTGTGTGATCATGAGAGATTCTAACCACTCTATGTTCAATGCCTCTTAGGATGATATAAATATCCTCGTATAACAGCTTGAGTGACCCTAAATGGCATCATTGGAACTATTTCATTGAGTTTGAAGTGTGTTTCCAGAAAACTACAAAAAGGGAATTGTGCGGCATAGACTACTCTCAAAATCATATAAAATGAATTCAAAATGCTTTGGAATAGTTTGAGCATTGAGTGAGAGCACGTGGTTATTACTTGACATCTTGTTCAGTATTTTCCCAAAAATCTTGAAAATTGTGTATAGAAGTCTTCATTTTTAGGTGTTTCAAGCTTAGTTTAAAAAAGTTTGCCTGAGGCATGCCTAAGCGCTCCTCGGCGTGAGGCTACCCTGGCAGCGCCTCGAATGGGATGAGGTGCGCCTCAAGGATGTGAGGCTATTTGTTCTTCCCTTTTCTTCTTTTTCTTAGTCTTGCCTTTACTTTTTTTCTTCTTTTCCTTCCTTGGGAGCTAAAAGGTAAGCTAAACTTATACTGTAAGTACTTGCATTGGGGAACTACGATGACAAGATAATATATCTTAAGGTTATTTGCGGTTTTAGTAGTCATATTGATGTCTAATCACATATTTAATACATTTATTTAACTTGTTTCTGCAAAATATACTGTGTGAAATATGAAATACTTCAAAAAAATTTTGCATAGAAGTGCGCCTCGCATCCATGATGCGTGCGCCTTTGCCTTGCGCCTTGTCCTCACGCTTTGGGACCCTATGCGCTTCAATGCGCCTCGTGCTTTTTAAAACTAATGTTTCAAGAGACTTTAACCATTCTACTGTCGAAAATTGTCAGTGTTTTACAAATTTATCTAGACAATTTTAATGAGGAAACCAGCTTTGTTTGCACCTTCTTTAAATTTCACTGGGCAATTTGAGAGCACCACAAAAAAAGGCATTGTGGTGACTTACAACATGCTATCGTTGAACATTTTTGAGAAGCTAGTGTGAATACACAGTTATCTTTTAACAAATTTTGGAAATGTTCACAAACAAATGAACCTCCATTTGTTGGTTCCGTAGAGGCTCTCTCTCTGTACCCTTGAAACCGCTACCAATATTTCAAATGTCCTTATAAACAAGTTAAATCATGACTTCACTATTATTGTCTTTTAAACTTTTGAAATTCGATTCCAAAGCCCGAAAAGAAGGATGTTGTGGTGACATACAATACACTTTGAATGGCTCTAAAGGTTCTAAAATATCCCCACTCTCTTTTGAACACTATTTAGGAGACTGCCACTTGTGGCCTTTAAGAATTGAACTCAGAACTCCTGCATTTCACCTTCCTGGGTAGATGATTTGCAAACTTTAGATCTTTAGATTTAGATTATTTGTTTTGATCTGGGTTCTGATGAATAAATTAGGTTGAAGATGCAGGGGCTTTGTAGAGAGGCATACTTAATATGTGTGGGAGTTGGTCTCTCTTTTCCCTTTAATCATTCAGCTATTTTTTTGTGCACTACATAATTAACAGTATGTTCTAGATAACGGGACTTGGATAGAGTTCAGATTTAGCCATACTATGAAACTATGGGATGTGAGAAAGGGTGATTGAGAAGAAGCTAAGGAGGTTTCAATTTCTGGGCGGTTTGGGTATGTGACAAGAAGTCAACTACAGAAGCAATGCATCTTACAATAAGGGTTATGGAATTTTGCAGGATAGGAAACAGAATTTGTACACAGTGTTCATCGATCTTGAGAAGACTTATGTTGGGGTGCCTGAAGAAGTGCTTGGAAGCGCTTAGAGAAGAAAGACTTACCACTTAATTGTATTCGGGTTATTATAGATATGTACGAGAGGGCAAAGATGAGGGTGATGACGCTACAAGGAGAGACATTGGACTTTCTTATTGATATTGGGTTACATTAAGGATAACTTCAAGACATTTTTCGTTTTATGATTTTGTTGGGTGAGCTCATGAAAGACTTTTGGGATGAAGTATCGTGGGGTATGTTATTTGTTGTCATGTCTTCATAGGCGAGACTAAAAACAAAAGTAAATATAAGTTAGAAAAGCGGAGAGATACTTTGGAGTCCAAAAGTTTTAGACTCAACAAGTTGAGTAATTAGACTTATCAAAAAAGCTGGAGTGATTGGAATGTAAGCTCAGCGAAGGGGACAAACAGTAGAGAAAGTTACCATTAGTGATGTGACTATACCGAAAGTAGAGAAGTGTAAATACTTGGGTTCGATCCTAGAAGGAAATAGGGAGGATAAAGACGACCTTGGTCACATTATAAGGGTGAGATGGCAAAAGTGGAGGTATGCATCTAGAATGTTGTGCGACAAGAAGATCCCAAGATTGTAGGAAAAATTTACCGTATCATAGTTACACCAGGGTTGTTGTAAGGCTCACTGTGTTGGCGGGTTAAGAAAATCCATATTCAAGGATTGTTGATAGGAGAGATGAGGATAATTAAGTGGATGTATAATCATACAAGATTGGATGGAATTAGGAATGAAGATATTTGATTGAAAGTATGGTTGATGCCCATAGACCGTAAGATGAGAGTAGCAAGACTAAGACCTTGGTTATTTGGTCATATCAAGAGAAGGGATATTATAAATGCAGCTATATGGAGATGTGAGAGGATTGATCTTCCAGAATATGAGAGCAGAATGTAAGAGGGGTATAGGAAGACCAAAGGAAAATTGGAGTGAGGTGACTAGGGGGGATATGAGACACTTAAGACTAGACGGAGGACATGATTAAGGATGGAAGTTTTTGGAGGTCCACAACTAGAGCGGTAGATCATGAATAACTAATTGTTTACTCTTCACCTTTTAATCACTTAACGATCATTGCTGTTCTTTGATTTGCAGACTTGGTAAAAATGTTGTGTTCTTAATATGTAATATTATCGTGTCAAGTTTCCATATTGTTTATTTACTTATTTGAAAGTAGTTGTAGCTTGATATAAATATCTAGTGTGCTATTTTCAAATATGTTCCATGTGTTTCTAACTCAGGAAAATGTTTTCTGAAAATTCTTATATGGGTCTCGTAAAATTGGTCTCTCCTGTTTGCATGAGTGTTTGCAGGGGTGAGGGGTAAGTTAGGGTTGTCTGTATTTGCATCTTCCCAGAACCTAGGAAAGTGGGACCCACACTAAGAGTTGTTATTGTTGTTTCTAATTCATGGTTCTTGTCGAGTGCTACAGATGTCTTTGCAAGTGAGATTTGTCTGGGAGTTGTATCAGATCTTTTGATATCTAACTTACAGGTTTAAATATTGACAATTTTCAGGCTGCAGATTCTCAGATAGTCTCTGATTATGTACGCTACTTTCTTCACCAGCACACGTAAGTCTTACTGCTTTTAGTAGTTTAACATTCCAGTCAATTTTAGTGTTGAAATCTTTGGTCATTAAGGGTGCTGGTTCTTGAATGATTCCTAAATTTGGTAGCTACAGATATTTTGGTTTTCCTCTCCTTACCTCTCTGAATGGAGCTAGTGTACTTTTCCTCTGGGTGGTATTGTGGTGTGGGTTTAAGAACAGCAGCATATCAAGTATTGCCTTAGTTAACATAAGATTCAGAAAAAGGACTTCAAACCTTCTTTGCACCAACTCCGCGCCCCCCTCCCCAAAAACAAAAAACCAAAAGAAGAGAGAGAGGGCAGAGGGGAAAAACATTACTTTCTTCTTCAAATATGCCGTCCTTTTGAAAAGATAATTGAGAATGAACCAGTAACTGCCCTGGTCAACAGCAATGGTTTACATCACTGCAATCTTGGCTAATTGGATCTTTGGATATAAGATTTTCACTCAAGGACTGTAATACAAATGAATTTTCAATGAGTAACTATGGTGAGAAACAAAAAACGCCTGTGTACATTATTATGGGGCGCACATTGGTTGGTGAATGCTTCATGTTGCAGAAGCTGATTTACTCCATGCGTTAGGATTCCTCCCTTTTTCAGGGTCTTCTTCCTTTTCATGATTGGAAACTACATAGAAGTGAGGGTTTTCGAATTTCAAAGATCTTTTATTGAGTAAATTTACCATCATCAGTTTGCATCGCCCAAGAGGTATCAGCAAAACTGTAGAGAAAACATATGTTGTTTAACAAGGAAAAATAAGTATAAAGTATTTTAGAAGGGGAAAAGCACCTTGTGTTCTTTGAAAGCATTTTGCATTTCTACCAAATTGCAAAGCTTGAGCCGCCCTGCTTCCTTTGATGAGCTTCTAATGTATTGCATAGCACTATGCAATATCCCCTTTCACTGGATTAATTTTCGTCAGTTTGTACTTAAAGAATTGGGATAAATTTTTCACTTGATTGATCCTTATCAAAAAAAGAATTGGGTTAAATCAATATTCCCAAGGTAATGAATTGAAGCTTCTTTTATTTTTATTTATTGTATTTTATTTTGGGTAAGTAATCAAAAAATGTATTAATAAGGGACCAAGGAGATGCCATCCATGTATAAAAAGAGATCATACAGGATCATTGTGCTGTGCTCTCTCTAGAATAGTCTTATCAACAAAATCCAAATAAGTTAATCTTGCACCCTGATCGTGAATTTGACTCTAACTATACAAAGTTCTAAACAAAATATAGCTAGAAATCTTGATACGACCTAGCCTGCCCTTGCAAATTGAATTCCAAGGGGTTTTGAGAGCAGTTTCTGTGTCATAGATGCCAGTTGTAGGCGCTTGATCTTTGATTTCATTTTTTAGTTTTGACACCATTTGCCTGAGCATGGTGTTGTGTTTTTCCCATTATTTTTTGCCATTTATATATTCAAAATTAACATTCTTCTGTGACAGGATACAATTGGGACAGCCTGCTACTGTCAAAGTTGCTGCAAATCTTGTTAGGCTACTAGCTTACAACAATAAGGTCTGATTTATTTTTCAATTTTCGTGGTGTTTTTGCTCCATATTTTTATTTTACTTATATCTGCACCACATTCTGTTTCTTTTTGCTTTAGACTGCATCATACAAGTGCTCCCTCCTCCCTCTTTTTAATTTGGAGAGCAACTTTCCGCATATTTGAGCATTGAAATTTTACCTTGATGTGGGCTTCATGTGCCCGGTCTAGGTTCCTGGATGCAGAAACCTTTGCATAATCAGGATCCTTTTTCCTTATCTAGGATCCTTTGAATTGAGGGTTGGCTGGATTTTCTGATCCTTGTGCATTTTGTGCATCAGAGCCTTGGGTTGTTTTGGGCATTCTATTATATTTTCCATGAGAACCTGTGGCCAACTTGCGCATTGATATTGTACACAACTATATCTTTGTCTTTCAAAATTGTCATTTTTGGAGTGTTCTGAGTGATTTATGCAACAATGAAGCATTGATAAAGATTGTATATTTGCACAGTGCGATATTTTTCCCTCCATACAAACCAGTGTGTTTAATGCCCTTACAACTCTGTCTTGTTTGGTTTGTGTTCATGGTACCTGCTGGTTCCTGTGTCCCTCATGATACTCCATTGAGTTGTGCTTATGCCCTGCCTTGTTGGTTCTTTATGAGCTACAGAACATGCTACAAACTGGCCTTATTGTTGGAGGATGGGATAAATATGAGGGAGGAAAGATATATGGAATTCCACTTGGTGGAACAATCATCGAGCAGCCTTTTGCAATTGGAGGTCTGTTTCCTTCTTGAATCTCATACTTTGGAATGAAGCATATCTTGGTTCTAATTGCATTTGGAAATCATGCTCTTTCCACTCCTGAAAAATTATCTGACATTGGAAACTGAAGAAAATATGGGAACATTATTTTATTATGTTGTTTCCCACTAATGCCCGGTGTTTGTCCATCACCAATTAGATTGATGTTAGTGGGACGTGTTCTATTATTTTGGTTTATTAGCGTTTGAACTTGACAATTATTTTTCCAGCATCCAGGGGCATGATGTTTTTTGTAATTGTCCCTTCTGTACATGCATGGCATGCCCTAAGAGTCTAATGCAATTTTTTGATTGCTCATTAAAAAAAGAAAAGAAAAAAAAGGAGCATCTACTATGGGCATTTCAATTGAGTGATGGCTCTCTTGTGGCTTCTTGGCTGGGTTTTCATGATTGAAGGAACCTTGCCTGAGATCACAAACATGGCTTACGTTTCCTTGGGTCTTCTTTGTCCAAGTTACTTAGCTTCTACTAAACCATCTTGCAGGATCTGGCTCCTCATATTTGTATGGATTCTTTGACCAAGCATGGAGAGAAGGAATGACCAAGGAAGAAGCAGAGGTATGTTGCATGTTGGGTACCCTAAATCCCTAATGGCAACCCTCTTGGATGCATGAAGGAAACTTTCTACATGCATGATGGGTCAGATGGAAGTCAAACTGTCATTCATTATGGTTTCGTTAACTCTCTGATGCACCCAAAGTTTGGGCTTTTGTTCGGGGGGGGGGGGGGGAGGTGTGATTGTTATTGTCGCTGCAAGGAATCTTTTGTGGGCTGAGTTGATGGATTTACTCTGCTATTAGTCTGTCCAGCAGACTCGCCTGAGCAAATGCAATGGATAGTGGCTAAGCAAAATTTAGGTTTGTTTGGATAGGGTCAATTCAGGTTTGTATCAAAACTGGGTTGCCCTGTTTCAAACATGGGTAGCAAACAAGTAGGGATAATTTCGTTGAGTCTTAAACTGGTGTTGGTTGGTGGGGCATATGCTTTCGGCTGAAACAGTGACTTCGAGATTCTCATCTGTTTATTTTGTGCATCTTACTCAGCAACTAGTAGTGAAAGCAGTCTCCCTTGCCATTGCTCGTGATGGTGCTAGTGGTGGTGTCGTTCGAACTGTCATTGTAAGATCCATATCCAGCCTTCAACTTTCCACCTATTATTCTACCCTGTTTATATTATCATATCCTGATAATTTTCCTCGATTGCACTTTTTTAGATCAACTCCGAGGGAGTGACCAGGAACTTCTACCCAGGCGACAAGCTCCCATTGTGGCATGAAGAACTCGAACCACAGAATTCCCTGTTGGATATATGGGGCAGTGCTTCTGGCTCTAGCCCTGAACCCATGAGAGAATAGATATTGGCTGCTGCTCTCTGTCTGATCTGGGCCCCCCTTTATGGGGTTATTTTTTAACTCCTGCCAGGGCCATTAACCGTCCAGCATAGATACCGTTCTGAAAACATTTGTTGCATGTTATTGTCCTTTGCTGAGGTATCATTGATTAGATGGTTGAAGAATTTCATGGCATTTCTAATGCAATGCTTTGGTGGTTTGAGAATTTATAGACATCATTTGCAATTTTTCGCTTACTCGATTATCCATGAAAATTATATCGGCCTATGTATCTTGTATAAGGTCAAAACTTCATCTCAAACACATCTTTTTTCATGAGGCGCTCCTCTTCTTTAATTGAATTGATGTTCTCAATTATTCTCATGCAATACATTCTCTCTAATATTTCCCCCTAAATTTTTATGTGCGACTACTAATATAACCCTGTTTCTTTCGAGGGCTAATATAAACTAGCTAGTTGGGAAATAAAATTGTGAGGGAAGAGGAAGCTCTTTTGTTCTTCCTCTTTTTTTTTAATTTTTTTTCCCTGTTGGGGTATCTTGATTTTGGCTGCAGATGATGTTGTCATACCTTGAATGACAGTGAGCCCACATTATATCGTGAGATTCTTCACATTATATCTATCAACTGACGAGTTGGGGTGGGTGAGAACCATTGATGATAGTGAGCCCACAATCTTATTGAATCAAACATTAGCTAATTTAAAGTAGACACGAGCCGAAATATTTCAATTTGATTCAAACTTAATCCGACTCATATCCGAGTACCGTTTGCGACGTTTGGGGGGGGGGGGGACTTAGTGAGCCAGAATCTGTGAAAGCATCTGAATATTTAACAGAAAATGAGAAAAAGAATCTTTCAAATCGCAGGGTTCCCACTTTGCAGTTGGAGTTGTGCGAGAGAACCCACGTAATTTGTGGCTTCATCTCATCACTCTCTCCCCTGTGGCGAAATTCGGTCAACTTCATCAACTCCCTCTCCCTGAGAGAGAGAGAGAGAGAGAGAGAGAGAGAGTGTATGTGTGTGTGTGCGCGCGCGCGCGAGAGAGAGAGAGAGAGAGAGAGAGAGAGAGATGGCGATGAGCGCAGCGGTGTCACAAGGAGTGGGAGCCCACAATGTGTTCGTCTATGGAAGTCTGTTAGCCGATGAAGTGGTGCAAGTCTTATTGAAGCGCATCCCTTCTTCTTCTCCCGCTATCCTTCCTGGCTAGTGGGTTCTTTATCTCTCTACTTTTTTATTCTTTATTCCAATTGTCTTCTGCTCATTTTTATTTCTCAGCTTACCCATCTCATGTGACTCATTTCTCCTGATTCTTGCTCGTTACCCGGTCAATTGTTTGATGATTTTGATCACCTGGGCTTTCGTTTAATTTATTCTTGCATAATGGGTAGGAGTTTATTCATCTTTACAGTGGTAGTTATGGCTGAATTTCTGTTGGTTGTGAACTCTTTGCTGAATGACCTGCGGAACGTGGTGTGTTTATATCATTCGACGTACGGGTAACTTGTCCCCCAATTGTTCTGATGGTTTTGATTATATGGGCTGCGTTTTAATTGCTTATTGTAGAATGGGTAGGAGTTTTTTCATCTTTAGAGTGGTTTTAATGGCTGAGTTCTTTTGCTGAATTTCTCCTGTATAATGTATTGTGTCTGTATCATTTGATGTATGTGTAAATTTAATACAAGGAAAATTAGGAAAGTGATTGCAACGTCTAGTAGTTTGCGTGCTTTTCTTGCTTTCAATATTGATCAGTTATTGTTTTGTAATTGAATTATGCTTCTTCAGCCATCGATTTAGCATCAAAGGTCGTGTTTATCCAGCTATTCTACCTGTTGAAAATAAGAAAGTGGCTGGAAGGGTATGCTTCACTGTTCATCGTTCTTTTGCTTCCTCAAACTTTAATGGATGGTTCTATATTCTTGCGAGTGATTTTATATATAAGTATCAGGGAGCCTTGTTGGCATCAGCTGAAATTTCAAACCTGTAGGGCCATATTATACTGTCTTGAATGTTCACCTGGTGTCTCTCATAGTAGGAATGTTTACAGGGGTAGTTAAGGCTGCCTTACTCTGATCTTTGTAGACCCCACTAACACTGGGAGTTCTTGTTGTTGTTGAATGTTCACCTGAGATACAGGGTTGGCCTTCCAATACTTGATTGATGTTTCCTATTTGTCTTTTCAAAATTACAAATGTCACTGGAAGGGTCATCACATAGAAGCCGCAGGTTCAGTTGAACATGTCCCTCTTAAGCAATGTCTGGCCCTAGGGCCAACTAACGGTGGATTAACATTTTCTTAGAAGAGAATTATTCCACACTGGAGTGGAAGAGGTCCAAGAGGCTTCCTACATATCAGCGGAGTCATATTCTGCTAACCATTTGGCCTTTTTACTTCAGATATCTGGCCAACTAAGCTCATGTTATGCATCTTTTTATACCTAGTAGTTGCCAATAATGTATAGGGACTATTTCCATGTGTCAAACATGAGAGAGTTCGGAAGGACCATTTCTTCTTATCAGAAGCTATTTTCCCCAAAATTTGAGGAGAAAGTCACTATGACATAACGAAGTCCTTATTGTTGAAATTAAAAAGATAGTATATTCTGGATAGCAACATGCTGTATTATTTAGGTGCTACATTCTTTACCAAACATTTCTTTTGCAGGTTTTGATGGGCATCACTAATCCTGAATTGGATATTCTAGATATATTTGAAGATGTTGAGTATGTGAGGGATTCTGTAGAGGTCTCTCTTGAGGTAATTCTACTGCATATCAGGTTGTGTCCGCTGTAAGTTTCTAATTGCTTCTGCTGGCAGAATAGGGAGAGATCATATGAATTTTGTGTTTCATCAGTTGTCTGAGAAGAAAACCTGATATCTTGGAAACCATTTCCTGTGCTCTGGTTTGATGACAGCCATTGGAATATCACTTGTTTGATGTTAAACAAGGTGAATATCTAGCTGATCAAATATAAAACTACTCATTGTTCTGAGCACAAGCCGTCTTGTTATTGTTGCTTCCCCCTTATATTACTTGTTCGAGTAAAAGGTGCCGTAATCCCTTGTCCAAGAGAGATTAGTCGGATAGGTACAGAATAAGATACAAAATGCTATTGTTTTAGTTTAAAGTTCTCAGAGGGACAAAATGATGTCACATTTTCGTGCTTTCAGCGGAGCTGAATCATACTCTGAGCTTTCCTGGTTTAGTGTGTATAGTATGATAGGCTCCCACAGGACGGAGATGTTTGCTTCTGCTTTAGCGCCAGAGGTAAGAATGATGGATTCTGTCCTGCAGGACAACTTGGAGAAGCTACAAACATATACTTATGTATGGGATGATAAAAATGATCCAGACTTGTATGGAGAGTGGGACTTTGAGGTAATCTTCTCCTGCAATTTCTCTCCTCCCTTCTTGACATTATGAGGTAGAGCTCTTGCAAAAGCAACAAGTTAATATTCCTATTTTGTGTTTTAATGTGCCTGGTGCATGTTAAATATTGCCTTATTGCTGTGACTACGAATACAGTTGTTCAGCCAACAAAAACCTCCTGAGGTCCGATCTGTACCATAATAACGTGATAGTGAGACCTTTTGCTGTGAAATACTAGGTAACCAATGCCCTAAGTCTAGGGTCCTATCTCCTATGGAAACAATGTAATGCTGTGTGCATATGCAGGCAGGACTCTGTGTTATTGGTTATATATTGCTTATGATCACGCCTCAATGTTCGGTAGCCTGACTGCCTGATGCATTTCTTGAGTCATTCTGTTTCTTCTTTTAGAGCTAGATTAAAGGGTGGTTTTATCACCAACGCCAAAAAAGTGGGGCTTAGTTTCTTTGACAGTGAGCTTGTTTTGCTAGAGTTTCCTTCTGATTTTTCTTTGCTGTATTTGCCTAATTGGATTAAACTCTCTTTATGCTGTTTCATTGCTTGATTTCTGTGTCAGCCTACAGATGCTTTCTGCTCTTACTTCTCTGGCATCATTTAGATTTATTTTTTATTTTTATTTTCCTTTGATGAAATGCTTCACCTAATCAAAAGCTTGTGATGCCTCTGATCTTTTTGATCCCTGAGTTTGGCTAGGAATGGAAAGAGGAACACATGATTGATTTTATCAAGATGACCGAGGAATTTGTGGAAGAACTTGAGCAACCTGAATCAAAGTCGAGGGTCGCAACTTATAATTCCTACTACCAGAGCAATGACAATCCATCTGCAGCTTGATCTACCATTTGCTAAAGTGGCATGGGGTGTTCCTGCTGCCATTTCTTCAGCATTTCATTTCATCTCATAAATTTTCATTATGTACGGTCATTTCCTTCTGATTTCTGCCATAACTGTAGCCTTTTCCTCTGAATATGATGAACAGCACTTGATTTCAACACTCGTCACTCACTAGCACAAGAATAATGCGAATGATTTATCTTGTTCATTTCGTACACGTTTACGTCTAGTCCCTCTTGGCTAGGGCCGGAGCCAGGATTCAAAGTAAGGGGGTCCGAAATTAATAATACACATAACATAAACTTTAATAGTTCTAAAAATGAAGTACGTAATAGGCAGGGGCGTTGAGCGTGCGTGAGGGTAGAGAGAGGAGGACGGTGTGTGGGCTGAGAAACAAAAATAGAAGAAGTTTAAAGGGCACTTGCAAAAATTCAAAAAAAAAAAAAAATATAGAAGGCAGCACGAGGAGTCAAACTGGCAACTTTCCACTCAATTATGCACATCTTTGTGATGTATTTGAGGACTAATTAATATATATGTTGTTTTTTTACCAGAATATCCCATATTTAATTTTTTTCTCAAAAAGCTGGGGGTTCAATTGACCCCCTTGCCCTTTAGTGGCTCCGCCCCTGCTCTTGACCCTTCCGCCGGTTTGTCTTTCATGGGCATCATTACATGTCCTTGTAAAGCTATGGATTCTACTCAGTTTTATGTGGAATCGTATCACATCAGATATAAAAATATATAAGTAATCATATTGACAGCATGAACAGATTTTGTGCTAATGATCTTGGAGATTAAAGGAAAAAGTTTTGGTTGTGAAATTAGCGGAAAGTGAAACACAAATTCGTGGATGGGATCATCTAACATAAGTGTCTTTGTACGACGGATCCGTTTAAAGGTGACTTTTGTGAGGCTTCGCGGTGGCTAAATAAATATGTTTTGAAACGATTTTTGAATGTAGGAGTGACTAATAGTTGATCTAGTAGTAATTTTTATTCGAGTTATCCTTAAATGAACTATATGTCACTCCAATTAATTATTAAAAATTACTATAAAATATCCATCTCATGATATGATGTATATAAGATGATTTCACGTAAAAGTTACTTTATCCACTTTTATAATTAAACTAAATTTGCGTATTAAGTTCTTCCCCCTAGTGATAAGAACCTGCCCACCCCCAGGCCGGTAGGAGTGTTCATTATTCGGTCCAAAACTGGATCGAACTGAAGACCGGTGAAAATCGGACCAGACCGGTCCGGACCGAGTAAATTAGGTTCGGTCCATGGCCCATGAATTTTCTTTATTCAGTCATTAATCCGGTCCGGTCCGGTCCATCAATCCGGACCGAGGATCGAATAAAAAAAAATTATGGACTACCAAGTCGGTCATCAAAGTGGCCTGTATATACTTAAAATTGAAATTTTCGGTTTGATTTTTGTTAACTATGACAGCCTTCTAACTCGCCTTTTGCTCTTTCACATCACTCTTTCTCTCTCTCTTTCTAATCTCTCACTATTTTGTTGGTTCGTATATACTTAAAAATAGATTTTTTTCCCTTAAAGTTTTAATCTCAAATAAACTTTTAATTTTTGAATACAACTAAATGACCCCAGAATTCCACTTCTAAATATTTTATTTTAGTTTAGGTTGCTTAATCCATAAAAGTTGAAAACTTGAAATCCCTAATCAATTTGATTTGTTCGGTCCGGTCCGATGCGGTCCAAATTTTTTCATTCCGGTCCCGGTCCGATCTAAGTTTTATTCGGTCCGATCCATGATCCATATTCCTGTACTTATTCAGTCCTCGGTCCAAACTGGTCCGGTCCGGGTTTAGACCGATGAACACCTCTACAGGATGGAATCTGGATTACGGAAACAATTTTATAAATCCAAATCATATGAAAACTAGACAAAGGATACTATGTTTAGATCTAGTACAAAACAAACCTGCTCATCTCCAAACCACCTCCCCCCCCCCCCCCCCCAAAACAACACACCCAAGCAATACCCCGCATCCCCAAACCGACGCCTTTAGCTAAAAACAACAGCAATACTGTTAATGATAAGAAGCTCAAAAAATATCTTTAAATCATGGGTATTAATCGCTTCAACTGGTAAAGTCTTTACAAGTTCAAAGACTTGATTTAGGTTTGATTTGCAGCTTTTATATCTCATTCGCATCTAAAAAGGAAACGAAAAAAGGAATTACTATTTTAACATGCACCTTCTAACATGAGAAACATTAAATAAGATAAAATTGTAACCAGTGGGAGATTTCAAATAAATGTCAAACTTCACCATGCTTCTTGAAAACCAGCATGCCTCCTTGATATGATCTGACAAATTTACTCGTATCTGTTCATTTCATCGGCAGTGAACAATTGTCAAAAGCCATGTAAAAGAGCGGTAAGCAACGTCAGAGAACAGCAAGCAACGAGAGGAAGCAATAAGTGGCAGTAGGAAGTAGTAAGCAACATGTCAATGAAATCCTCAGAGGCTTAACGTTGTTGTCATTTTCAAATGTTCAAAACCCCAAATGCTAAACTGCCGTTAACCTTCCAGAGACATCCTCAATGCTAAGTGTTGTGTGCACAAACAACCCTTCTTTAATTAAAGGTCTGACAAATTCTGAAAACATACTTTACACTACAAACTAATTGACAATCTGATCAACAGAGACTCGGACATTATTTTCTGCACAAAGGTATATGTGCAAACAAGTTCAGGCAAGGACAACAAATCTTATATGGTCAAGACTAAAAAGCTAGTTCCCTAGTGCTAATACTGCCTAGCTTTTCTTATTTCTGTATCTTGCCTTGAGAGGTGCTCAATCTCTCTTGAGAGATGATTGAAGCCGGAGTTTTAGATAGCCAAACATTCCTGCACCTGGGGAGGAACCTTCAAATAGAAGCGGTTTATACCCAGTTGCTGCTTTGTATCTCTGCTGGATCTGTACAGAAGAATTCACATTCAATCAAAAATTGCTACATACATTGGTAAAACATATGGCTAGAAAGGTGCAACTGAAAGATGAATGGCTTGTTATAGGGTAAGTGAGCATATAATCTCACAATTCATAAACCCCATTTGGTAGAATCATCACAAGGTGATTGGTGATTGGTGGTTGGTGGTTGTCTGGATTTTTCCCAGTTCAGTCAGGTCCAGGCAAATCAAAACCTATATAATACGGACTTCGGTCCCGTCTGGGTGTGGACAGATGAATATCCCAATTAATGTGTGTTGCCACTTGCCAATATTCCCTTTTATTTTCTCTTGGTTGTTCTTTCTTTTCCTTTTTTGGGGGCGACTAGGCTTCCCTTTTTTTTGTTTTGCCCCGGGGGGGGGGGTAATCCTACTCTAGCTTCTAGATTGAATATATACCTGAAGAATTTGTTGGCTGCTCTTCATAGAGTTTCTCCCAATTATGCAAACGGTTCCTCCAGAGCCACCACCTGTTATCTTTGCTCCGTAGAGAGCTGTATCTTCAGCTTGAGATGATTTACCATGCTGCATTTCCTGGACCAACTGTACTATTCTATCTGTGCCATCTGAGCCAAGCCCACAAGCATCGTAGCTGTAGTGACACTGCAAAACAAGTTTGTGGTTAGATGAAGGCCTCTCTCTCTCTCTCTCTCTCTCTCTCTCTCTCTCTGTGATCATTATGATCCTGTATCACTACAAAACACCATCCCAAATGGCAACACTCAAGTGTTCGAAGTGAAAACAACCCTACCCCACCCAATGATTTCTAGGGGTTGTTTCCGAAACACCAACATACTGTCTCAATGAATTAATTGTAGCATTAACATTACTTCAGATATGATAAGGTTGCCTTACCTGATACAACAGCTCCCCCAGAGCAGTCAACTGGTCATCTGAGGCCGTTGATGTCAGAAGTGCCTTGAAGGCCTGGGGATAATTAATGGACATTAGTGCCAACATACAAGAAGGCGCTATAACTGAACCACAAAAGCATATCATGCCCACATCCTACCATGCTGTCTAATCTAAATGGACGATACGTCACGTTTTCACAATTAAGTATACAGTCATTGTGGAATCTGATAACTCCCTTTGAGTCTTAGCCTTAAAGTTTAAAACAATTTAAGAGTGAAAGACTTATGATAGAGAAGTAGCATAAAAATAAAGAAAACGACATCCCTTCACATAGATACTTGTGAATGGAAAAAAGGGCTACCCCGGCTGCTAAGAGAATGTACAAAAGCTAACCTTTACTCGGAAGTTCTCATAAATAGGATGCTTTGTAGCAGCTCTGACAGCATAAGACCTCTTTGGGTCAAGTACAGTCACAGGATCTTTGTGGTCTCTGTATTTTTCCAAAAAGGTTTCACCATCTATACGCTCAGGGAGAATGTTGGCATAAGCAGCTTCGTATCTGTCATACAAATAAGGCACGCATCAATTCCTTCATGAGGCTCCACCTAGGGTGGGTAAGGAAGAGTCAGATATTTGCAGTGTCCCCAACGTAGTAAAAGATAGAATCTTTCCATCAGATCCTTGAGTGGAAAATGTAATCACAATTTAATACTCCACAACAAATATGAAGCACACAATAATTCAATGATCTATTCACACAGCTGAAGAAATAATTCAGCCCAATAGAAAGACTAAACAGTAAACATCTTCTGAGCCCAAAAATTCAGTATAACCTAGTAACACATTCTAACTTCTCATTCTCCTGCTAAGAGATTCCATAATCTGATTAGTGAATCAATGGATTAGGACCCTGACAAAGCATATGAGACCAGAGATATAGTTAGATACAGTGAGGGATAGATACATCTCGCACGCTTCACAAACAGTACTTGTGATCGCAATTTCACGACATTGTTGACTTTTGATGAATGCATGTTTTCGAAGAGCAAAGTAGGGTATAGCATCCTAGTATGGTGAGATAGAATAAGCAGGCAGTTGCAAGATGCTGACAAATACCACCAGACTAGCTGTACAATTTCCGAGATTTTTCAGTTGTGACAATTAGTACCAAGCTGGAGGAAGGCCCTACCTATGAGGTGTCAGATTGCATAAGTAATCTAAATTAGCTTCAGCTCCAATCAATTCAGAAGTATTTTCATCAATGTCACTGGCACTCGTCATATCATTGCTTGCCTGTGAATTGGATAATGTTTCAGATGCTGAAGCCTTTATCATCTCTCGGCCCATAAATGCTCCTACCCTCACGGATCCATAATCTGCACCTCCAACACTGCAGGACATTTCAAATGGAAATAATATGTGTTTCATTTTAGAGTAAGTTATACCAGAGAAAGTATATCCATTCCATTCCCATGAAAAGAATCATCTAACAATACTCTACATGTTCAATGCAAAAGTGGAGCCAGTATTAATTAAGTTCTACAGCTAATAGTTATTCACGTGATTAGAGTTAGGAAAGCCGAGATATTAATAGAAAGGTCATCCTACCTGTGTCTTATCCCTGAATCGATCCCCCAGAAACGAATATGGGCTGGGATTTCCACAAGCCCCAACACCTCAGCAGGCTGCACAAAAGGAGAAATATGAGGATAAGAGGCCTCATGTAAGACAATTAAATAAAGACAGCTAATTACCAATTTATGCACATTACCTGGCAAATCATTGCTAAAAGTTTATATGGTTCACCACAGGCGGAAGCCATCTGATCCATCACACCACATGGTGCTCCTACAATGTGGTTCTCAACCTTAAAACGAGCACATGGAGCATATTAGAAGAAAGAAATACTGGACACTTTCAATTAAAATGTTCCAACAGTTTAGCGAATAAATATGGTTCTCAATTTAGAAAGTATATAAGCAGAACCTTTTGGCAAAGCAGCGCAAGATCTCTAGGAGAGATATTCAGTCCTGCAGAAATATTAAAGGTACATCTTCATAACTGTTTTCAACGATGGTAAAGACAAATAAATTAATAGAGCAGGACAAAGAAATCTAGCAGCATCTCCTGGCAAGAAAACTGGGAAGAGGCAGCCAATTAAGAGGTCCCACAGCCTGGTTTAGGCACGGTTCCGCATGAATATGAGAGTTCATTATGCACGTTATGTGCCAATTGCATTCTTTAAAAAAAAGAACATTTTTTGTCATATGACCTGGATTAACCATGACTAATGATTGAAATTAATGAGTTGGAAAAGTATCACTCCTGCATGACAAAATCTTTCAAGGCCCTTATAGCACGTGGAAGTAATTGATCACTGAATGCACACACGTATATGTCCTTGTAAATGTACACATAAATGGCACTATGAAGAATGTACATATCCCAAGAAATTGCGTGATGATTAGCATGCACTAAGGTAAATCTCTCATTAAATTGTACTCAGCCACTTTTGCTCTGAAGCAGTATGCAGCAATTTTCAAATTTAGCGCGTGTACACGACAGCATATCCACAATTTTATCCCAAAGGTAAGTTTGCTTGCATCAGACACCTTATCCCACGGTGGGGAGGACTCTATGGCACTGTTGTGGGCTTATACATCCCATTACAGAACAAGTTATTAGGTTATATAAGGAATAGTCCAAACAATTAATTAAGGAAGTAATTAGATCAAAGTGATTACCATGAGCAGCAGCAACAGCTGACATGCTAGCAACTTCGACAGAAGCAGATGATGAAACACCTTTACCTTCAGGAACAGCAGAAGAGACCTGCAGGTTCATTCAATCAAAAGGACCAATTAGTCATCTGCACTTCAAAATCAGTATAAAAGATTAGATTAGAGAGCCCATGCTATAGGCTATAGCTAATGGTGGACCTTCGAAACTTTTTTAAACATGTCCCTTTGGATCACGTTAATTTAATGCCGAGAATCATGTTGCAGGAGTTCCAAGTCTATGTGATGTGAATCATGATGGCTGGATGGTCTCAGCATATGGTTTACACAAACATATATTGTTACATAGATGCTTATAATATTTTGGGATGACTGTTAAAAGTACATATTGTTTCTGATTGAACTAGACAATTACATTCCACAAAACACATCCTTGTGTATTACATCAAAATATAATCAGCCTCACACCAACCCAATTTTGCATCAAAAAACCTCAGATTCCATTTGTATTCAACAAATTCCAAAAATAACGAAATTTCTTCATGGCCACATGAATGTGATTCTAGCATTTAGTAAAACCATAACCACCTATGCAGTGCTTATATCTGTCAACAAAAGTTACATCCAACAAACTTCCCTGTTGTCTTTGATAGACCTCAGAAGAACAAAGAGCACTGGAAATTTAAGAAAATAACTTGGTAAAAGGGATATCTATATGCATTGGATGTGCTATATCTAGTGAATTGAGATACTGGAACAAATGGCACAATCATTGTTCAGTGGTTAAGTGGGTATGGAGGCTGACGAGTGACGACAGATTAGTGGCTGAAAACCAAGTGGAAATCTGCTCCCACACACCAGACCCACACACATTAGCTGATGTTTTCAGCCTTTTGGAATTCACAGATTATCTGATGACAAGGGACCAATAAATCTGCCATCTGGATTCCACAATCCAGGATTTTGTTGGACAATGCTCCCATGCTCCTAGGCCATAGAAAAGGTTGCTACATTGGGATTCCGAGGATTATGCTATTCTTGCTTTTATATGTTTGCCTAGTCACTGCTCAGGTCCGTGAGAGACCACTATGGAAAACACTCATGATTTCAGGAGACACATCAACTTCTGGAGCACCCACCAGAGAGACATGTCATGTGAACTAACATTTTGACATTTATAGACTACTAGTTGACAAGAAACCTTGAAATTAGCCATAGACTTCACAATACAGGTTTATGCTCTATGCTCCTAGGTTATACAACAAGGTTCTCACATTAGGATTCTAAGGACTATGCTATTATTGCTTTAGATATTCCTCCACTCGCCTAGGACTGCTCGGGTACACAAAATACTTCAATGTAAAACCCTCCCAATTTCATACTGAGTTCTTATGTATTGATCCAAAGGTTATCATAGAATAATATACCTTTGGAAAACATTAGGTAGAGTCATGTTCCTCCTTTGAGACCACCAAGAACTGAGAAATGGTTGCCAAGTCCCCCACAGGAAATTTTCCTTCATGTTTGATACTTAGATATGATAGCAACTTGCCTAATGATGGCAAAGTGTTCAGACAACGACAGCTAGTGTGATAATGGCAAAGCAATGTATGCGGAAATCTATGTGTACGCGACCTCACCTCTGCAAGGTGAGGCTGTTTCTGAGAGCCATAATTTTTATTTTTATTTTTTTTTGGGGTTGGGGGGGGGCACTTCAATAGAGGTTAAGACATTTTGCATAGCCAACAGCTTATTCCAAGAATTCTCCCCCCGCATATTCTTTTTACTAGGGAAAAGAATCTTGCACCATGGTAAACTTCTTCTATAATACAACCCGTTAGCTTCAAATATTTTCCTATCCAATAACTATTATTTCAGTTAACAACTCAACTTGAATATTTGTCCATGTTATAGACAATATACAGATAATAATATACAAACAGAATCCTATGTGGCATTGTGAAAATAAGAGGAGAACTGTACCAGCATGCTGATACCGTTTTCAAATCGAACACCCAACTCTGTCATTAGCACCAGAATTGTTCCTGCCACATATGCTGCCCACCTACAACTTATAATGAAAATAAGTACTGGAGTTGAATAAATTAAGACAACTTAGAAAGACTGCAAGAGTAGGAGCTGACTTCTGAGAAGGATCTCGTGAGAAGTATTTCCTTGCTTTCTCATATGATATTGGTTGATCACCATCCATAAAGTCAGACAAATCCATGTCAAAAGTTGGACCACGGTTGCTCAGTTCTGCCCCAAATGATACCTGCGGTGACATCATTTAGGAAGGAATACATTTGGACATCTTATCTTATGGTATAAATGCAAAGTCAGTCAAATTACCAACAGCAAAGGGACCAAACAAGACCTACAGAATGGAATCAATAGATAGCGCAGAGTTTGCCAATTCAACAGCAAAAGAGGAAGGGAAAGGTACCATCTTTATGATTTACTTACAATCTGAAGCACAGGCGTGGGTCCCTGTCCCTTGTCTTGCTGCCTAGCCTGTGCATGCTTCCACAGCCGATGTTTACTAGGATGAGTCTTTTGCAAGGCAACGTGACAAGCTTCCCTAATAGGCATCTGCAGGTGAAGGAAAAAGAATAAGATACAAAGAAATCAGTGAGAAAAGAAAAATAATGCAATCATGAGAATTAGTGAGTTTCTAACTCATTAAGTTAGCCAATTTTTCCTTTCAAGGTAGTCCCAAAATAAACTGCCAGTTTACCCCTAAACAGAATTACATACTGGCTCTCTCCTTAAAATCAATAGAAAAGAGTGGAATAAATGTTGCTCTCTTAGATATTTCAATATCTTAGGTGGGATTTTTAAATTGGGGCGGACGCAGAGGGATTGCCGGGGGGGGGGGGGGGAATGAAATGCAAAAGGCTAATTGATTCAAGAGGATACTACTTATGGTTCAAGTTGACAGAACACAGAACATGACAGCTCAAAGTTCACCACGGAAAAAAATTTGAAGATTTGGAGGTTTGAAGCTTTCCATAGGCTCTGTTTTCAACAAACCAAACCAAGCCTTGTGTCCATTTACTTTTTGCGAACTGAAAAATGAAATTTATCCACAGAAAGCAACTAATTGCCCGTAAAATAAGAGAATACTCCTTAGGTTATGTAAGTCCTGGACATCAAAACAGATATCAGGAAGTATATCTCGACAAAAAACCAATAAGAAGCAGATCATCTAGCATTTGCTAAAAACTTATGAATATAAAATCACAGGTTGGGGTGCTAGTCATGTCTACTTACTGCCTTTTAACTTGAGAGACAGTAATCAGCTGTAAACCAAGAAAAAGAAAAAAGATTAATGAACATCACCTGTAACACAAGGCTCCCAGAGTAGTCAGCAATACCTCCCATTACGTCCAGTCTTCCAGGTGCTCTAGCAACAAAAATCTCTTCCTGCAAACCAGACAGAGACCCTCAGACAACCAAAAGGTGAGGACCTTCCTTTAGGCAGTTGTTTCGTTCTCTCCCCTCCCCCTTCTTTTTTCCCTCCTTAAATTTTAAGGCCTGACGGTGAGGGTAGGGGTGGGAAAAGGCAAAGCAAAGGCACACAGCTTGCGCTTCCTATAGTTCATATCCTATTTTGTAATCACAATTAGTAAGTCTGAAGTAAAAACAAACCAACCTCCCAATTGAAGAATGCTGCAGCAGCCTTGAGCTCTCGTGCCTGATACTTTGCATCATTCTCGGGTTTGGCAGCAGCTAGTTCCGCCAAGCTGCTTAAGAAACTTTTGGTATCAGGAAGATCATGAAGATCACCATGAAGAATCTCAAAGTCTTCCAAGTATCTAGAAGCAAATGGAATGGGGCAAGAAAAATTAATTCACATGAATCGCTCCTGTTTTAATAAACAAAATGGTTAAAAGAAACACTAGCAGCTCACGAGCTACGAGAATCATCGATTTCTCCATTATCAGCACGCTTTGGAGAACCAGAACGACGACCTAGTTCATTTTGGGCATTCGTATACCATTCAGGAATGCTGAGATCAGGATCTCTACCAGGTATTCTTTGCAGTTGATACCCAAGAATAATTGCATCACGCAATCTTCGTGCTCCGCTGAACTATGTTGAGGAACCCACAACAAACAACAAAATAATCAGAATGAAGACAGTAATTCCTGGACATCAGCATCAAAGCCAGGCCAGACTATATAATTTAATCAGTTCACTCGCAACGACAGATTAATGTACATCCAGCATCCTCAAGGCTATTCCACTCACCTTATCTGATACGTAGTTCTTTCCAATGGCAGCATCCTGCAATATGCGGGCAGCTATCTGCAATTTTGAAACTTGTTACAAATTAGACATTTGATATTCAGATCTGCGCCAGCTAGATGACATGATTGCTATTCCAGGCCATCAAAGTGGGCTCACTTTAACTAAAATAGTAATTTTACATTCATCACATTCAATATTATGCCTCCTTAGTATTTCCAAGCAACCAAAACGTCCAAATAATCTGATGCCTTGGCAATAACCATTTAATGAACATTGCAAAAATCCGTGCACTTCCTTATCAAAAGAGGTCCTCAACTCTGCATAGGCATAGACAATGAGCTGGGTCGGGCCACAATTCCAATGACAAAGTGGTTGACAAGCCAGTTTAAAAAGTGGCGAGGTTAGATTTTAAATGTGAATAAACCAGTCAGTTCAAGCCAGCCTTGGGCTAACTAGTTTCAACCCAGTCTTAAAATGGGGTGAACTTACACAAAAAGCTTCCATATAATAATCATTGCCGTATATAGATTGCCAGTGGCAATCCTGTTTAGCATGGAAATTTTTATAGTAGCCAAGTTGGCAAAGATATCAGGCCATCAATGGGCCTACTCGACCTGGTCTGAAATGGCTTGGCCCATTACTGAACCTACCCATTTTTCATGCAAACTTTTATGGACTCAACCCACTCGAACCAATGGGCACCCAACCCATCATCCGCCCATGCGTATCAATAAACCGCTGTTGACCATGAAAATCTTATCTTGGAATTTTGGCAGTTGCATATCAACATCGGAGATTCTATGTTAGGTTTGACAGTATTGTGAATTAGAATGTGAACTGAAGCAAGGACTGCAGAACACACACACAAGGTCTTAATTTCAAAATCCTTGTTAGAGTTATGGGCATGTGTGCAAGAGAACTTGCGTCACAGAATATGATCTTTGACAAATAGTTAAACAAAGAAGTTTTTAGATGTATATACAATTATGTTCCTCACTGTTACCAGAAAACTTCTCGTCTTTCAAGGATAGTGGAATTTCTCAACATTTTCTTCTATGCATTTAGATGATAACTGTCAAAAGGCATATTAACGATAATCACATCGTGACATGTGCCTAGGATTTACTATGCTCTAATGCAAGTATTATTTTACACTGTCTGTTGGCAGACAGACGAAAAGTTACGGTTCTGCACCTAGGTGCTCACTGTATTTTGTTAGCTGGCTTCTCATAGCATGGAATCTCCGTAGCCTGAAATTGTCCCACATCCGTTCTACTGTTCTCCAATGAAATCCTTTTATTTGGCCTACCTTAAAACAAAAGCAAGGTTTTTCTGTTTCTTTTTTCTTTCCTTTGGAGAGGGGTGCAAAGGATAGGTAGTTGCCCCCCCTATTTCAGCAATATAATGATCAATGTAAACAAATAGAAGTGCAAGTGAGATGAGAAGGCTCCTTTCAAGCCCAACTCAAGCTAGCTCTGCCTAAATTCAGAGGCTAACTGAATTCAAGCCCAATAAATCTCCGCTCACATCTGCTGGGCTTGTATCTTTCTTTTTTCTTATTTTCCTTTGTCTTCTAGGACATAGACCAGTCAAGCTTTGATTTTGTGTTTATCCAATCAATCAGGTTAGGGGGTGTGTGTGTATATGTGTACAAACTAAGGTTAGTTTGAGCCCAATCCTATGCCACAAATAAACATGCCAAACCAAAGCCTGAATCCCAATGAACCAAGGCAAATCTAAGAGCCCAAATCCCAATGCACCAAGCAAAGCCCAAGCTGGATGGACTATGGAGTCATTTATACCCCTGTTAACAAACGTTTTCACAATCACAAAGAAAAATCAACATACCTCACCGCCATTTGTGCTGCCACCATAACAAGGTTTCAAACTCATTGCACGATCAATGTACGGCTTCCAGTGTCCGGTTAGCAAATCCCTCCTTATCATCTCAACACCACATTCATAGTGCTGCATTGAAAAATGTATATCATTTGGCAGTGTTGAGATGGATAAATGCAAAGAAGCAGCAGCACCTGAAGAACCTGCATGGGACAACAAGAAGAGGTACCTCTAGCAAATTTCTTAAGAATGGTTCCTCATTGAAATAGTCTCTCCGTACAAAGACGAATGGCAACTTATATGCCAAGGCTTCACTTGTTGTTCCGTACCCAATCTTACCTGAAAATATAGAAGTTGAAAATGGAAACCTATTAGAAGTTTAAAAAGAAAACTTTTTCTGCCGAATTCGTACGTTTACATATGGTGCCATAAGTCCTGGTACCAACCAAGCATACAGTCAGATGCTGCCATAAGGTCAGGTGTATATGCATCTTTAGCTAGCTTTATGAAACGTAGAGGAAGTTCATCCTTGTCAGAAGCTCCACAAACCTGTAGCAGCCAAAAATGAGTAAGATAATCTTTTTAAAAATTTCTGAGGTGGGGAGAATGCGGGAGTAGCCAGTGAATTTCACCAGCAAATCTAGGTCTAGTTTAAACAAGAAAAATGTTGTATGCCATATTTCATACCAGGCATCTCCAGCCAGGAGGTAAAAAGTCTTCCCTCAGTTTCCAGCCTGATGGCTGCCACAAATATGTTATCGAGAACAAATGCCAAGTAAGCAAAATTAAAAGAGTAATCATAATTGAATTGCTGAGAAAAGGAAGAGAAAGTAGCAGAGTACACAGTATTCAACAAAAGATACAGGATATAATACACATGCCATAGTAATCAATTGATAGTATATCCAAGAATTAGCTCCTTGTTCGTAGATTACTGAAATGGATGGTTTTCACTGAGAAATCCAAGATCAAACCATATTCAGAGTACACAGGGTAGCCTTTCACATGAAGGCCCTGTTCTTTTCGTAGTTTAATCAACCCAACCCACATTTACCCACTCCTTCCCCCCTCTTCCCACTCCTTCCCACACTTAAAAAAAAAATACCACTCCTTCCCACACTCACCCACTCCGTCCCACACCTACATAAAACAACCATTTCTCATATTCTGAAAATTTTTATAATTTACGTAATTGTGTGTACGAATAATTTGATAGCAATTATGAGCAGTTTTAATTTTTCAGATGTTATGGAATAGCTTTATTTTTTTTGTTATCGTTGATTACGAGATATTTATTGTAGGTTAGAAAGCGTATATGGTTGTTGCTGTGTATGTGACAGAATAATTTTCTGTACATCGTAATCCATAACAGAAGTTGCAGATGTTTTTTCCTACGTATAATTTTTTGGCATTGTTCGTAATTCGTGACAGAAAGTGCAGATGTATTGTAGTTGACATTATTTTTAGAAATTTTATGTTACTTGAAATTTTTTATTTATTTATTTATTTTGTTATTTTTTTATTTTGTTTATTTTTTATTTTTGTATTTTTGTATTTTTGTATTTTTGGTTTTTATTTATGTATTTTTTGTTTTTATTTTTGTATTTTTGTATTTTGTATTTTGTATTTTGTATTTTATAATTTTTTAAATTTTTTTAATTTTCATTTTTCATTTTTTGTATTTATTTTTATTTTCTATTTTTTATTTTTTAAATTTTTAATTTTTTGTATTTATTTTTATTTTTTTACTTTGTTGTATTTATTTTTTTATTTTTCATTTTTTAATTCCAAAAAAGAACCTATAGAAAATTCCAAAAAAATAAAAAAATAAAAAATAAATACAAAAAAATAAAAAAAGATAATAAAAAATAAATTAAAAAATTAAAGCTAAAAAAATTTAAAATATTTAAGAAAAATAAAAAAAAATTTAAAAATTTAAAAATTTAAAAAAATAAAAATAAGAAATGAAAAATAAAAAACTTTAAAAATTTAAGAAAAATAAAAATAAAAAACAAAGAATAAAAAATTTAAAAATTTAAAAATAAAAAATAAATAATAAATAATAAATAATAAAAAACACAAAAATACAAAAATGCAAAAATAAAAAATAAACAAAATGAACAAAATAAAAAAGAACCAAAAAGAATAAACAAAAATAAAAAAATTTCATCATCATTAATTACTATCACAATAAAATTATTACACTATAAAACAAAAAAATATTAATAACCAATACTTCAACTTCATTCAACTACCTTCAACTTTCACCTACACTCACCCACTCCTTCCCACACTTAAAAAAAAATACCACACTCACTCACTCCTTCCCCCTCTTTCCCACACTCACCCATCCCACACCCCTCATTTCCCACTGAAAAGAACAGGGCCGAAGTGTATTAGATTATCCAACCAATAGCACACACATTGGACTGGTCAACTACATACATGATACGAGGCAAGTAGATGATTAGATGACTCCGCAAAATGCAATCAGACTCTAAGGACCTTTATGGCTTTAAAATGTAAAACTTCCATTATCAAAATTTTCAAAAAATATGAAATGGCTTCTTCCAAAGTTGGGATAAACATATAGAAGCTCACTGATATATAAAAATATGTAGTTGAGTGCAGTTCAGCTATGATCCATTTGTGTTGATTAATCATGTTAAGTTCAGGTTGCAGATCTAATCATGGAAAACTTCAGACATAACTTCACAACAATGTGAAGTACACTGCTACATGCTCTAATGGATACTCAGTATGATGCCCCATGGCCCTACGCTATTCTCTCATTTTTGTCTCATAATCCACGCCTCTACTACATTCTTACAGTCACCTGCTAAGATGAGATGCAAAATACAATGGATTGGATGGATAGGTAAAAAGAAGCACCCAAGAGCAACTTTGGGCTTTTACATTGATAAGCAACTTGGAATAAATAAGTATGATGGATCTTATTCAAAACCAGATGTATTAAGTGAGATCAGATTCCAGTGACTTGTGATCCATGTCATCAGAAAAATCAGGTAAATGTTCTAGTGAATAGGATTGCTACCCTGAGAACTGAAGCAAGATAATTGGACTCTAATGTACTAATTTATTCTGTTATTGGATGATATATTGTCTTTCATCAGACAATTTTGTGCAGTTGGATTTTTCTTGAGGGGGAGGGAGGGGGGAATAAAATTTGTCTCAGATATAAGAAAACATACAATCCATATAAACCTGATTTAAATGTTAGCTTACCTGCCCGCCAAAATTTAGGATAAGCAGCTTGACGTCATCATCAACCCCAAGTTCTTTCCTTACCTAATATGAAGAACCATAACAGGACATGAATACAAGTCGATAGCATGTGGCATCAAACAACTTAACAGATGAACATCACATGCCAACCTCTTTTCGAGATTTATGTAACCTTCTAACCACCAGAGGTACATCAATAACATCGCGGAAAGCAGGCACTGCAAAACGCAAATGGTATCACCATTTTCAAGTGTAATAGAAATTAGAAAATGCCAGGTCATTCAATTGCCTAGGAGTCACTCCATACTTGGGCAATATCCTGGAAGCCGTATAAGGAACTCAGCATGAGAATAATCCTCTGCAATCTGCATGGTTTAAAAGGAACATAATTCAAAAAGTGAGATTGTCGATAGAACTGAAACTGAAAATACTGTTTCCAGAAGATAGCAGGATTTAGTAAAGTTAAAGAGCATAACTCAAGAAGTGAGATTGTCAGAACTGAAACTGAAAATACTGTTACCAGAAGTTTAGTAAAATTAAAGAGCATAACATGTCAGAGTAGTCGAGACCCAAGACATGCAACATCATGACAGCAGGTCTTATGTGCATGTAACAACAGCAAAATCTAATAAAACTAATCTTAATAACCAACTTCATTTTACCCATTGTATCCAATAATTTTGTTGATTCAATCAAGGAATAGCAACAAATGAATGCTGTCACCAATCTGATCAGTTAGTCATTCTGTAAATTTTGTTTCAGAGGCAAGATGCATTGAGGAATAAATTATTTGAATAGCACAGCAAGTGAGAAGGAAAAAGAATACCATTCATGGGAAAGCCAAAGGGCAAGAAAAAAACTATACAGCATAAAATGAATCCACAACTAATGGTTCATGCAGTAACAATGGCAGGTGAAATGTCACAAATCAGCAATCACTCCAATAAGTTCTCATCCTCCAGTTAACAAGATACTTTCAACTTCACTCTGCACTAAATCTATTTTAGCTAACGGTACAAACACAATGGATGAATCATCAAGAAGATCAGTAATTTCCCTCTGATATTTACCGATTGACATGGGCCACATGGCATATTTCTCCATAAAGACATAAAATAGATTCATCACTCTGCATTGTATTAACATTTCATGAGAGGGGTTGTCTACAAAACATTTTTAAAAGCTATCTAGAGTTTGTTCACTGATGCCTATGCTTAAGAATTAAGATATGCACACTCGTGTAACCAAACTAGTAACTTTAGCATACCTGCCAAACTATTGAACGATGATGATGTCCGGCAGCCATGACATACTCCGCATAGATGAAGTCCCAGCTGCCAAACTTATTTTATGTTAGCAAAAGTTATCAAATTTCAGCAGGAAGAAAAACGATCAAACTGAGGTCTTTTATATTATTGATTTCTTTAAAAATACTACATTCTATAATTCTGGTGCTTTACTGCTGTGAAAGGAAACAAAAACTAACGAAACAGAGATGCTGAAGACAAAATTGACTAAATATGTATCCAAATATGCTATTGAATTTTAATGGGGAGAGGATTGGAGGAAGACTTCATTTACTAGATCAAATTCTATCATCACATGTCAAACATGAAGAAACCTTTCTATCAAGACCTATCTATTCCTTTATCACAAAACGAAAACATAGGTACTGTGTAGTCAGTGATAAATAATCAACATGAAAACAAGCACCTAGCTGTAAAATATCCCCACAAAGTAGTCTTAAAGCCATCAAAGACCTTGTACCTGAAATTGGTGACACAGACGCAAGGAATTCCAGCATCTGCGGCAGCACGGCATGCAACTGGGACAACATCCGAAACCTGTTCACCAATGGGAGAACTTTATGCCATTGCTCATGATGTCATGATGGGAAATTCTTAAATGTTATGTCCTCATCTTCTTGTCAATCTTTGAAGAAATGAAGTTTGCAAAAGAGAACTAATAAAAAGAAAGAACACGGTACCACTAAGTCTGCCTTTATGGAATTCAGCCACTCAACTTCAGTCCTTAAAATAGATTCCCGAGGTACCACAGCTGTCTCGTGATACTAAGAAGTAACCAAAGCAGTAGCAGGGTAAGTAATCCAATGTTCATCCTTAATAGTAAAGGAAAGCCTAAAAGGCCCTAAATATAGTGTTTAGTAGTATACAAGATGACTGAGTGTTTAAAATATGCTATGAGCATGTTTGAGTTAAAACTCAATTGAGGGGAAGTAACTTAATGCAATATTAACATGTCACCTTCTCCAAGGAGGCTAAACGATCCACAGTTAAGGCATCTGCCTGAACTGCTCCACAGTCTAGGAGTACCTGTTAGGTAAAATAATCACATTAAGAAAACATCCAAGACAGTGAAAAATTACACCAGGCCTATAAACACAACAAACGTAAGACCTTACTTAGCAAGCAATGCCCCCCCCCCCTTCTTTTCCCTGAATCACTCATCAAAAACTTAATAAAGCCCACATCTGAGAGTGTGCTGCAAAGTTTTCTGTGTGCTAACGATCAGATCCCAACCCGAGGCTTCGTCTCCCAAAACAAGGGTTATAATTTTCTTATTCATTCAAAAGTTGTTTCATGCTTATAAATTATAATCATCTTCACCAGACTTACAAAACCCAGGACAGAACCTCAGCAGCTCATCTCAGTTAAAAAACGGTCCTAAGCAATCCTTTCTAGCAATAGCAGTTAGCGCTATATATCAAGTTATCAACCACCCTTTGTCATTGCTTTAATGGCCATAATTGTTTTATTCTCTTTGAAGCCATGAGACATTCATCGAGACAAAAGAACTTTGCAATTTGACAACTCTTTAATTTTTAGAAAATAGAATGCAAATAAGAATGTCATCTACTTTGCCGAATTTTGTTGACTAAAATAAATTAATAAATATAAAGACACAAATAAAACTGGGGGGATATATGTTCATCCTGTACCAACTTTCAACTATCAGTGGCAGACTCCAACTTCAATCAAAGTAACGCGAGCATAAAGCTGATATCATCAACCCATAATTCCTAAGTTTGATAATTTTCCTTGAAGCTATCTAATAGAATCCCTTCAATTGACAATGAAAGACTCCTTCAGATACAAATTACTCATCAATCGCGTGTAAGCATAAGCCAATGACTGGTCAAACAGATCAACAACTCAATGTAGCTCCCTTTTGTAGTTTCATACTCAAAATAGCTGCTATGTTTGACTAATAACTGGCATCCTTAACCTTGAAAGGGAAGAAACTTGTAGAAATAAAGTAAAGAACGTTACTTTGCGAATGTGAAGCCGAGGAGATTGGATTTCAGAGGTGTAAACAAAGTCAGGCGCTGCTGAAACCACATGAACATCATGCCCAGCAAGAATCAAATGTCTAACAACCTGCACAAACATTAAACAGGAAAAAGGGAAGAATCAGTCAATTCCGACTGTGATGCCCAAGTTAAACAAACCCATTAAATTTTTCTTTTTTTTTGGGCGGATATATATGCATTACGAGAATTTCCATGATAGCAAAGAATTTCAATCATCCAACCACCAAAAGAGCTTCAATCATCATATGCCAAAATCACAAAAATTGATCATTCCGAAACTGATACCATGAACAAGAATGAACCTCAGACACAAAATTTAAACAGATACCCACTAACATTATAGACAGAAATAAGGAGAGAGAGAGCGAGAAAGAGACCTCAACAACACGAGTAGCATGGCCGAATCCATGACCAGTGACATAGTAAGCAAAAACAAGGTGCCTCGGTGGAGCTGATACATCTTCTCCCTCCTTCTCAATCCTCATCCTTTCTCTCTATCACAACCACGAACAACAATTCGCAGGATCAATCAACAGCTTCTTTCTTCCCTCAAAATTGCGAAAAACTCATCAAAAAATCGCAAAAATTTTCCGAAAATCGAGAATCAGAAGATCTTGGGAGATTGATTACTGATTAGAGTGAGACTCAATTGGATTGGAGGAAGAGATGATCCTTGAAACGGAAGAGAGAGAAATCAATGCCTGATATAATGGCGGAGGGATTGATTACATTTACGTATGGGGATTTTCATACTACTTATTTCAGTTATACTGATATTGATTTTTAGTTTCCAAAAAATTGGAAAGTTTTAAATTCTTGGATTTATGTGACTCAATGCCATGTCATCCGGTTTCGGATAATTTCTTTTTGCTTTTTGCTTTTTTGCTTTCTTTTTTCGTGTCTTTTGGTGACTTTGGTCTATAATATTATGGTTAGTATGGCAAAATATAAAATGTTTTCATAGAATCATTTTTTTATAAAATATTTTCATAAAATTTTTTTTGGTGGGTATCTTATAATCAATCTCTCTATGAGTAAAAATACTTGTAAAAATAAGATTATTTACATCCGCATCTCCTCATACTCCGTAAAAGTGGGACACATATTGAGAGGTGATGTTATTATTGTTGCTGTCATAAAAAAAATATTCAACGGAAAATGACTATCATATTATGGTTTGCATGGCAAAATATTCAATGGAAAACTACTATAAGACCTCTTATTTTCAAAACATTTGTACTTTCATTGACTAGATTATACAAAATTGTATATGATTAAATTGTTTTTTTGGGGAAAGGATATGATTGTAAAATTGTTACGTATTAAAATTTTAGATATATATGCCCTCACTCTACATTTGTGTATCCTTTTAGAAATATATCCATGTTTGCCTCAAAAAAGAAAAATGCATGTTTAGGGACAACAGTGTCATTTTACCACATAATTTACTCTGTGTTTTGAAGTTGCATTTCAACCCACAAATCTTAAATAACTTAGGAACATGGAATCTCATGATAGTTTTCAATATTCAATTCGAATGCGACACAACTTTTTATCTAAATTTTAAATTTATATTTAAGCCTAAATTTAGAATTGTTTGATTCGTTCAGTTCGAAATAAATATGATATTGACAAAATATCTCATCCAAAATTTTTATGATGTTTGATTTATTTGATTTAGATTTGTCTCCAACAAAAATTTTGTATAACATTAGTTTCCTATTATCTATTCAGTCTATGATTTGAGCCCATTTTATCCCTTTTTTCCAAGAGTTTGGTAAATTCAAATATGTGTTCTATGAAATTAGATTGATAAATATTGTTACCAATTAAAACTTATATTCATATTTCTACGATACGAAATGGATTTTTTTAAAATACATGCGTGCCAAATTGAACATCTTATAATTTATTCCTGTAATATAACCAAGTGATATAGGGAATTTAATTTACTACTTTATATTTTTGGGATTCAAATAAAACGAGCTTGTATCCTCACATTATTCATCCTAATTATCCCCCAGTATGATGATCTTGCGAGCAAAAGGCTAACAATTTTCCATTGTGTTTCATCATAATATATTAGTAAATTGAATTGTGAGTTTCTTCTTAAAGGAGGAACGTTGTCTCTCTTGTCGAATTCTTTACAAACAAAAAGCATGTGGGAAATATCCCAAGGCAATGGTCTTTGTCAAGAACATCTTGCAAATTTTCTCATGATTGAGATTCATTTTGAGAAGAACATTGGCGAGCGCAAACTATATGAGTGTTGATATTTATGATCATCCAATGGCCTATATCATTGTGGAAACTAGGATATAGAAGGTGTGGGAAAAAAAAAAAAAAAAAGAATCCGAAAACAGAAAAAATCGAACCGAAAATTGGTTGACCGAACAATTTTTTCAAAACAATCAGTTCGGTTAACCGAACCAAAAAAATTTCGATTTTCAACTCAATTACTAATAGAAAATAATATTATTTTTTAAAAAATTATGCACGAAAAAATGAACAATTTAGATAAGAAAGTACACTTTTTTATTATTTATAAATGGTAAAGAAAATTTAATTTTCACAAAAAAAATTTAAACATAAAAAATGAAAAGTTTAGGTAAGAATTATAATTTTTTTAATTATTTGTGAACGATTAATCGGCAGCCGAACCGAAAAATCGGTTAGCCAAACTAACTTTTTCAGTTCGGTTACGGTTCAGGCTTTGGACGAATCGAAATTTTCGGTTGACCCAAAAACGGTTAACGGAAATTTTCAGTTCGGTCACGGTTCAGAATTTTCTTGAACTGAAAAACCGGTTGACTGGTTTTGTTCACCCCTAGTTAGAGGTTAGTAGACTTTGTAATATGCACCTTATGAAAGGTGCCACGTTCCAAGCAATGTAGAAGGTGCATCAATCAAAGGGAAAGTAATAGAACATAATGGGCTAAAGCACAGATCACAGTCCAGTTCCCATGGTCAGTCCAACATGCAGTGTCCTGTCCTTGAGTAAACTATAAAAGAGGAAGAGTGGCTTAAATCCTCGAAGTTGTTGTCAATGATCAAAGGTTAAGCAATGGAGATCACGAGAGATGACTTTATATCTGGCATGGCCTTGTTTCTTTCGTCCTTCTTGCTGGAAGTCCTATCCAAAAAGTGTAAATAAGAAGAAGTTCACGCAACTTCAAAAGGAGCTTGCAAGCACTCGATCAAAGAGAATATTCAGTTATGAGGAAGTGACTGATGATGCCTTAATTTTCGTCTGTCAGTGGAGCACTATTTGATTAGCTATCTGCCCGAGAGCCAAACTTTTTAATGATGAGCCCTGTAATTTCAATACCGAGAACTGTTCTTTTCGTGGGTAAATTTTAAAATATTAATTTAAATTCACTTCAATTTATTTTAACTCACTTCAACTCACTTTAATTATTTTAAGTAAGTTTAATTTATCATATAAGAAAATTTAACCTATATTAACCCACCGTAACCTACTTTTCACCCCTATTTACCCACGAAAAGAACAGACCCTAAGGACTTGTTCTTTTTATTGATAAATTAGGGTTGGTAAAATGACGAAATTAGTTGAGGTATGTTTAAGTGGGTTGAAATTAGTATTTTTTGTTGAAGTTGATTGAAGTAAGTTGAAGTGAGTATATTTTTTTATATTGGTTAAAATAGTGAAAATAAAATTTTGAAGGAGGTGGGTTGAAGCTGGTTTTAAGTTGGTTGAAGTATGTTGAAATTGAAGTGGGTAGAATGATGTTTTTTATTGAAGTGGGTTGAAGTAGGTTGAAAGTGGTCCATTGAAAAAGACCACCGAAAAGAGCAGGGCCTAAGTGTCCTTTTATATGCTTTTTTTTTGTGAATAAATGCTAAAATACCAACTTCAATCTACTTTAACTTATTTCAACTTACTTCAACCCACTTCAATTCACTTTCACTATTTTAACCAAGTTTAATTTATCACATAAAAAAATTCAACCACTTCAACCTATTTTAACCTACCTCGACCTACTTCAACCCACTTCACTCTTTTACCCATCTTAATTTACCCACAAAAAAGAGCAAGCCCTAATTACAATGATGTGTATTAATAAGAATTTCAAAATGCGATATTTCATTAAAGATGTATACTACTTATAAAACAAGCTATATGGTACCTTCAAATTTTAAACATAACAACTGACAACACCTCCCTCCCTCCAAAATATAAAAATTGTTATTGCAAAAAGTTGATGAACTAACAAATTGTTATACTTAGATAGTTGTTACAAATAAAACAACAATAACAATTCCCAGTGTGAGTAACGCTTTTGCAAGGTATGAGGAGGTCCAGATGTAGGCAGCCTTACTCCTACACACATGATTGCACGTAGAGAGTCCGTTTCCAATGGACTTAGTTGATACAAATACATTTCAATATTGCTTGTTAGATGGATCATTTGCATTTACATCTACATTGTACATTTAGAGGATTTGTTGATCACAAGGGACCAATTTTCCTCCCTTATTACATAACCCTTGTTCACTAACCGAATTAATCACCTTCCCATAACTGTATCTTAACGACATTCTCTCCAAAATCTTGTGAAACTCCCTTATACACTGTCCCCTTCTCTTTCGATGATTACCACCACTTCTCTTAACGCCACTCAATCCAGGATCGACGACTTCTCCTCCCTCCCCTTCCACTGCCTCGTTCCTCGGGTCCCCTCGGTCTCGAACCCGCTCGGCTCCCACAAGGAGTGGGCCCCACCCACTGATGTCGGCCACCACGAAATTCATCAATATGTCCTCGCAGTTATGCATATTATCAACCACATCCCTCAAGTTCCCAAACTTTGCTTCCAAGCCCTTCACCCCACAACTATAAAAATGCAAGTATTTTACGTCAAGGATCATAAACTTAGTCAAAACAATGGAGTATCTGTCCGGATGGACGGTGTAGATCCACTCTTTCCTGATCAAATCCAGATCGTGTGATCTCGCGAACAGCCCAATTAGACGGTCCTGATTTTGCTGCCAAATCCTGAATGCAAAGTCCACGGACTTAGGGTCCACCTCAACGTCATCATCGCATATCACGACGCCACGTGTCCTGATCCAACGGCGGGGGAGAAATCTCGAATTCAAGCTATTAGATCCTTGAGCGACCACCGTAACCGGTGCACCTGCGGAGTAGAGGAGAGAGAGATTTCTAGAAAGTGCAGCTAGGGTTTCCGCCGGCGTAGATGGGTTTCCCCAGAGTACGGCGACGTCGGCGACGAACGGCGATGCTGCGTACGCGCCGGCGATCGCGCGTAGATGAGGGATCCGAAGCTCCGAGTACCCATTGATGAGTACCGTAAGTTGATCGTGTCGGAGCGATTGTAGGTTTGCTAGGGTTTTGGGGTCGCATGGATTTGAATTTGAGGTGAGAAATCGGAGAGATAGTGTTGGGAATAGGAGAGAGAAGAGATAGAGGAGAGAAAAAATGGGCTTCACCTCCATTGAAGGAAGGAAGAGAGAGGAATCTGGAGGGGAGGCAATGAAAATGTTGATATAGGGATTGGGTTTGTTTTTTGATTACGTCAAGATTGTGTGGTGGTGATGGAGTGGCATTGCTGTGAATTTTGTGGAAGATTGGGGTTGATTTTTAGTATGTGGACCAATGTGGTGAGTGGGTTTTTATCTAAAGTCTGAACGTTACTTTCTTGGTTGGTTTTTGAAGGTTCTTCTGGACTGGAACTAGGCCAGTTCAGCTGAACACAACAATGGCTTCTCTTTTGCTAACTGTGAAGTTGAATTTCTTGCAATTGCAAACAATCCCACCTTCAAATTCTATGAAGAAAGTTGGCCTAAAGCCTGCCTTTTGCTCAGCTGTTCAGAGAGTGGAACTACAGGTCTTTCTCTATCCCCCTCTCCCTGTTCACCTTGGTTGAACTGTTGAAGGACACAAATTTATGCTCAGAAATTGATTTAGAATCATTGGGGTGCAAGTGAAGTTTACTTGATTAGCTTAACCATGTTGTTGAGTTGAAACTCTTTCAATTTTGCTAATCCATTTACGGGTTGGTTGAGATGATTGATGAATGAGCTGTACACTTTGTTCCATGTCTTGTAGGATTTGAGGACTTGTGGTATATGAAATGAAATGGTTATTTGCGTGTTTCAATGATGACCTATTGGCTTAATTTACCTATTTTTGTGTGTTTTATAAACATTTACAATGATTAGTCATTGATTCTTAGGTAAATTACCTGTTTAGAGAAGTAATGGTATTGGTGTTGGTGAGTGCGGAAATGAGACGTTATCTATTCATTATTGTCCGGTCTTATAAGTAGTTGTTGTATTTCCGAATGTATGTCTGCTTGGCTCTATAAATCAACCTACGATAAGGAGAAGGCATGAAAATGCAATGAATTTTGATGAGGGAATATCAGTAAAATTATGGAAGGATGTTTAGGTAATGATATAATAGCAAAACTCAATACGTGCAAAACAATTAGCTGGGTCCCATTGTGGATCGAACTCGAATGGTTTCATGTTCGATTTGTGTTTCTCTTAGTGATTGGAGTGCATGGAGTCTCATTAGGGTCATATTGTCGAGTTGTGTTGGTCATTGTTGTCCCTCCCCATAACAGTAACTGAGATGCTTATTCGGGCGTATGGTAGTAGATCTTTCATTATGAGAATGTAAATGAATGGGCAATATGTTGTGCTCACACCTCCATTTTGCACGGCTTTTCGTTGTTCTCATAGTTGATCTGTATGCTGTCAACTTCTTTCTAAAGCACATACTGTGGAAGAGTTGAGACCTACTAGAACTGAGAAACAGCGCAATTTGCAGCTTTTTCCACCTCTCTCCAAAAGCCTAGACAGAGGAATTGGGGGGGGGGGGATGGAGAATCAAAAGATTAAGACCTAGCAGAACTCAGAAACTTGCTTACCAGTAGCAAATTGGAATGCTGCTGTTGTGGCTTTATTTTTGAGTGTTTTTTTGAATGTATATAGCGAGGCTAGATAATTTAAGTTTAGGTTTGCACCTGGAATTCCTTTTAGAATTTGTTCTTTTGTTACTATGTATTTGCCATCTCCAATGCTTTTCTTTTTATTTTGCCAAATAACGGGCCACATATTCACTCCAACGTGACTTGTTAATTTTAGGAGGAGAAGGTAGGAATTCTGTGTGAACCTTGCAGCGGAACTGGATGGCTTCTTTGTGATTTTTGCAACGGACAAAAAACTAATGTCAAGTCAAATACTAATCGGATTTACCGTCGATGCCCAACATGTAAAGCGGTAAGACATAAAAAGCATGAGATTTGTGTTACTACAATATCTAAAAACTCAGACATGCTTGCTACTTGGCTTTTAACACATGTAGTTGAATTTTATCAGCAAACTGAGGTATCCCATATATTGGACACTAGGGATATCCTAAAGCCATTATTAGGGACAACAGTCTCATAACAAAAGATCACCTATGCTTATTTATTTGCTTTTTAATAAAAAATTTCCTATGAAATATAATCTAGTTCAGGGATACTCACCCGTTGGGAAAATGGTTTTCCTCTTTTCTTTTGGTCTAGTCTAATGAATAAAGTTGGCCATTTCCCAACATCAGCATCTCTCTCTCTCTCTCTCTCTCTCTCTCTTATTCTTTCCTATGCCAAGAAGCTATTTGATGTCTTCTTCTTGTCCTAGTTGAACGCATATAAATTCTGTTTTGCCCTATAAACCAAATGCAGGTGTCGGCTGAAATTGCTGCTTTGTTACAGAAACTAAGCTTTATCAGAAAGTCTGTTAGCGAAGTTCATGAAGTATAGAGACAAAACACTATCTTTTGGAACTAGTATGCTCATGAAATGTAAAACTCAAGTTCTGCGGTTGTTATAAGTCTTTCTTTACCACCAAGTTTCAATAGCTATAGTCTTGCATTGTCATTTCGCCCTATGAACTGCTTAAATACTATTCGATAGAAACTAAGACATTGATCTCATAAGACTTTGTTCTTTCTTTTGTTACCAAACAGTCTAAAACCTCATCTTTCTGACTATCTTCTTCACACTGTTAGAACTTAGAACACCATTGTTGCACATTTTCGGTCGTCCTCTGTGTTTCTGCTTGGGGAGGAAGGGGTTCTTCTTAAAGGATTAGAATGTTTGAAGATCAGCCTTGGTTGCATAACTTTGAGTTGGTTTCACCGTCTAGAAGCTCTCCATAATTCCTAGTTTTGACCAATAGAGTCACCCAAAATTTCTGATCTCCAACCTTTTTTGTAGTTTACTTAGCCCTGTTACAGTATGGATCTATTCTCCAAAATTTCTTCACTAGGAACTCCCAAATGCTTACCGTACCATCTAATAAGCAATGAATCTTAATCATCATTAATACTGTATAATGCAGCTTGTTTTGATGCTCGTACTACTCATAACTATCTATAATATTCATACTTTCCTTTAACTTCTGTAATATGAACATGTGCTTGCAGACTGGATACATCTTATGCAAAAAGTGTAAAGTTTTCAAATGTGTCACATTTCCAGATGAGAGTGATGGTGAGCAACTTTTGTTTTGAAGATCAGAATTTTATGTCAAGGCGTTGTTGAAGAGGTGAAAGGTTAATCAATCCTGTTAGGGCGAGATGTCCATGACATTGTGTTGGTTACTTCTTTGAAAACGCTCAAACACGAGTATGGTCCAGTCTCTTCCGTTCCCCCCCCCCCTTTTTCCTGTTCAGTACTAACAGGTGAAAAAGAAAATATCACATTGTTAGAAGGGGGAGAGAATCCCACTCACAAAGCTGTAAGCCGTTCTTTACTTTTCTAATTTCTTCTACATTCCTTGTAAGAAGCTGAACACGGAAAATCTTTATTTTACAGCTTGTCATGGATTTTGTGGTGGATGAGAGTTTAATGGTCATCTTTGTAATTAAGATATCATGTGGTTAATGGTTGAATGAATGGTTCAGTCCAAAATATTTTGATGCTGTTGTCTGAGAAGAAGACAACAGAAGTACCTTATGGTATTTTTGTTGTTAATGAAAATGTCTCCTCAGGTATTGGATTTTACATGTAAGAGTATTATTCATCAAACGAGAAGTATTGGATTTAGCTTATGTGTGTGTGTTACAACTGTCACTTCTTCATTGAATCCGTAGCATCCATATTGGTTATCTGACACTGTGACTTTGGTATTGCTATGCGGTCATTCAATGAGAGCAAAAACTGAAAATGTTCAACGTAGTACTCTGTAGTCTAAGATGGATATGGTGGAGACTCAGTAAATATGTTTAGAATCATGGGTTCTACCTCCTTCACATTTGAAATCCATACAGATTCTTCCATTGAGGCTTTCGCTCCTTTAGTCCTTTTTTGATTTGATCTTTGATCAATGCTTAATGCTAACTACAATAATATAGCATCAACATATCAGAGTCCCACAACAAGTGCTTTTGGCTTTGCCAATTGGCAGTGATTTTAAACATTGTGTTATCGTGAAGAGTTTGCAGGACTATATGCTTCTTCAGTAATAGACTCAGCGAGTTCTCCTAGCCCCATTCAGAACACCAGGCCTTATCGGAACTGTTGGCAGTAGCATTTTGCATCATTTTTCAGCTGAAGGATTCTACTTGAGATGGAAATTTTCCTAGTGTGTTTTAGAAACTGTTGTATGTTCATATCATAGGCGTAAGTCTCATTATTATTTTACCTAAGTATTGTTAGCCAATTAGGCCACTGCAAGGATTGTCTGGAATTTTTTTTTTCTTCTGTAATAGAACAGAATCTGTTATCTACCCTTAACAGTTTGTGTTTGAACTTGAAGGAATAGATTTATATCATGTGTTTTTCCTTCAAACACCTATCACTTTCTTTATACATCTTCATATTACTGACATTTTTATTGTCTTAGACTTGGCAAAACTAACCCATTCTTGATTACCTTACCTCATGATCGAATCCCAGAATCAGGTGAAGAAACTTTGATTCCAATGCAAGTTGACCCTATCATGCAGAACTAACCGAGAACTTCTAATCTATGGTGTTTGCATTTTCTTGGCAAGCTTATAGCACAAGCTGGTTGCAGACCTGGATATGACTAAACATGGGATGGACCAGACTTGAACCTGGACCGATCCAAGTATTCCCCCAGACTGGCCTAATCTGACATGGGATTTACCTGAGCCCAGCAACCCATTTTCCAAGTCTACACAGGAGATTGTTCAAGAAACTGTGCATGATAGCACCTGCTTGTGCTTACCAGGTTCAACTTAGACTGCATATGGATAGAAGATATCATTGCCATGTGCTCTGTGGGTTTATTTGGATTAAACTGTGATGCTATTATTCTCCAAGAAAGCAAGCTTATGATGCTATTATATCTTTATGTAGATCTGAAGTCAAATAGAAGTTTACATTTGTTTATCTTTCTGGGAATTCTGTCAGCACATGTGAATCCATAAAGAGAACATGCTGTAGTAGCCCATTTGTACAGTGTTCTATAGCAAAAGTCAATAGGATGTTTCAGATGCACTATTTGTGGGATTAAAAAACTTGTTAGAGCCACATTAGATGCTGTCCTACTCTGTTGAATATTCTACTCTTATACCTGGATGCTAATGTCCTCATGTATGGCTGTATCTTGCATGTAAGATCTAAAGCGGAAAGTTGATTTTACTCTTGTCAATGTTAACTGAACATAGTTAGGTCAGCTGTTACAGGTACCAGAGTCCACTCATTATGGATCCTGTGCAGCTAGACTCTGTTTGGATCTTGCTATTGGATTGCATTGCTATTCGTATTTGGGGCCCAGTCAAAACTGATGGTGGCTCGCTGATTGGCCTGACCTACATCGGCATGACCCATCAATTGAAATGAGCTGAGCCAGTTGGCAGATTCATGGGGCCTATAGCTTGTTCAAGCACGCTTATAGACATGGCCTAGCTCAGCTTATGAGACCAATTTGACTCATGATTGCCAGTCCGGGTGTGTTGAATTTTTTTTCTTTTTTTTTTTGAAAAAAAAGGTGATACCTTACCTCCCACCCCCAAAGGGAACCACACAAATAATAAAAACAAAACTGGCTTGAATTATCCTGCCTAGCTTGGCTTGGTAAGTGGGTCAGACCGGACCTTGAATTATCTTTGGCTGGTCTACTGGACACTGGTAGTGGTAAGCATTGCTATGGAGATCATGACAAGAATCCATTGCCAAGTAAGTCAGTAGATACCTCACCTGGCTATATAGTTGACTTCTTGGAGGTAAGTCTCTTGGTGTAAATGGAATATCAATTACTGCTTCATTTCTACAGAGATCAAACAGAAGGTACTTCCCAAACCTTGTCGTTAGAGTAGTCAGTTCTGTTTACATTTTGGGCATGAGAAGAGCGTTTGCCTACGCTCACATTTTAGTTGTCAAAGAGTTCCTGTCATGCCTTGGTGGATCCCGTCTGAATGAGGGAAAACTGAGGATTATGATGTTCTTTGAAACTGCACGCCACCATTACATGAAATATGAATGATGGAATTGAGCTCAGTTCTGATGCATTTCCGCCAAGGTTGTAATTATGTTTATGATGATGTCCGCTATATGACTCTTGTTTTGCTTGTTAGTACCTGCGTGCTGTTGTAAGAAGTGGAAAGGAAATCCGTCACTATGTTATTTGGTATTCCACCTCCAATGCCCTTGTTGAACACTCAACACTTGGAGATGAGTATGGATATACTTGATGCGTAAATTAAAGAAAGCAAGGGTTTCCGACGAGGGGAGAATTTAACCCTGAATGCATACCATGTCAACTGTCAAATACTATAGTTGAGTCCTAGTAACATCTCAAGAGGATAATGAAAATAAAGGGAACCTCTGTTCTGATAATTAGAACTATGCCTATTTGTTTGATTCATTTAACTCATCAAACTACACGAGTTTTCGACATATTATTTTTCTAAGAATCTCTCTTACCTCAGTCTCTCTCACTAAACAAAAATGACAGAACTGGGGTACACAAAACTGAAATTATCTGCACATTGGGCTTGCAGGATGGTGAGACTGAGAGATGCTTTGGCTCTCTAATGAGCCACACAAGATGACATCATTTCTGCTCAAGTGAGTTGTTTGCTTGTTATGTGGACTGTTCTTTGCCTCGACCACCTTCAAGATGTTCTGGAACACATCTGCCTCACAGGGGATTCTGAGGACACCCTCTTGCTGGAAACCAAACTCCTCCTCAGCTTCTCTGAGTAGGACGCTAAAGGCTTGGTGACTCAGGTAGCTTGTTGGGATGACAAACCGTTTCATATCCTCACCAACGTCAACTGCCAGGAACCCTTTTGGGACTGTATTGCTCGATGCCTCTGCGGCAGAGACATCAGTAAAGGATAGCGTCCTCTTCAAGAAGGTAATCCCCTTCATACTATTGCTTCTACTTAAAGAGCCCTTTTTACTGCCATTGTCGCCATTACTATTGTTGTTTTTGTTGGCATTGCTGGTGCTGGTTGTTGATGAATGTGCTTGCTTTCTCCATTTCTTAAGCTTCTGTTTGAGCTTCACAATGTCACTGATTTTGCTGGATTTTTTGAACTTCTCGGACACTATTTCTTTGCTTGCCGGGGGCAAGGCTGAGGAGACCTTGACCTCCTCAGATCCCACTTCTGTAGGATTCATTGTGGGTTTCCTGTTGCTGTTGTCGTTGTTGGTTTTCGGGGATTCCATTCTGTATGTATTTCTGGGTAAAGACAAGCTTTTTCTTTCGGGAAGGCTGGGTGGCTTATGCAAATCTCTTTAAGCCTATTTATAGAGGAAAAGCATAACCGGGAGAATTAATATTTCTAACTGTTGTTTACAATTAAATTATTGCATCCTTTGTTCTGGACTGCAGAGGGCATTAAAAGATTAGGGAATTCTTAATGGGGTAATCAGTGGGTTCTGGGTTTTAGAGGCTGGCATTCTCTTGGTTTCTGTATTTCTTCAATTTTCAATCACCCTCTCTTTCAATGTGTTACTCTCCCGTGCTTTTCTCATCATTCTCCGCATTCTTGTCCTGAATTTCAGCTTACACGTCACATGGTTTTACTGCTCTCATCATTGATGAAATAGAGAGATTCTAGGAGTTTGTTCAATTCTGAGACAGAGCGTAGCCTTCAGCCCCTCTCCCCTCGACCCTCTTTCACTCTCTGTGTGCCAGTTTCGCTCACACTCGCGTGCGCACATTTGCAGTGTTATGTGAGCTCGTCATTTAATCCGGAGTACCTGTGCCACACTTCTACGTTTCTCGACATGAGTGGGAATACATGAGTTGAGACTTCAATATGGATATGACTACGTGATATTGTATTCATACCCAAAATATGCAAAAAGTGGTCTGAAAAAGGGGCAAGTTCAGAAAGTCTGACATATCCGTGGGCAGATAACCACAGTCGATCCAGGTAGCAGAGATATATAGCACTATCTTGCCTTTTGGACCCTAGGAGTCCTATTAAGTTACTTCTCCAAACATCAAAAATTGGGAGATTGATTGACAATGCCCTTGTTTTTATTATAAAATGTTTGATATCCTATTTTTAACCTAGGGAAGTCAGTTACCATTTCACCATAGATAATTTCTCCAGAAGTACGCGAGTTTAGAAGTTTTATTTCTTAACAAACCACACTTTTATGTAATCAATACTTTTCATCTATTCGAAGAGGTCAGTTCTTATGCATAGTAAGAGATCTGTAGTTTCCTTGCTTTCGAGTTACATCGCCACTTGGCTATCCTATTCTAAAGGGGGATGATATTGTGCTTTTCTGGTTTCTTATGCATCCACTTCTACTTAAGCACAAGGATAAAAGCAACCTTCTTGCAATTTGAATTTACTGAGCTAATAACTGTGGTCTGTGGTTCTGGGTACATCAGGTCCTAGATTTGATTTCCCTCTCTCCCATTGTATTGTAGTAGCCTCTGTGGCTCACTCGAACCCAAAAAAAAAAAAGAAAAAAGAAAAAAGAGGGCACTAGTACTTCGAAGGACTATGAGGTAATAGCTAGTGCCTTGAAGGAATCAGAGGTCATGGTTTCGGTTATTTCAGTGGGCTGATCAAGATGTCCAACAAGTTGGTGCAATTAGCAATGCTCAAGGGACAGTAATAGTATCGAGATTTGGGTTTGAAATTTGCTTTGATCAACAATACTTGTTCAAACCCTCGTCCAGGTATGATAGACTTCGCCAACCAGTTAGCTACATCGGTTAATATCTGGTCTTAAAGAGAAGGGTATAGTAGACTTCACTGACTGATTTGACTACGTCTTTCTGTATTGGATCTGAAAGAGATTGCAGGTTGTGTTCCCACCAATCTTAGTGTACGATTTATTCCCTAATCAAAATTAGGGACAGCTTAAGAGGCAATTATCATAGCGGTTTGTGACTAATTATGGCTGTTTCAACTGACTAAACTGTCAATGAGTGTGCAGCCATGTGGATCTGGTACTTCCCCATTGTACTTTTAATCACCACTTGAGGGCATTAATCAAGTACATTTATTTGTATTCTTCTTTAAGCATCTCCTCTCTCTTAATCTCATTGTACGGACTCCAAGGCACTGGACATGGACATGGGCTTCAAGTTTCAACAATCCTCCCACGTTTTCTCTCTTCTCATTCAGGGGTTTGTGGCCTGTGTTTGACTAATCAGGTTTATAATTCCCTACTAATTACTAATTATTTACTTCATTTATTATGCTAATTAAGTGTTGTATGATTAGTCACGTGACTTTGGATCGGTTTTCAAGAGTCAACTTTCAATGTCTAAATTTTTTATCTAATTACTAATTACTAATTATTTCCTTCATTAATTATGCTAATTAAATTATTTCCTTCATCATTTTGTACTCAAGCTACGGTACTTTTATCTGTGGGTTGCTGAATTTGTAATGGAAGATGTTGGTTTCTTGATGAAGGAGAATCTCTAGGAGAACCTAGGGCGTGTTCGGCAACAGTGTTTTGGGTAGCGTTTGGTATTTTGATTAAGTCGGTACACTCATCACGTAATTTTTAGTGTTCGGTAACGTAGTGTTTTGAGTAGCATTTCAAGTAGCGTTTAGCGTTTTAAGTAGCGTTTTTGAAAAGTTAATAGTATTAACGTTTTACATTCAAAAATAGCGTTTCATATTTTTTTTACCAAAAATTACCCTTTAGAAATTTTATCTTTGAAAATTATCTATATCCTTTTATATCAATTTACATTAATCAGCTAATCCAACCGTTAAATTTACCAAGCATATTTTATTCAACTATTTTTCTAAACAGCTATCCGCTAACAGCTGAATTAGAAACGCTATCTGTTACCTGAATAACTATCCGCTACTTGAACTGCTAATTTTGCCGAACAGGGCCCTAGTCAAACTAGGGAAGCTTGCTTTGTCAAAAAAGACCCACATCCCAATGTCCAAATTTTTTTTATCTGTAGGATTGTAATCGAACTACTATTGATTCATAAGGGATAACAGTAGCATGTCTCTAATTTATGTTTTCTCCATTCGCAAAGTCTAAATTCGATCGTCTACTTACTGGTGGAACCTCTTAAAATGTTTGAAAATAATTTGTTAAGCCTAAACTCAAAGCACCTGGACAAATTTTAGCTTGTGATGCTTAGAGTATGTGTAACATTGAGCCATGATTTCGGTTCACAAGTGAAGTTTTGTCCCTTCCACATTATCCCATAAGCTTGTTTTTCGACTCTCAAATTTTAACCTTTACAATATAAGATTTACAATTTTGACTCATTATATAAAACAATAAACAATCTTTTTTTAACCAAATAGCGATTAAAAGGGAAAAAAAACAAGTCCAAAAAAAATTACCGACCAGACTTGCGAGCTGCAGCCAACTCATGAGCTGAGTGTCCCACCCTTGTAGGCTTCTTGAGCGGCTCGCTTGGCTTGGGTTGCGAGCCAAACACTGCACATTTTTTATTTTTGTAAGAAAGGTAAGACATACACATTAGGGTGTTCTTTTCTCAAGAGCTCGTCGTAAATTATCCTCAAAGAGGAAATGCCTAAAGTCCCGAGGAAATGCCTAAAGTCCCGAGGACGAGCCAAACGCTGCACATAAACCATGTTTGGATGTCATATTTTTATCATTTTATGTACATTTTTTTATTCATCCCTAACTCAATTGCCATGTCATTGGAGAGATGCTTTTCCCCTTTTTTCGGTTCTAAGGAAATCGGAAAGATAGAATGCGGTTTTTTTACTTTTTAGTCCTGATTTTTTTCCCGATAATTCCCATAGATGATCTCTCTTTTTCTTTTCGTTTTTTCTTTTTCTTTTCTCTTTGTTTTTTTGCGTGGGGGATTGGACCTGCAAATTATTAGGTAGTCTTGGATCTATAGACTCGGACTATCATATATAGTAATTTTTTTTTTGTACTTTTTAAAAACGCATCTCTTATTTTCACGATTCATTTCTTTAAAAAAATAGAACTCGTGGTCTAATTGGACAGTGCCATCTATATATATATATATATATATATGTGTGTGTGTGTGTGTGTATATATATATATATATATATATATATATATATATATATATATATATATATATATATATATATATATATATATATATATATATATATATATATATATATATATGCCCTTCAAAATCATTATTGTGCATATTCTATTGTATTTTGTGATCAATGATGGTCTTGTTCATTACTCATTAGATAACAAAAATACATTGGACGACGTCCACGAATTATAACTCGCATTTTGGGCATTGGTTAGATAGAGAAACTTGACAATTGATCAATGATGGATTTCATCTAGAGCTGGCAAAAAATTATCCGATCCGAATATCCGAATATGTGATCCGAAAAAATGGGTAAAGTCATGAATTTTTTGTCTGAATTTTGAATCTAGACACAACATGTTTATATTTTTTGTTTCCGAACTTGATTGTGACCCGAATTTAGCTTTATCCGAATTGTGCGACCCGGAAAAAACTGGATATTGGACATTAATTTTTTGTTCGATTTGTCTGACCCAAATTCGACCCGAACCTGAATTTTCGTCAGCGCTAATTTCACCAAATTTTTTATTCTCCAATTTTGTATTGCTTCAACCTACCTATGATTTGCTATAAATGAGAAGCCTTTTTTTAGAGAATTAGATAGGATCATAAACAATCTATTTAACTTCTTCATGTTTCGTACAACAATGACATTGTGATGCTCCATATGTATGATAGGCCATCAGGATTTAGGAATCAACGCGACATGAAATAAGAACCACTATATCTTCAAAATAGAGGTACATAAGCCCAAACCAGTCCCTCAAAAAACTTATAACGTTATTTATCTTGCTTATTACTCGACCTCTATGCCTTGATGAAAATCAGTTGTTACGAGCTTTTTTACGGATAAATTTCTGAAGAAGCAAAATAAAATGTAGTACATACTGTCTCACCTAAAACTTATTGTGAGACTGTAGCAAGAATTAAAAGGACTGATCTTTAATGCGGAAATGTAAAAATCAGTTGCTGAAGTTAGCACACAGGATGTGTTCGATGTTGAAGGTCGGTTACTGGAGTCGCCTTTAGTGTCACATCCAAAACCTGAATCCCCTTGGAGGTTGGATAGCTGTGAGAGAGAGAAGGAGAGGCAAAGGGTCTGTTTTATTGGGCTGATATGTGGGTCTTTAATCAAACACATAGACCTCCTTATATAGGTTTTGGTCGATTAGCATTACTACCACTTATGCGACTTAAGTGGCCATAACCCTAATAAAATTAGGACCGGTGATAGGGACGAACTTTTTTATGACGACCTTCAATAAATATGAGGATAACAAATAATTTGTTTAGGGTGACTTTGATAAAATTACCCAATAAATTAATAGTCATCCCTGAATTAAGAAATCATTCTTATATAAATTATCAGTCATTTCAAAGCCTGTAAACACTCACCTAAACAAGTTCCTCTCATCATGTCTCTTACATAAGGCGACATCAACCCAAAAATTTGTAAATAATATTACCATAAATTAGCTTTTGGTCGAGTTGGTTCAGTCCTTATGTGCGTTAAGTTACCGAATCTCATACCTTCAGTTTAACTATCTATATTGAACACTCAACTTTCAACAAACATTGATATAGACATTTTAGACTAATCAAGACAGTAGTAAAGGCTACGTGACAAGAACGGTCTTCATATGGACCATGTACATAAATTATATATAGAAGCATATTAGTGGCTCTAGTATTGTCTAAATTAAACTCAACTTTATACGTGTTTGGTGATGGCTTAAGGTGGAGTAAATATGTATAAGAGTACGTATATATACCACTACAAAAAAGCATGCTTACATCAGAAATTCAATTTCCTCTGACGAAGTGTCCGATGGAATCCGTCGGAAAAACGATCAAAAATTCAATGGTCGAAAAAATTGTCGGGTCTGTCAGAAAACAGTCGTAAATGACTAATCCCATCGAAAATTCCATCGAAAATAGTCAATCCCGTTGAAAATTCTGTCAAAAAATAGACCGAATCCGCACAATATTAATAAAATCTGTCGAAACAGCATGTATTTTTATAGTATACAGGCACATTTCAATGTGTGATTCATGTCATTTTAGTTAGGTTAGAATTGGCTCTAGCATTAAACAACCTCTTGACCTGTCATAATCACTTCTAAAATTATTCTTATCTATGTACTTGCCAACACTTAGTTAAGGGTTTTGTTATTTTGTATGATCGTGTCTAATTAAGTGTAATTATCTATGTTTAGTGCTCCTTTTTCCTGTCCCTTTCAAATAATAGGCTAATTAAGTCAAAAATAGTGGACGTAAGAGTCAGCTTGAGAAATATTATATACTTAGCAACTTAGTTTTTATTATTAGGTTAATTAAGACTTATTAGGAGTAGTCATATATTTTAGATGAAAGCAAATTTTGTATGCGAACATCTAGGATTTTAATTATCACTTGACTTAGTATGTGCGAAAATAGGTTTAATGAGGTTTTCGAGGTTTGTAATGTATTCAAGTTCCTAATCTTATCAAGCTGATAGTTGAAGGTTCAGAAAGAAGTTTATACTTTAATACGCCCCCTTACGAGAATGTCCTGTGGGCTTGAAGCGTGACTACTGCAAAGACTCCCCGACCTTAAGCAATAAATCAATATGTGGTCTGTTGAGATTCGAATTAGAGGCCTTTTGATAAGAAAAGCTCAGATACCATGATCAAGAATCATCTTAACCAAAAGTTTAAGCAGATAATTAAAGGCTTAGAATAGGTTTATAATCTAGTATAATGTGATTTAGGCCCTGTTTGATAAACAACTGTTAGTTGTTTGTGTTAGCCGTTAGCTATTTAAATTAGCTATTTATATTTGCTGTTTTTTAAAAAAGTGTTTGGTAAAAATTAGCTGTTTCTAAAAAATATGTTGATAAAATTTCATTTATGCCCTTATTTATGAATTAATTTTTAATGCGATGTGTGTAATTTTTTCAAACTTATGGATAATTATGTTATTTTTACAAAAGGCTCTTCTCAAAAGACTAATGAGAATAGTTTTTTCAAAAAGAGCTTTTTGGAGCCAAACAGCTATTGCAAACAGTTCTTTACGAAACACTCTTTAGCTGTTTGATTTGGTCAAAATAGCTAAAATCCTCCCAAATAGCTATTTTTTTTCAAACAGTTGTTGTTACCAAACATGGCCTTAAGTGAACAGAAAAAACTTGTATTCTATAAAATCATCTCATATCATTGGAAAATCGATACGTAACCATTTGATTTTTCTTATCTTATAGCATGATATATTAAGCTTTTTCTTTGGTAGGTCTTTTACCTGTCAAATGCACCCTTTATTTGTATCTCTGTATAATTTTTAATGAAAACACTTAATTATAAACCAAGTGGTTTATTAGAGTGGTGCCCATATAACTAGAACATAGAACACTTAATATAAGGTTGTTTGTCTTGTTAAGAATTCCATTAGCACATATAGTGGTCGTGTATTGGTAAGGTCTTCTGAAGAAGGGTTCCAGTGTACTTCCACTATAACTTATCTAGCCACCCCCATTACTCATATATATGACCCTCTTTTTTGATTGGTGTCCCTTCTTTCCTTTCCTTAACTGGGGGGCAAATTAACGTAGCTACTTTGACCCTTTAAAGGCATATGGGTCAATTCCCTATCTTGGGGATTTCCCTTTTTCTTTTCCTTTTTTTTTGGGCTTTGGTTAGCATACAGTGAAGTGTAACAGTCGATACAGACAGTATCTGAAGTTAAGTTTTCGATAAAATCTTTGAAACTAAGTAATGACATCACTATATATACGTCAATTATGTCTTCTTACTCAATTGGATGCACTGAATGAATGTATTAGAACTAGGGTTCGATTTTGCATGGTTGGGGCTTGGTTCGAAGCTCATCGAGCCTAAGAGATTCGAGCACAGATGTTAGAAATTGATTCGATCTGACTTGGGAGCCTTAAGTAGGACCTGCTTTTCCAACAAAGAATCAATGCGTACAAGCTAAGGCCAGGAAGACTCCCTTGTAATTACGGAGGAAATGTACAAACAAGTATAACATGTAACTTGCACTCCAATGTCCCAATCATTGGAGGGTTTTGCACTATCAAAAAAGAAAATAATCACAGGAGAATTTATAGAAGAACTAGATAAAACCTCCTCAGAATGATATAAAGATGAATTGAAGCATGCATGGACATGAAAATGACCCCCTATTGCATAGTATGGATTCATAATAATGACAAGAAGTATGCATAGTTGGTCTTGATTTGGCTAGTAAAATCTTTCTAGGGGGCAAGGGATAAATAGGATGATTGTAAATAATGTAGATTCATTGAAAATAATTAAAGTGTAGAAATCAAACAGGGATATAACACAACAGTATGTTAATAAGATTCGACCCTCAATTAGTCTGCGTAGTTGCCACCTTAGGTCCCCATATTAGTAAATTCAATGTCTTTCTTTCATTATAGCCACTCGACTATGTACACACACTAGCTAGATTAATGATTCGCTAATAATGTAAGTATAGGTCGACCTACAACGTATTCTTGGTCTCTTAATACAACAACAACAACTCTCAGTGTGGGTCGTCCCGCTTTTACGGGGTCTGGGGAGATCCAGATGTAAGCAACTTTACCTCTACCATTTATAAGCTTCTCGATCCCAATTAAGTTTTGACCATTGAGCTAGCTAGCCATTGCAAGCATGGCAAGTTTTCTTCTTTTCACTTCGTGACTAAATCACAGTATGAAATTATATAGTTGTTTAACCTGAAATCATACCTGCAATTAATTCATGCATGCCTAATTTGATTTACAAAACCACATACAATATTGTCATATAAGTTAAACCTATATAAAATCATACCTGCAATTTTTAAATTCACTATTTAGCATATTTTGTCTAGCTAAGAAATGCCTACGCATGTGCGAATCCCTAGTTTTTTCCATTAATGTTTCCGTATAATCCTTCTTTTATAAAATGTTTTCACAAAATCATTATTTTTGTGGATCTCTTGGATTCAGCCTTTCTATGGGTAGGGATGCCGGTAGAGGTAAGACTACCTATATCTGGATCTCCCGAGATCCCACGAAAGCGGGACCCACACTAAGAGGTGTTGTTGTTATTGTTGTAAGAAATGATTAAGCATGTCATATAAACGTTAGACCTAACAAAGTTGGCCAAATGATACAAAACTAAGTAATCTAGTACTCAAAGAAAAACTATTGGTCCCCTTTGTTTTTCTTGTCCTCTATTCAAAAAAGTCCACCTAAATTCCTCCCCCCCCCCCCCCCCCCCTTCTAAATAAGTATATAAACAACCCCAAGCTTCAAACCCATTTGTGGGAGAAAACGCTAGAACCGAAAAAAAAAAAAAAAGAAACCCAAAACCCACATCATCAATTAAGTACCCACCAAAGGAAAATAGAGAAAAACCAGGGAGAGAAATTAAGTGAATTGAAGAGAGAATTAAGAGAGAGAAAGGTGATCAATTAGGGTTAATGATGGAGTGGAGGAAATATTACTTGGATTTGATGTTGGTGCCTTCAGGTTTGTTGATAATGCTGGCATATCATGTATGGCTGTGGCATAGGGTCAGAACTCAGCCTCATACAACCATCATTGGCACTAATTCTACTGGAAGAAGATCTTGGGTTACTGCCATTATGAAGGTATGTTTTCTTAATTAATTATATGAAACCATCTTAATTAATCATGGGTCTTTTGAGTTCTCAAAGCTAATTATGGTTTAAAGTAAAATGTCTCATCTGTTAATTACCTTATATATGTGTTTTTACGGATTTTACCAATTATGAAGAATTAACCGTAAAATATCTCGATCAGTTACAAGGATACTTTCCAAGAACAAACGTACATTGCCATGTTGATTTGGTTTGATTTAGTTCAGTGGTACGAGAAATCGAAAGTAGAAAAATTATGCGCTAGCTAGGTCAATATCGCAAGCTATTTACTTACTTGTTTTGAGGTCCTAAATTTAATCTTAATCTCCTAAATTCGACTCTTCTTGTCTCTTGTCCCTTTTTGAACGTAATTGCTGACAATGATATATCTAAACACCAATTAAAATTTGAAGTATGACCTAATCAATGAGTTCACATAAAATATGGAGCTATGAAACTATATATGCATATTGAGTGGAGCACTTCCCTATCCCTATTGAGTGTACGTACATGCCAATTTGAAAGAATAATTTAATGTAATGTGATATGTTCCTTGTCAAGTAGTAATCTTAGATGGTTTGCTTAATTTCTTCATCTTTAAGTAATTTGTGTTTATCTTGCTTGTAATATATCCCTCTTAAATACAAAGCCACTAATTCATCAAAATTCCAGCTAAAATTGCTAGACCTGGCAAAACTGACTCGAGACCTAGAATCTGAACCGAATGTCCCGGATCTATATCTGACCTCTTATCCAAAATAGACTCATCCGAAAGTGGACCTGTAATCCGAATTGACTTGAATTGAACTATACCCAACCTGAAATTTCCAACAAAGTTCGCCCGATCCAAACCGAACTGATCATAAATGTTGCTTAATCCAAAACATGAGCCGACCTAAATTTAACCAGACACGTACCCGAACCAAATGACCTGTTTGCCGGATCTAAAAATCACATTTATAAACAGTCTTATTCATAAAAGCAGTCACACTAGCTAAAAACGAGTCGTTAGATTTTAGAACTTAAAGTTAAAGTACATCCCAATTAGAAGAAGAAATTAAGCCTAGTTTTAGGGAGTGAAGAGGAAAATGTGATGACCATCCAGCTGATATTTATTAGTTTCAAGTTTCATACTTACACGCAAAAAACTTGGTGTGTAAAGCATGGAATTGAGTTGATAGTCACAGCTAACCGTAACAAATGCACATCACACCCACTGTGTTTGAGAGAGAGAGGATAAGTTTAGTACGTTGTGACCTACACGTAAAATAGTGGAAAATAATGGAAGCCAGTGCTGTCAAAAATTCGAGTTCGGGTTCCGACAATCAAAATATGAAAAATATAGTATCCGAATTTAAAATTCGGACGAAAAAATTTATGATCGTACTCAATTTTTTCCGAGTCGGATAAATTCGGGTATTCAATTAGATAACTTTTTGCCAGCACTAGTGTAACCCACATATCTAACCATCTAGCCAGCTAGCTGGCTGTTATGTGCACGCAGCTCGGCCCTCAATTTCAGCTCTACTTTAATTAATGCTGATTGTTTTGCCATTGCATGCAGGGTACGCATAATGCAATTAAATATATTATTGTATGACTCAAAAATAAATAATAAGTTTACAAAATTAAAGCATGTCATCTCGTTTTGTAATATAATATAGCAAAATGATAAATGTCTTGCTGCAAGACACTTCATAAGTGTCTTGTTTTGACTAAAAAATCATACTATTATGTTTTTAAATTGAAAAAATGATAAGATCAAATCATGGAAGTATATTACAACTTATAAATTATATAAAATTATCTTTTTATGCATAATTTGTCACATTTTTAAAATACGCATATCATATGTACTCACGGATAGGGTTAATGCAATTAGGGTATCATTTAATACTTTGTTGGCGCCGACGAATATTTAAGGTTAGCAATTCATAATTAAGTATAATTATTGAAAAAATTGTGATTTTAAATTATAAAACATGATAATTTATGATAAGGTAAGACATTTAAGACATATATCACTACTCTATAATATATATAAGGAAATACGTTAATTCTACGTTTTTCTTTTTTGTCAGATGTTGATATAAGTTATCTTTTATATAGAGTGATTGACGAATTTTTATAATTAATTAAAGGAGTAAGGATCTATGAGAGTTTTGATGTATATGGTGATCGATGAAGTCTTCAAATAGAGAAAAATTAATTTGTTTCAAAGACAATACAGATTAGGGATGCTATAGAAAAATAATGAAAATTTATTTCGACAGTGAATTTCTGTATTTTAGTTTTTTATAGAACAACACTTACAATCGTCTTAATTTTTCTTAATAAAGCTTGGTTATAAATGTATTCTTTTTCATAACGTACCATACAATATAATGAAATTTTAGTCACAATTTGAGAACTGATTACAACTACAAATAATTCGATGATTCTACGTGATCATTTGATATTTTGATTTAAAGTGATATAAAGCACACTTTTAATTATATATTATTACTTTTTGTTTTTTTTTTTCCCAATATGTAGAATTGTAGATAGTTGAAAAGAAGGTACATACATATACATATAAATCATGTGAGGCAATGACACTTTGGTGCCATCTATTTCTCCCTTTCCAATCATCCACAAAATAACTTTCTAGCAAAGTTTGTGATGACAAGTCAATGGTGATTTCTTGAAAGCGATTTGCATTATTGTCGTATTCCTGTAGGCCATTGTTGTAACCACCTGCCCATCCTACCTCTCAATTTACTCATATTAGATATCTATAAGGATAAGATTACCTATATCTGGATCTACTCAAATTCGTGAAAACAGGATCCACACTGAGAGGTGATCTTGTTATTGTTGTTAATTAGCACTCTGAGTGACATGGACATGATATCATATTCAAATTAGAATAACTCTACAAGAAGATTTATAGTAGAATATTACGGAATCAAATCACTAATTAATTTGTACTAAAACCAGCATACATAATAATATATGTGTACATTTGTAATATGACAGGATAACGAGAAGAAGAATATTCTCGCAGTTCAAACCCTGAGGAACACTATAATGGGTTCGACTCTTATGGCGACCACCTCTATTCTGTTGTGCTCGGGGCTAGCAGCCATCCTTAGTAGCACATACAGCATCAAGAAGCCCCTCAACGACGCGGTGTATGGCGCCCACGGCGAGTTCATGATGGCCCTAAAATATGTGACCTTGCTTCTCTTTTTCCTCTTCTCCTTCCTTTGCTACTCTCTCTCAATTAGGTTCATAAACCAAGTCAATTTCCTAATAAACACAAGTACTACCCCACAAAACAACCCTAATGTAGGACTAGTGTCTTGGGAATGTACCCCAAACTATGTAGGGGAGTTGTTAGAAAGGGGGTTTGTCCTAAACACTGTGGGAAACAGGCTCTTTTACTCTGCCTTGCCCCTATTGTTGTGGATATTTGGGCCTATCCTAGTTTTCCTTTGTTGTGTAGCCCTAATCCCTTTGCTTTACAATCTTGACCTTGTCTTTGAAGGGTCCAAGGGTAGTTTGGGGAAAGGGAATATTCATCACCATAGTGAGGAGAATAATGTTTAATTGTATGTTTCTAGCTTGAATGTTAATAAGTTGAGGCTTAAGTTAATTAATTACCAATTAGATGAGGTCTTCCTCTCTCTTTCTATTTTGGTTCTTATGTCTCCTATATATATTTCATGTTGAAAGTTAATAATGAATTCTCTTGTTGACACTTTCGTATCAGTTACTATGTAATATATCTTGACATAAGTTCGGATGATCTATTTGCACCTTAACATAATGTAACACTAACACTCATGACACGCATTGTTTTGACATATTTCATTCAAAAGAATTTTCAACCTAGTCGTCGGTGTAAGATGTAGGGGAATTGGGAAACGAAAAATGTGGTGGTTGGTGAATTGCTTTTTAAGGGTCGGGTGAAGTTAGGAACTCTTAATATGGGGCCAATCTACTTATCTATATAACTATATATAAAATTGAGTAACTTCACACGTTTTTTCAAGTGTCATAACTTTATTGGTTAGTATATTAATTAATACTTTAATTCATTTTGTGTCTTTTATCATGCGTACAATTCTTTTTTTTTTTTAATTTTATATACTTCACAAGATCTTTTACTTTCTCCTTAATCAGTTTCTTCAAAATATGATTAAGAAACATTTGATTTCATAGACCAAAAATAACACATGCGTAAGCCTAAAAAATTCAGTAGCTACAAAGAATATTCAACAATTAAAATAAATCTCAATGATGAAAATAATATTGTTCACGAGGTATTTCTAATTTTGAAAACTCAACCTTTACATCACAAGAGGAATATTTCTAGTTCCTAATAAGATAGAGTTATACATAGAAATAGAAGGGGCCAAATATACCAAAATTTACCACCGCTATAAATCTCTCCAGAGCTCGCAAAAATGAAACCCACACTAAAAACTGTTATTGTTGTACCGTCACCATAAATATTGAGCATGTGGCTTTATTATTATTGAGGGTAAGTTGGAATAAGTGAGGCGGCCATGGTCACGTTTGGTCCACTGGACCATTCACCTCCACTGAGGGTAAAGTTAGTAGAGTGTTATTTTCCAATTCCATACTTTGATTGAAAAGCCTCTAAAATGAGCCTTTAATTTGGCCAAGTTATTAATAGACTGTTCTTTCCCTTTTCTCCAACAAATAGGAGTCATATAAAGCATGGATAAAGCAATTAAAACCAGTCAAAGTTTCTTCGAATTAAAATTGTTATCCCTAGTACATATATAATGGCATGTATTGATAATTAATTAGTTACTTTATGAGATCTCTATGAAAACCTCCACATATATCAGCGATTATATTATAGTCTTAGGTTTATAAATTCGAAAAATGTTCTAGTAAGTAAAATAAAATGATCAACTTGATACAATAGCTTGTTCAAGTATATAAAATAAAATGTTCAACCCCGTAAATTGGAGAAACAAGAAACAAATAAAATAAAGTCAGCCCGTTGTAGATTCAAACGAGTGACCTCGATAACCAAGAGTAGTAGCAAACACATTAACCGTTGGGCGAGAATTCAACACCAAAAACAAACTGTTGGAATCTATAAATCCGGTCCTGTGATATAATTCATACACATATATAGCTGAGAGGCAGCATAGCAGGCATGCTTTTTTAATTTTTCTAAAATTGTAATCAAAACGTATATGAATTTCACTAAAATAAATGAAAATAATTACGTCTGGACAGAAGAGATAGATCAGGCCCAGAAAGAATTGCAATGTTGGCCCAAATTTAAAAAGGAGGCCCAAAAGTTAATGACTCATCATTAGCACAAAACAAAACCACGAAGAGCTTGTGAGCGAATTGGCCAATTTTAAATTTTAATTGTCTAATCCATGTTTGCATTCCTTTTTTTTCTACCGTACTACTAGATTATAAATCTGTTTTAACTTAATTCAAATTACTTGAGTTGCTTCAATACATTTTATTATACTTTTTGTTGAATTTTTTTTGGGTCTTGGATCCTCCATTTCACTGGAGTCGAGCTCTCTCATCGCATATTTTTTTCATTCATAAGACTCGAACCCAATATCTTAATTAAGGAGAACAAGTGTTAAACCACTTGAATTGAACCAACCTGTGTTGAATTTTATCTTATAACTAATGTTTTTCAATGATCAGGTGACATTTTTGAACTATATTATTAGAGAGAACAATGAGAAAGATGTAGACCTGGCAAAACTGACCCGAGGCCTAAAATCCGATCTACATGACTCGAACCCATATTCGACACGACATTCGAAATAGGCTGATTCGAAAGTGGACCCAAAACCCTAATTGACCCGAACCAAACCATATCAAACCCGAAAATTTTTACAAAGTTGCTTATTTTTGCATTACAAACGTATTAGACCAAAATTCGGTTAACCCGAATTGAAGTTCATTCAACCCAAACCGATTCAATCCAAAGTATCACTTAACCCAAAACATGATCCGATCCAAACTTAATTCAACCCGTACCCGAACAGAATAATTCATTTATCAGATCTAGAGAGATGATATGACATGGTAAAATGTTACCATCAACACATTGTTATAAATAAAGTGTTAACTTGATGGTCGAGATTAGAAGCTAGAGGTTTTTACATGCATCTTTTCATAATCAATTCTATTTTGCTTCAGACTATGTCAACTTGATATAATTTTTTTAGAAAACAGAAAAATTTTACCTTTTATGTTAGGCTAGATTCAAAAACGTACAACTCAAGCTAATCCCTCAAGAGAAGTTAGAAAATCAAATCATATAGCTAAAGGTGCAGTTAAAGTGTGCAACATGATTCTCTTCCAGGGTATAGCGGAACAAAAATTAAACCGGGACTAAAATAAAGCCTCCTTACAAAGCGACTTTGATATATATATATAGAGAGAGAGAGAGAGAACGTATCAGTAAAAATATTCTCTTTTTTTTAATAACAGATAACACACAAAGGTCAATATAGATGAGAATCGAACTCAAATCTCTGGTAGCAGCTCAATAAAAACTTATCTGATACCCACAAAAATGATCGTTTTCAATAGATAAAGTAGAATGTCATTTGTCACACTCATACATGCATGGCCATCAAACTTTATATCTTAGAAAAGTTGCCAAAAAATACAGCTGTGAGCGTGGATAGTGGACTATTAACTTCTATTTTATCGTAAATAAAATAAAACCAATGAAGATCTCCCAACACAATTAAGAAATATAAAGGGGCTTCTGTACAAACTTGAAAGAGCAGAACTGTTTGAAAGAAAAAGAAAGTTAGGACAAGGAAAAAAAAAAAGAAAACAAAAAAGCAAAAGGGGAAAGAAAGAGACCCCCCCTTTTTTTTTTTTCCTTTTTTCCTTCGACTTTTAGTCTTATTATTGGTCCTTTCTTTGAAAAAAATTCATTTGAACTTTTTAGGAAGCAACGGTGTCGTATGATGGTTTGATGGATACATTACTCGCCAATGGGTTGGCGGCCATCCGAAATGGATATTTATCTTGGATGAACTCATCTTATGAAAATCTATTACTGCAAGATGTTTTAACAAAAAAATTATACCAAATTTGAAAGAAAAGTATTTCCTTTTATGATTTATATGTACTCTTCAATGTTCGCATTTATTCTTGGAAGAAAATTATGTCTAAAGTTTTCTAACTAGTTGACAAAAATAATAATTTAAGAAATCTTAATATCCAGTAATATTACAATACTTTTGCATCAAAAAAATCATATTAGAATATTTTTTGAGAAAAAAAAAGGTTGTACTATGACTATTGATAAAAGTGTAAAAGATGAACACGTTGATAATCATATTTTTTTTACCATGGCCAATTTATCTTCCCATATTGAATTTGGCTAATCAGTAAAAGAAAATTTTGACCAAAATTTTCTCACAAACAGTCTAGTTTAGATTTTACAATACAAATATTTGAAATTATATCACCAAAAAAATAATACCCTTTTTTTTATGCAGTATTATATATATGTCACTATTTATTACAACATATAATAAAATCAATGTTTGTTTGTCCTTAACAATCTAGATTTTTTTAAAAGGAATTTGGGTGGAATTTTAGGGGGCTCAATTTCTTCGTAATGAAGTAACACTAATTAGTGATGATGGAGTGATATCATGTTAGAGCCAATTTTCATATCTAACATTTCATTGCTTGCTAGAGCCACTTAGGTTGCATATTGAAGTCCTCCCATTAGGATTCAATTAAGTGACTATGCAAATTAATCCCCCCCCCCCCCCTCCAAATCTTAATTTGCATTTTTTTTTTTTATAGTTTTTGAGGACAGCAATCCCGAAACCGACAAGGAATATCTTCTGTCTTCTGGCTCCAATGTCTTGTTCTGCTTTTTCAGGATTGGGGGAGATTTTATATAGCTACTGTTTATAAAGTGCTTCAAAAGACTTCATCGACCTCGAATTTTTGCTATTATCGTGTTACTCCAATAATTGCATTACTCAAGATTTTTTCATTAAGTAAAGGTTTAATTGATCTTCTATCTTTTTCTTTTTTGTTTTTTGATAAGGATCTTCTATCTTATATGTATAAGAGTACATATTTATCATTTCCTTTTAATTTGAACTCCTCAACTAGAAATGCATTGTTTCCCATCACTAGCAGATCATTAACATAAAGAGAAATTATGAGAATATAATTTCCCTTATGTTCAATACAAAGATTGGTCTCGAATAGGCTTCTTTCAAATCCCAAACTCAATAAATGATAGTTTGTCTTATTGTATCAGGCTCAAGGTGCCCATTGTAGGCCGTAGAGAACCTTCTTAAGCAAGTAGATGTTGCCCTCTTTGCCTTGCACTATGAAATCATTTGATTAATCCACATTTATCTCCGCCTTGAAGACACTGTTTAAAACGAAGATTTAGAATTACACTTATAAAAGATAAGATGAATATTCAATTTATATTTTTTATTTCCTTGTCTTTTAGTGGTCATCTTATAGTAGTTTATAAATTTTAATATTTATAAGCCAATAACAGCTTGACTCTAAAGTTGAATGAAAATTTGAATATTTTTTTAAACAATAGTTGTAAAATAAACACACCTTAGAGTTAAAAGTTAATTTACCTTAGAGTTAAAAGTTAATTTATATTAGAGAAGGTTTTCTTTGTTGGTAAAAAAACAATTTATCAACTGTTTCCATTAACCCTTCCTCAATTTTTTATATCCTTCCTCAATCCTTCTGAAAAATCACAATCTTTCCCAATCATTTTCAGTTTCTACCCATCATTCCCAATCATTCCTAACCTTTTTTTCATTTATTTCCCTACTCCTTATAAAAAAAAAGTCAACTCCTTATAATCCTATCCTCTCCTTCAAAAAAAAAAAAAAAAAATCTCATTTCTTTCCAATTCATCCCAAATCTTACTAATTCTTCTCTTTTTCTTACTCTTATTTACCAAAAAAAAAGAAATAGGCTCTTAGTGTAATTAACAAAATTTCCCAACCAATACAAAAAAATTTCCACTTCAATTTCAACCCAATTCCCACTATTTTAACTAACTTCTAGTCTTCTACACATCATACCAAAAAAATTCAACCTACTTTAATATTTCAATCAACTTCAACATACTTTAACCCACTTCTATCGATCTCAACCAACTTCACCCACTTACCAATCCATACTATCCAACGAAAAGAGCATACCCTTATCGTCATGCTCCCGGTTAGGCAAACATCAACATCTATCATTTGTTTTTTCAAAGGGAAAAAGTTCCTCTTAATTAATAAATAATAAAATACGACTATAAACAATAATCAGTAGCAAGTTGCAAAAAATAATTGATCGTCAAAAAAAAAAAGCGGCAAGTTGAAAAATCCAAAATAAAAAAGCATGCTAAAAGGATAAGAGAAAATGAAAAAGGAACAGCCAAAGCATAGGATGAGAGGGGGTTTCATTTTCCAACCTTACGTGTAGCTTTTGTTTGGATTCGTGATACTAAAATAAAAAAAACAACATCAATAATTTTTAATGTACATATCATTTTATAGGACACGAAAGGATTTAAATATAGGTGATTTTATTCGTATAAATACTCATATAAATGAAAAAAATTGATTTTAAGAAATTTATAAAAAAATTTAAAATTATTTTCTTAAAATTAAAATTTTTTCAACCTTTTTCCTCTCTCTCTCTCTAGAATTTCTCATTCTTTATTCCTCCTCGGCATCTTTCTAGCTATATCAACCCTCCATCCTCCCCACTCCCTCTTCCCCCTTTCTCCTCCCCCCTTCCACCCCTAAGTAATCATTTAATACTGATTAACTAGCTAATTACAGATATTAATCAACAAATACATGCAAAAATAAATAAAAATAGAAATTACCTGGATCGATTGATGCGGCCATGAATAACCACCAAAAACCGGCGGCTCTCGGCGGAATGAAGAAAAGCGCGAAGGAAGTGGCTCTGGAGGCGCTCTTGCAAAACCACGACGTCGCCATCACTAGTAACAACATCAGGTCATCGGTCGTCGGAGATTCCGCCGCCGGCGAGGGAATCTTCGGCTTCGGGAACCCGGCGCCGGCGCCGGCGCCGGCGGGAGCTGATCTTGCCTTCGCCTTCAAGAATCAGGTACCTGATGAATGAATTCCTCGTTGCTTTCTCTTCTTACTTAATTATGTGTATTTTATTTATTTATTTTGTTCTGCTTGAATTTATTTAAGTAAATTTAATTTCTTAGTTTCAAAATAAATAATTTCTTTGCCATAAATTTTGGAGCCCTGAAAAATGAAAATAGGTTGAAGATGAACTCTGGAATCGGGCTTGAGCCTTTTTGCTAATTTTTACTTTTTTTATACGTTAATTTTTTAAATAATAGTTATATCATATTTGTAGAGACACCAATCCTTAATAATCACATTAATAAATATATATAAATGCACATATAAAAAATATATACAGATAAATAACGAGAACTTAATTATTTGACAAATGTCACTACCTGATGTAGCACGTGCGGTCGGTCAGTCCGTTAGGTTTGCCATGAGAGCCGAGTGATGTCTTCAATTATTAGGTTTCAAGATCCAATCACGAGTATTAACTGTTCATAAGTGATTCCTTTGCTGTGTAATCAGAGTTTTTGTATGTCTTATTTGGAGATTTTTCCTTTGATAAAATTGGGGCTTCCCCCCTTCTTAGCATCCCTGCAACAAAAAAAATGAAGAAATATCAAAATTTTCACTAATGATTCTTTTTTTTGATAAGAAAAAGTAATAATTCATTAATGAAAAGCCATATGGCATATACAATAAATATCTCCTAACAAAAGTAAATCTAAAACATTAAATTGAATAATTCTCTCCAGAAAGCTAATGGTAAATATACTGTCTACAGGCTCCGAACTTGTAGCAGTGTTTTTGCTACCAATTGCATTCTTTAATGTCAATGCATCTTTCTCGAATATTGGCGAACTATAGCATAACTTCATGAAGCAGATGTCCAATTGACGTCCTATGTTGCAATATAATTGAAAAGAAGATCTTCATAATAGAACCATATGAAATTCCATTATTGACTCATTCCTTAATAAAAAAGGTAGATTTAATACAATAATTTTCAAATTCTATTCAACAAGAAACTTACTCTAAATATCCAAATCTACGATAAATAGTACAAAGGCAATGACTCAAACTCAGACTAACGGTGAGAACAACCTCACTCACACTAAGGTTGAGAACAACTAAACTCACACTAATGGTAAGAAAAATGAACAACCAAACTCTCACAAAATTAAGAGAAATTTTATTGAAAAGAGACGAAAATATCAGTAAATACGTTACAACTGAATAAAACTTCAAGATGTACAAAGATTGGGACTTACCACCAGCAATTATGGCTGATGCCAGCTCCTTATTGAAGTAGATGAAGGTTAAAGTTTTTCATAAGGAGGCTAGGGTTTTTCAAGAGAAGAGGAGAAGGACAGAGAGAGAAACACGCTTCTGAATTGAAGCATCTGGTAAGGGGGAAAAAAACACTAATGATTCTATTAAATAGCTTGGTTCGTTATCTTATCAGTGTTGATATTAAATTTTGGATCTGAATCTTGGTTATATTAAGTTGTGTTTATGCTCTCGAAAAAAAAAAACAATAATATGTGTTTCTATTACTGTTTAGTTGTATGTTATATTGTAAGTTTAAAAAAATCCTTTGTAATTATCATTATTAATACAAATAATATGCGTAACTATGACTATGTTAGAAGGTTGATTATTTTACATTACGTCCAATACACGTAAACAACATATCTTCGTGTTAAACAATTGAAATGGGCCAATTTCGTATCTAAGCGGGTCAATCATGTCATGTTGCATTTAAACCACACCAATTTCATACGTAAACTGGCTCATGTCGTGTTGGATTCGTGTTTCTCTCACTTGGGTTTGTGCATGTTGACATCTCTTAATCTTTCTTGACAAAATGCAGGAACTAATTAGCGTGTTTTCAGCATGTGGAGGAGTGGGAGGGACCCCTTCATGGTGTCAAAGCCTCACCCCCCAGCAACCCTGTGTCTCGGCCACCATTGATTCGCAATCATCAATATGTGGTAAGATGAAACTGGGAATGGAGACCCCTTTTTTGTTATCTAGTATATTTACATACACTATCAAATGGGTGCAATTTCTGTCTTCAAGGCTTTTCTTGTGACATGGTAACATTTTGTATGTGATGGCCATTTTGTGCAGCTGGAAGTCCAACTTCAACTCTTAAGCCGAAAACCGGAGATAATCAAGTCAGTGGCTCCTCCGAGGATGAGGATGCTGAGACGGAGGCTGGACCGTGCGAGCAGAGCAATGATCATGCTGATGTTAAACGCATCCGTAGGTATATACATTCGACTACCCAACTTGAAAGATCAGAACATTGTCAGACCCCAAAATCCCCTTGTCCTGGTGAATTTTGTTTTGTTGAGATGGTTATTGGATGAATCTCATTCGTCTCTCAATGTACGTGGAAATAAATCTCAGTTCTATAAATAACACTGATCTAGTTGTAGTTGTTGGGAAAACAACATTCAACTGAATTCTAATGTACTGCTGTGGAACATTTCAGGATGGTTTCAAATAGGGAATCTGCTCGTCGTTCCAGAAGAAGGAAGCAAGCACATCTACAAGATTTGGAGACGCAGGTAATCAATTATCCAGCTCTAGTAGTTATCAGGGGGAAAGGAATGAATGTCAAATGATGGTGAGACAGACTCTTTTAAAGATGACTTTTTGAAGTTTTGAGGTGACCGGCAATTTATTGTATAGGGACTTCTTAATTTGGAGGTGACTAACAATCTGGCTAGCGACTTTTATCAGAAGGTCACCCCTAAATCTCATTTTTATAGCCAATTCAAACTGCAAGTAACATTCCAGAGTCCCATCAGCATAATATGTTGACAGTTGAGCCTGATCTGATGAATGCACTCTGACTTAAAAACATTTTTCGTGGACTGATGAACAAATTGGAAAGTGAATATTTGAGAATTTTGTTGGGGAGATTTATGGGAATTGGAGGCCTTTTGGTTTGGGCCTGGGTGATTTCAGGTGGGCTAGAAACTGATCAAGTTTGTTTCTGTGCCGTGCTGGTTTTTTCTCCTCTCCTCCAGGTTGAGCAACTCAATGGAGAGCATGTTACGCTGTACAAGCAGCTGAACGAGGCAACTCAGCAGCTGAGAGACGCCACCACAAACAATCGGGTTCTCAAATCAGATGTCGAGGCCTTAAGAGCCAAGGTACATTACATCTTAACGTAGCTATATCATTACCTTGTATAACGAATGCAATAACTCATATAGGTCTTGGATGGGTTAGCCGGTAAAGTCTTTAGGAATTGGTTGCAGATTTATGTACAAATCATGTTAACAGATAGCAAACGACACCCGGACAACTTGACATTACCTTATATGGACCCAGGTGAAACTAGCTGAAGACATGGTGGCTCGTGGCTCGTTATCTTGCAGCTTGAACCATCTTCTTCAGACCCACTTGGGCTCACCCCAGTTGCTCAACACCCACACCTTATCAACAATGGCAAACCTGCCTCCAAACATTGCTATCCGAGGACAAAACCGGTCGTTTGGCAGGTCATTTTCAAGCATCGATGATGACAATGTGGATCATGTGTTGAATGGCAGCAATGCAGGGAGTGGACTAGTAAGTGAGGCTGTGAGCTCTCCATCTGAACTGTGGTCTTGGGAATCTCAGGTTTCCACTTTGTCCAAGTAGCTATTTTTGTGTGTTCTAGGATCAGAGTTGTAGATGCCCCCCTCCATCTGCTCCTCCTCGGAATCCGACCCTGGGGAAAAATGGGTCAGGGGGTGGGGGGTTGAATAAAATTTGTGGTGCTAGTTGAGTTGATTGTGATGTGAGTCTTAAGAGTGCCCTATTTTGTGTAATTTGGAACTCGAATTGTGTGTTTGCAAATTGGAAATCAGGGGAATACAGGATTGTTGCTAGTATGTCTTGGGCCTAAACAGGAGGGGGGGGGGTGCTGTACTGTTATTTTTTGGCTTGTAAATTTGAAACGATTTGCTTGCTTCCTCCGGTCTTCATCCATACCCCTCCCCCCTTCATGGATTAAAAAACAGGGGTAATATCAACACAGGTAAAGTTCAAATAGTTCGCACCTGTTCTCTTAGGTATGAAGGTCTCAGGTTCAAGTCTTGTTAATTGAGAGTTTATAATTAAACAGCTCTATAAACTAAATGCACTTAATTTGAAATTTAAGCATACTTGTGTGCATTTTGGCTAATTGTCAAATTGCAATGGCTTGCTCTTGAGGTGATTTAGGATGATAACTAGAGATTACACATGGTGTAATTTTCATTCGAAGTTAATCCTAATCTTGTGGATATGAAAATCTAGTTAAGCTTTTTCTCCTTCTAATCTCGTCATCTCGTTACATTGTTTGATATGTATTTAGATTTGTTTTGGACCAAACAAGCATAATAAAGCCTTTAATAGTTTTGCCTTCGGCAGTTAATAAGAATGAGCAAGTTCTCTGTATTCGAAATAACATACCCTAATTTAGACTTGAAACTTGAGTGTATTTAAGTGCTCAAATTGGACTTTCCCTCCAAAGTCACACTCCTTTGGATGCAAGACAAGCTTATTGGACAAAATCTCAATTCTTGCAAAATCAATACGAAACGAAGATGACCGAATCTAATTCTAAACTGAGCTAAAGTAAAATCATACAAACCCAGAAATGCTCCGAATCAAATTAAATTGACCCATACCTAAACTAAATGATCCTATTGTCAAATCTACCCTTGGGCTCGTTATAGTTATCTCCTCAAAATTGCCCCCCCCCCCCCAAAACCAACCCAAAAAAAAAGTTTCAATCAACTTAACGGTACAAAAAGACAGCAAAGAAATATGCAAGCTAGAAGATGTAGATATTGGTGTAGAATACAAATTCTGAAGCAAGTGAGTGTGGGCAGATCCATCAGTGTTGCTGCTTCTTGGAAGGTTGTCATCACTTGGATTAGAAGTCTATTTATTATTATGAGACAGTTTGCCCTCATCCAAGGGTCCACGAAACTCTGCTACCTCTTTTAGTGTTATTAAGATTGGTGAAGTCGATGATTTATTTGTAGCTCAATAATTGACAAGGACATGATCAATTATCTAGCATTCATCTAACTGAATGTCGAGTATTGTAGGGTTCAAATATTACACTTAACGTAGGATGATTGACTTATATATTGATCAGGCATATCGAAATAGAAGACTGAGCGAAAAATCAATACCAACCTAGTTACCTAGCCAAAAGAAAGAAGAAGAAAAAGAGGTAGATCTGAAGTAAGAGTATAAACCACATTGCAATTTGTTGGAATTCATTTTGCGAAACTTTGAAGGTGTACATTTGTATTTATTATTACATGTGTTTTCATGCATGCAAGTGATAAAATGATAAATAAAAAAAATACAAGAAATAAAAGAATTTTCTGCCCTTTCCGTAGAAAAAATTATCTTACAATTGTAGATATATGTTGTATTAAGTGAAATTATCCCATTTCTAATCTAAGTGCATTAAGATCCCATCATCAACTCAAATTCATGGAAATCTACCTTACCATCAAGGTTCAAATCAACCACCCTAATCATCTTCTCTATTTCACTCATATCCCACCCATTATCCAACCCTAAACACACCAAAACCCTCTTTATCTCCTTGGCATCAATGAACCCATCCCCATCTTCATCAAAAACCATGAATGCTCGTCGAAGAAGTTCTTCCTTGGCTCTCTCCTCCTCCTCCTCGAGCTCGATGAGGACTTCCTGTGCTTCGAGTTCTCCCTCAGCTATATCAAAGCTCGACTCTCCTTCCCCATCTTCATCCTCTTTCACCAATCCTAGACTCTTAACCACCTTGCTTGCCTTCTCTTTTGCTATTTTCCCATCTTTGCCCATGCCAAACACAGTGATTAACGCTTTTGCCCTCGATTCATGAGCTTGATCCACGTTTTTCTTAGGAGGGTTGGCGAGGGTAGGATTGGAAATCGAATTGGGAGTGCTTGTATGAGGAACTACTCCTAGGGAATTATGGAACATGTTGCCCTTAAGCAATTGGCAAAGCTTCCTAGTGCCTAGCATATTTGATATATTGATTAGTATGAAAAACCCACCAAAAAAAGAAAATTTAAGGCAAAAATATGGAGGGAAAAGAGAATTGAGGTGAGAAGATCACTAGGGTTTGTATTGGCTTATAATTTTTTGTGAGTTGCAAATCATTTATATAGAAACTAAGGGGAAATGGGGTAGCTAGGGCTAAGCCATATCTAGCTGTTTCCTGACAATTCACAGAAATGCCATGCATACCTTACATTAATTATTGGTACACTATCATAATTGTTATTAGTTTATGAATTTAATTTGTTTTGTAAATATTTTAGGGGAATTATGTTCCCTAATTGGGAGAGATGTGAACTGGATTAGCATGTATTATGGTGAATTTATTGAGGGGTAATGCAGGAGAAGTGGGCTTAAACACTTTCACAACATTACATTAAGAACACTTCCCAAAAAAAAAGAAAAGAAAATTAAAGGGGGGTCATAATAGCATAAAATAATATGAGGATGGGTCTGTCACCACTGTCATGAATTATTGTGAATATTCATTCATTAGAGAGTAATTTTAGAGAATAGACAAATTAATTATTGCATTGGATGAATATTTATGTGAAATTGGATATAACTTAAAAACCTCCTTCAATTTGGATCATCCCCTAGATCTCGTGCTACTATATTGTTTATATGTTACACCTTCAAATAATTAGCTAGTTAAGTTTTTTCGACAACCAGATCAGTTATCAAACTATTTTAATATGACCTTTCCTTTATATTAAGTTTAAGATCAACCATTTAAAAATATGACCCTATGTGTGGCTAGTTTTGCTACAAAACTAAAATCCGACAAATAAAAATGAAACATGACCAATATGAAGATGAGGCCTCTTTTATTTTTATTTTGGGGGGGCAAATGGGAAACGGGGTCGAATTTGAAACAAATGAATCCAGCTATCAATTCTACACAAAGAACAATTATTTAATATGTATAGTATACTTCTAGAAACACACTCTAAAAAATCACATCAGTAAATATATATTAAAAAATTAATATATGACAAATATATATGTAAAAAGTATGTACATGTTAATAATAAAAATATATATTACTGGAAGCACATATGAAATTACCTTAATTACCTCCAGGTGCAAAAACAACTCAGCTGATCAGGAACAACGTTCACAAGGAATCTAGAATTGTTATTGATTTTCTGATAAGCCTTCACTGTCAGTGTCCCATTAATATTGAATGTATTCAAAGACATAGTTGTAGTGATTCGATAAAATAAATAAATAAATATTCCATCTCTAATTTCCCACCCATCACTTTCCTTGAAGCTCCTAGCGGTCAACCATCTAACCATGCAATTGTATTTAAAAATCAGAAAATTTCTTGGGCCAATTTGAGGCATGTTCGGCAACAACATTTTGGGTAGTATTTGGTATTTTGATTAAGTCAATATATTTTTCAGATAATTTTTAGTATTCGACAATATAGTGTTTTGACTAGTATTTCAAGTAGCATTTAGCGTTCTACGTAGCGTTTTTGAAAAACTAATAGTATTAACGTTTTGCATTCAAAAGTAGTGTTTCATATTTTTTTGCCAAAAAATATTCTTTGAAAATTATCTATATACTTTTATGTCAATTTACATTAATCAGCTAACCTAACAGCTAAATTTACCGAACGTATTTATTTCAATTGTTCATCTAAACAGCTATCCGCTAATAGCTAAATTAGAAACACTATCCGCTACCTAAACAATTATCTACTATCTGAACTGTTATCCACTACTTGAACCGTTAATTTTGCCGAATAGGGCTTGATGAACTTGTACAACTAAATAATGCAACAATAAAAATTGCCTCATTTATGACTATCTCATGTAAAGCATTTAAAAATTAATCCAATTTAAATAAGAGTAATACTACTTAATTAATTTTGACCTTAACGCCAAATAATCCAACTACATGACTGACTAATTACTGGCTAATGTAGTAATCATCCCCACACAAAAGGACCCAACTTTTATTGGATTAATTGATGTGGCTGTAACATTTGTGCTCACTTCAATAAGACATCATGGCTTTGTCTAATAACAAATTCTTAGGCGAAACTATCTCATATAAAAGTTATTGTAATACGAGTTCTTTTGGGATAATTTTGAAAGATTTTGAGATGATCAATAACATATTGTAGAGTAACTTTTTAATTCATGGGTGATTAATAGTTTACCTAACAATAACTTTTATCTTAACCATTCCTAAATAAAACATTATTCTTAAAAAGTGAAAACATTCGTCTCATAATATGTTTTATATGAAGTAGTCTCACATAAGACTTATTGTGAGACTTTACAATCCAATGGTATATGAGTAGAGTTTTCATACTCTCCACTAGGGTTACTCCTCTTCCCCCTTCATAAGCTCGCTTGGCTTATATCCTGTGGAGGGGTGCTCAACTGCTCATAGGTGGACCAACTTACCACCTAAAAAAAAATTAAAAATAAAAAAAAGAAATTCAAACTCTGTAAAATTTCAATGTAAATTTAAATCACTGGATGTACAAAATTGATTTTATCTTTAAAATATTTCTCTGCACGCCAACTAATAAAAAAATTGCTAGTGGTGATCCCACAAAAATAAAATATAAAAATTGCTAGCATAAAATATTAATCACCCACCCATGAAGCATGATTTATGTTACCCGCCAAAACGCGTTTTCTTCCCAATCCTGTTTCCACTCCCGCTGTAAATAAACAATAAATAAATAAACTAAATACAAAGAAATATCTGAAAAACTTATTAATTAATTAAAATTTGAAGGAAGGAAAAGGAAGAAGAAGAGTATTATAATCACCAACACCAGCATCTCTCTACTTGCATGTTTGTGGTTGGTGGAGTAGGAGTGGGGTTGAGTGGAAGTAGGAACAATCAAATGATATCTCTTACCTTTTTTTAGAATTTTTTGAGAGATAATTAAAAGGCATATATTTTCTTTGGTGCAAAGACACAACAAACATTAAGGAGTGGTTAAGATCAGTCAGTTGGTAGACATAAATATATGTGTAATAGAACAGTCATGAGTGGTATCTTTATGTTTAACTTTTTAAGTGAACAGGTTCTTAAATAAATTTTACTAATTGAGCTATCTGGTACCCATATTAAAGAGTGAAGATACATCTACATAATAATAGTGAATGACTAAAGTTTCTATACTGGGACATTAAAAATAAATGAATAGGTCGGCTATACGTTGAAGAATGCATTAAATATAGATTAGTGCGCACATTCGATTATCACCTTATCCTTACATATAACTATATAAGCTGTAAATGTATTATGCTATTTTCTGCCGTACATTTCATTAAAAAGAGTTTAATAAATCTACATTAGATTTGAGAATTGTAATCACTTTGCCCTATAGATTAGATGTGACAACTCACAGCATGCAGATGATCTAAATAGGGAGTCTCAAAAAGTTTCCTTTCCAAGGATTAAGAGTCAAGAGCCTTAGGTCGCCAAAGCCCTTTACAAGAGAAAGGGACCATGTCCATGTTTTAGGGGGTTGGTTTGGGGGCTTGGGGGGGGGGGGGGGGGATTTTGTTAGGACTTCAAGAACCTCAAATTAAAGTTTCCTCATGCTATCATTGATTTTGCTAATTCAAAAGCTCTGCCATATCCACTTCAACCAAACCACATGAAACCAATACCCCAAAATCCCACTGAGCTGCTATTGAAGAGGCCACCCAGAGGGGAGTGTAGATCATCAAGCACACCCAAGTCTATAGGCCGGACTACTATTATTTTTTTTTCAAAATCCACCCTTATTTTCATGGCCCCTTTTTTTTAAGAAAAAAGTTTCCATGATCCCCCTTTTTTAAGGAAAAAGTTCCTATGATCCCAATCGCACTGTGTCAATAGACCTACAAACACGGATCAATGATACAAGTGCTAGAGGGTTGAAGAGGGTTAAGATGTACCCATCGTCTTTTAACCATAGAGATATTGTTTTCGACCAACTACATCTACTTATCTATTTATAGGACATATAAAATAGAAGTTTGTCAAGTACTTATGGCATTCTTCCCCCCCTGAATCATTCACCTTAAGTAGTCCGTATCTATGTAAACTTACTTGGAGTATATGGTCTAGGAACAGACAATCTAGATAACCTATTACAACAATTCAAACAAAACTACAAATACTCAACAAAATTTGAATTATGATGACTGCAAAAAGAGAGAGAATACGATAAATCTCAGGCATCAGTTAATGAGAGGTCGCCCAGGATTTTGCTCCATGTCTGTTCCTCTTTCACCGAGTCCCTCTAACTCCTTTGGAAGAGGAATATTCAATTCTGAACAAACAAGGTGGATAATCTCTTACAGCCCCAAATGACAGCTTGTTTAGGGTAATAGCAATTGAAAACCTGTTTCTGACATCACAGAAACCAGTTGATCCACCCATCCCAGAGTGACCAAAACCGATAATGGATCCATCAGCAGAAGTTATCCGCTTAAACCCTAAACCAAAATCCCCATTTGGCAATGCTAAGTTTTCATATTCTCCTATACCCATGAATGCATCATGAACTCCAGGGTTACGGAAGATCTTCTTGATCCTACATCGATGATCAACACCGTCTGCTTCATTACAGTTTGTACATAGATCAATATCAATGCTGCTGGTAGTACCCTCATCAGTTGGAACTCTGCTATAACTCGGGCCACTGACATCCTTTGCACTTTTCTTATGACTGAAGTTCTCAGTCATCATGGTTTTACAGAGGGAAATCAGACTGTGGCTCTTTTTTATGGTGCCAGTTTGTTTCTGTAAGGGTTCCACCCAAGAAGAAAACTTGGGGATATGAGTGTGGCTTCCAAGGGGTGGAGAGGAGGATGAGGGTCGTTTTGGAATATTGCCAAAATCAGCCAAACAAGCGTAGTAGCGAGCAAGGGCACGGGCAGAGCAGTGGCCGTTGGCAGCTGGTATGATAGCACGTCGAATGAAAAGGGTATTGAAGAGGGCTGGGAGGGCAGTAGCTATCAGAGCAAGTTGATTTGGCTGGAAAGTAGAAGGCAGGTCAGAATGAGTGTTTAAGGCAGAGAGTTTCTGGAGATCAGCTGTGTCTAGGGTGAGTGCAGCCAGCCGTGCCTCCACACCTGTAAAGAACATGCAAAACAGAAAAATGTTCATAATTGTAACAGAAATTGCTCCATTTTATCCATTGGCGTGCTACATGGCCATGTATTTATGCGTCAGGCTCACCCCCGTTTGTGGAAAATCTTGCACATTTTGGTCTAAAATAATCTGTTAGAGTATCCATACTCATGCAAGCATAAGATGTCTTACACTCCTGCTCCATTTACTCGAGTAGAAACAAGAGTCTAATTACGACTTTCATTCTCTAGGTTTGCTTCCCCCCCCCCCCCCCCTAGCCGCCTTTTTTTACAATTCACAGAATTTTACCTAACTGAAGTTTTCTAGATCCGATAGCCGGGCAAACTGCACCAATATCAGAGTCTATTCACAGACCGTCAGACCTCGATCCACCAATGGGCTAAATTGAATCCCACATTGCCATTTGCCATGAACTAGTCAGGTTCAGCAGAGAGTTTCTGTAGGATCATGAAGGGTTGAGGCTGCATGCATTTGAGCATGCCATATCCCACCCTAGGAAGCTCATGAGAAGTGTCGTAGCAGTAATATGCTATGGTCTGGTAAGCTCAGCCCATCTGGGGGGGGGGGGGGGGTTGGGACTAAGAAGGAAAAGTAACTACTTCCAAGACAGAGGTCAGAGGACTTACCTGGGGGAATGCCAATGCATAGCTCACCATCAACATTTAGAGGATGAATGACTACTTCTTCAAGGATCTCCTGAAATTTCTTTCCATATGCACGCTGTTACATCCAAAACCATAAAACAAAGTTGCAGTAAAACACATTGAGTAGGTGACATTCTTGATCTTGTCTCCTGACATACACAAAGTTCTAAAAAATATTCGTAGCTCTTCCCTACAGGAATCGCTACTGGTAGGGAAGCACTGGCTGCCATTCGTGTTCTACAGATGCACAAAAGTGCACAATTTGACACACAAGGATGACAATAGGCCATTGTGTTTTCCTTGAAATTTGAATAAGCTAAAGCTAGTACTTATTATGGTCCCAACAAATGGAGGTCATGAAATTCTAAGTTAAATAGACGAATGCTGTAAAATAAAAAGAAGATTATTTATACTAGGCCATACCATAGTTGCTGGAAGTACTCATACCCCAACAGCTTTGTTTCTGTTCATAGCAGACATATGGCATTCTCGATTCAGAAGGCTAAGGTAGAGAGAATTGGGGTGTCTAAGGAGTCCAAATTCAAATCCATACCCAAGAAGTCCCATCTAGGCACATTCCTTCCCTCCCCCCCCCCCCCCCGACTTGGGGGAACTGAGTGGTGAACTAGATATTCCCATGCTGCAATTGCTAACTGAGAGAGCCATGATCCCAGCGACTATGTGCCTTACTGCACTATCCTATCGGTTGTATAAGAATGGAGCCAACATTCATCATTAAATGGAATTAATGGTCAGCATGCAAACAGCTATTACCACTGGTCCACCAGGAAAAATGCTTCATGTTGAATGTGCAGACCCCCATACAAATTGAGACGCTCTTATGATCTGGTAGGCCAGTAATCACAGAGAGAGACATTGGATAAACACTGTGGTAACACTAACAAAGCAACCCAGTCTCATAACCTGAATGTAACTAACAGACTCATCCACTGAAAGGTGAGGAACACCGAAAAACTTGCATACAAAAGAAAAAACATATCAGCGTTCTTATATAGGATTCAATAAATGAACAAAATTTGCACCTCGACAATTCCACCACATAGCCAGCCAAATGAAAGATAATGATACAACTGCTCTTGACCAGGTTCAGTCTCAGGAGCAGACAAAGCAATTCTCTGCAAACGCTCATCCCAGTCTGCAAGTAATAGTGGGTTTTCTTTGATGATGTTGGCCAGCGCATTGTGAAGACCAGATGTATGATTAAGAACATGATGAACCTGAAAAGGAAAACACGTAAAGAAATGAAACAGAAAAGTTAAAAGACAGCTCCATTGGAACAAATAGTAGTATTTAAGCATGGAAGATGATACCTTTATCATATCCTTATTGTTTGATGCAAATTCAGGCCAAATATTGGCAATGTTTTCCTCATACTTCAGTTTCCTTCAATCAGGAAGCAAAACAATTACAGTTAACAACTGCCAATATACGTAATTGCTTCATATACTTAAATTGAACTTCCTGCAAGTTGTAAATATGCTTCTCAAGAGAATGTATCAACCCCAACACACACACGCACACACACAATCAATCAGGTCCATCACATTTAATTTTTAAGGGGCAAGTTCGTTGTGAAACTGGTACTTCTCACTTCACAGTCTCCCTGCACTGCTCACTGCTTGAAGGGGAGTCATAGACATTTCTTCTAGTTTTTAGAAGGAACCATATACAAACAGAAGTTGCCTCTCAGATATCAGGTACTAAGGTTGATGAGACACATAGGCTCACAATCTTAGAACTACCACAAGCATGAAAATATTTATAAAGCTTGGGACAGTAAGGAGTAATCAATACTGCAAGAGTTCTCAATCAATAAATCATGGCAGTATACCGTTTTATCATTGATGTGTCTATTCAGAATTTATGGTTTACTCATCACCATCTGTCTTAAATACAAAGCGGCGCCCTTTACTCCCAAGCTCTGGGCCACAAGGTTCCAACAGGTGAAGGGAACAAGGGCCAAGGTCCAAACTCAGAACAAATCTCAAGATGTCCTCAGTTAATTACCTGTAATAAGGATCTACAATTTAATTAGGGTGTTTGGCAAATAGCTTTTTGGGTAGAAAAAGCTCTTTTTGGTTTACTAGTTTTTTGTATTAATTTTATACCCAAAAAGTTCTTTTGCAAAAGACCATTTGGAAGAGCCTTTTCAATTAATTGTTAGGATTTTACGATGAAAACAGCCATATTGACCACAACAATTTTATCAAAATTACTTCAACTATCACCCATAACAAAAACCCCGTGATTAATGCAATCCTGAATGTCAAACGCTTATGTTCTAGATTTTTCAATTCATTTCTTTCACTCTTAGGACAAGAGTTGTCGATGATCACACACAAGTTTAAAACATTAATAAAAAGGAAATCAAGTCAACAATGAACAAAAATATTGTCATAACCAATTTGGGTAAAAGTATAACATTTTATACATCATATTTAATGCAAGCCATTAGCTTAATAGCTAAAATTGAGGCCCTTGGTAGTTGGTACATTAGGTCCCACATTCGATTCCGCCCTCCCGTCGTATTGTGATTGTATTATATTGCTCTTTGTGGTTCCTCTAAACCCCCCCTCCCAAAAAAAAAAAATTTACTTCATATTGAGAAGAAAAATAAATATGCTATTAAAAAAATTGTTATGCTAGAATAAAATAAATAATGAGTTTGAGTTAAGGGCATAACTAGAATTTTACCGAATAGCCTTGTTACAAACAACTAGTTTCACCAAACACATTTTTCAAAACAACTAATGCAATCAACTCAGTCAAAACAATTAATACAACAAGTAGCTAACAGCTAACAGCTAATGCAATCAACTAGCCATACAAGGCCAATATGTTTGTACTTTATACCATAGTTATTATCTGTAGTAGTATAGTTTATCAACCCAAAATATCAGTGCAATAAATAATCAAAAATTCATGTGTATCAGCAAATGCAGACATGAACCATTGGCGTGCTAAAATGAGGTGAGAAGAAGCATAATCAAGTGTTAAAATAGCACGAAATGCAGGCTGTTAGCAACTAAAAAATCGCTGACTTTGACTGGTTGCTTTGATTAATTAGAGCTGCTTGAGAGCTTTCTTTTTTTTTTTTTTTTGCCGTTGGTACTGTACTACTATTACAGGTACTTGTTTCTTGGACCTACGTACACCGAAGGGTATGCTGCTATTGATGATTATGGCAACCCTTCAAAATTCAGTTTATGTTCTTTTTAGCATACGCAAATTATGTTCATCACATGCTCTAAGCTCCAGGTGCCAAATTACTCCAAGTTCTCCTATTTTTCCAGATCTCATATTTTACTCCCCTTCTGCACCTGCTAGCCTATCCAGCTGAGCATCTAGATGCTTCACCTTCATTCAGGTTGGAGAAATGGAAAACACTAACGTCTCCAGTCTTAGTGCTTCAGAAATTTAGACAAAGACCTGCAGAAGAAGGTGCAAAATGATATAACCACACCTGTTTTCAACCAGCCAGTGTAACAATCCTGCTGTGATACCCTTTGTCACTGAAAACACAGGAAACAACGAATGAGGCTGAACTGGGCGGGGATCATACTTTCCAAGCACTCCAGCAGCTGTGTCAATGATGACTTCTCCATCTTTGTATGCACAAACCTAATTGACATTGCAGACTATATGATCTTGTTCATTAACTACTTTCATGTAATAATTAAATACTTTAATTCTGTCAAGACAGCAAAGCAGCAACAAACCCAGTGTAAATTATGCTGAAGTGACAAATGAGGTCTGAGTTGGCTAAGATGCTAGGACACAGATCCACATTTTCACTAAAGCAATTTCAAAAGAGTTGGTGCCAATTAGCTCAATTGGTAAAGTCTTTGGAAGCTGTCGCCAGAAACCTAGTTTCAAATCCCGCCTACATTAGCTTTTGCGCCTCCCTTTACACCAAAATTTTTTTAGAAAAAAATTAAAAAGCAGTTTCAAAAGAACGTTTCCCAAGTAAAATAAATCTTATTCCTAGTTCTGGGGTATTGGATTTGGATTTTTTTTATATAGTTTTGTTAAACCCCAAATGAGAACCTTTTGCATGATGGAACCAGAAAACTCAAAACAAAGTAAAACAAGTCTTATAATCCTTCAACCTTAATGAATCTTAACTGGAAACTCCAGTATTTTCTTTTCTTTTTGCTTTTTTTGGGGGGAGGGGGGTGCATGGAAACTACAGTTACATCAAATACCAAAAGGCGTCCTATTGGTTGGGGGGTTTTACATTTGACAAGGCTGCAGGAGAGAAGATTAGGTCAATGCTGTAAATTTGGGGCACTAATGTCATTGGAATTTTGAGACACTAGGACTGTGCATGCCGCTTGTTAGAGGGCAACATGAAGGCATCTAGCAAAATGGCATTGCTGTTAGTGGTAATCTGCTTGACAGTAAAGCTAAAGATGGGATAGAAATATGAAGTCAAACTGAAATGTTTTGAATGATTGAATCTACAGCCATCAAACCACTCCACCACCGCCTGCCCGCGCATACACGTGGGAGAGCATTGGGCAAGAAGAGGCAATATTGCAAGGAGAAGAAAGAGCCAAGAAACTACTGAGTTTAAACAATCAAAGGAGATACAGGCAGATGATAACCAGAAGCAGGATATTATTCAAATTTATATGTAATGGACAGAAACATGGACAGTCAGAAGATAAAGGAGCAATCTGAATTCAGAAGGGAACACCCAGAAACAGCAAAATGATTTAAACCAGCTCATAAACCATCAATAGACAATTGACAACACACCTGGATGCCCAGTATCTTTCTGCTTTCCCCAAATCAATCAACAATTTCCGCAGCTTGGCCTCCACATCTGAAAGCACAGGAGTGTCACATATCCATTCTGCATTTAGTGCTGGCCCCTTATCAATGATGCTGACAGATGTGAAATCCTTCTTCAGCAAGTGAAGGAATGTGAAGGAAAACTATATGCATTTGGTTCAAGTTAACACACCCGCCCAAAACAGCCTCAGCAAATGGTCTCATGACGTCAAAGTAAACAATGCGAACATCCATTGTGGCAGAGAGACCTCATTCAGTACCAGGCCACTAGCCCATTAGTAAGTAGCAATAAATCATTTACTTAATCTCAAGATGCCCTTTTTTTAATAAGGAAAAGGTAATAATTTAATATAGAAAGACTAATCTCAAGATGCTACCAAAGCAGATTAACGACTGATTACAAATTATCCAAACCAGACCTCTCAAAAGATTAAGGACCCGCGCAAATATCACGATATCTCCAGGAAAGGCATCAATCTAGAAGCAGACATGAAAGGCCGTTTAATACACGTAATCACGTATGATGGAGACAAAAATGTTCAAACATCAAAGGAGCAGAACTTTGCATCAACAATAGCTTTCTGGTTAAAGGAAGTGGACCCACAGGATTAAATCGTTTAACTTCTTTATCATTTAGTTGCATCTTTTCCTGGATACCCTCCATTCTTTTGGCTCTTTCTTCTGAAAATTTTCTTAAATTCTCCCACAAAGAGAATTAGAAAGACAATGTTAGACGAGCCAAACACAATGGGACAATATTGAGAATCAGATGAGATACTCACAGATGCTTCACTTGCTGGCGTTGAGTTACGAAAAAATATAGTTGTCACTTCCATTGCCTGCTCAGGTAAGTCCATTCGCAACTTAAGTCCCATTTCTGCAAAGGCGGACAAAAGTGCCACATGATCCCCCTGCCAGTGGCATAATATCAGTTACTTTAGGAAACTATCAATCTGACTTGTTCCAGTCAATCACAGGCACAATTTTGCTTGAAGAGCTTGGAAAAAAGTGCAGAACAGAGCAGAAAAAGTTCACAGAACCACGGAGTAGAGATCAGGAAATCTGACTACATTAACAGCTTTACTGGATGTAACTTACAGATGTAAATCTCAATCACACTTAAATTTTCAAAATATACTTCAACCGCCAAAGATATATCAAACATCTAGTACCCCTTTTTTACTGTTTAAATCCCCGGATAGCTTCTTCTTTTTATTCCCCTGTATTATCTTCTTCTCAATAACATCTGACGCTTTATTACCCTGAGGTATGGCCGCTAAATAAACTAGTCATAACTTTGTGAAAATAATAATTTACTAGAATAAGTTTTTAAAAAGATTGTAATCTAATCCTTTGGCTTGACAAAATATTCTAGAAATTCATTTTTGATCTCAAAATGAGATGTCTTTTGTAATTGGACTTGTTTTTTTAAAGTTTTTTCTGTTCCATATGTATGATGCCACTGGCAATATAAATTAAATTTTGGCAATCGTAGTAGTACAATTGTACTCATTAAAAGATGTCCAAACCGATTAACACCAGCATAGTTTCTTTTAGAAAACCAACAAAAAGATAGTAAAATTGTAAATGCCATTTTTGGGTGGCCAAGGCAATTTCTAGAACTTCGTGCCAAGAAAAAGGCTAAATCATTCATCCTGTTAAATTTTTTTCATATCAATTGGGTCATAAACAAAGAGTCATACATATAATCTCAAATGAGGTTCTAACCCAAAACCAATTGGCAATGGTTGGAGTAACGCACAAGCTTATATACATGCTTAATCCCTTCAAATTTATTGATGTGGGACAATACCCACTTTCACACTTTCACGTGTAGATTACCAACAAGGCCTAACATGTGCACACAATTTTAATCAAACAGGGATGGTGGCAAATTAAGATCAAGCAATCCGCTCTAATACCATGTTAAATTTTTTTTTATATCAATTGGGTCATAAACAAAAAGTCATGTACATAAACTCAAATGAGGTTTCAACCCAAAACCAATTGACAATAGGAGGAGTAATTCACAAGCTTATATACATGCTCAAATCCTTCAATTTTATCAATGTGGAACAACTTCCACTTTCACACTCCAACACATCCCTTGAATCGCAGACACTAAGTTATTATACAAACTTTTGGACCACTTTATTCGCAAGCCATATCTCAGGTACCAAAGTGTCAATTGTTCTTTGCTAAACGCAACCTCCATTAACAGAGTGGCTAAGGATTTACCTCAGCCTCTACTGCTTCTTGCTTCTTCCTTCAAATCTACCCCACGAACATGCCTTCCAGGCCTTGACACAAATTTATATGTATAATCCAACCCATCCTAGAAAAAATTATGGCACAAGACTAGGAAAAACACCAGAAAAAGGTAAGCATCTCAATCAAAGCAGCACAGTTTGGTTCTTTCCTTTTCTTCTAACTGACATTGATGAGTCATGTAGCTGAGTAACAATCCACATGTCTTTGGATCCTGTCTCAAAGTTTCTGTCCCTGCCCGCTTACTGGCAAAGAATCTAGCCTGAAAAACCCAGCGGATTGCAGTTCAGTTGGTCTTCTTGATTTACCTCAAGGTCAATTGGTTTTTTCCATTTTGCCTCAAAGAAGAACGCACAGTGAAATTGCTTTAGGCCTAAGGGTAAAGAAGAACCTTACGGAAATTGCTTTGGGCCTCGGAAAGAAGGATGTCTCATTATAATGCCAATATAGTCCCTCCTGCTCAAATCTCAATAGTACCAGATACCTATTTGAAACCCACAGTATTTCATTCTTGAGGGGAATGAGCACTTCTGGTTTGTTCATTCTTGAGCCAATATAGTCCCTCCTGCTCAATAGTGCCAGATACCTATTTGAAACCCACAGTATCTCATTCTTGAGGGGAATGAGCACTTCTGGTTATTTCATTATATACACAACTAATACATTTCTCCTGAACGCTTGTCCTGACCTAGTCTATGTGATCTGTGTATTCCGTGTAATACTTGACATGCACAAAGAAAAAAAGAAACAAATCCTAATTTTCCAAACAAGCATTCTGAAGTGCCAGAAGACGTGGTGGAACAAAGTAACTACCAACTACTAATCTTTGTAAAATCTTTGATGGGGATGATAAAACATAAGGCACCAACGTGAATTGACAAAGTACACCACCCGAAACTTTTATTGCTTACTTCTTGAGTTCAAAATTTTCTCCTCTACATCCACCATCGCCAACATCAATTCTATTTTTCTGTTTCGATACTTGCCACTATGGATGGTCTTAAATATTAACTTAGCACGCATTATTGCGGGAAAAGGGGCTGAACAAGACAGCCATACAGGTGAAACTATGCATTAAAATTTACAACTGCACTAACCTCGGCAGATGCTAGGAGCATCTTTGCCAGAGCCTGTTTTGTAGTACTTGGCAGCAACTTTGTTAAGCCAAAGTCAAGTAAAATTGGACGATGTGGAAATTCCTTGCTCACAAGAAAGTTTCCTAATGACAGAGGTTGTTAGCAGTTATGGCAATATACACAATATAAATGCAAGTATCCAACTAACAAGGATCTGGAACTGTATTCATATTGAATTACACGTCAGCTGCAATGCAAATCAATGATTATAAGGACAGCAAGAGAGACTCCATATGTACCAGGATGAGGATCGCCATTAAAGAATCCATCAACGTATATTTGGTGTGCATATGCACGTGTGATTTCCTCCACGAGCTTTTTTTTGTCGACCCCCAAGTCTTGGAGGGAGTTGAAATCATTCAAACGGACACCATCCATATACTCAAAAATAATAACTTTTTCAGCTGACTGCCAATTAAAAGAAAACCAAAAATCGAAAAGTGTATATATAAACAGGGACAATTTGGGTTCCCAAAATTTTTGAAATCACAAAGGAAACAGGATAACCTTTGGTGCTACATAAGTTCTGCATATAACCATCAGCATGCAAAGGAACACAAGAATAACATATAAGATGTCCTTGCAAACAGTCAACAGTATCTCCTTTGCCTTTCAATTGTGTGGGTCCACCTCTCTCTAATGACAATGAATTGGAAACAACAGCAGGGACTTTTCTCTAGTTTTCTCTAGTCCCATATGGGTGAAGCACATATGGATATTGTTTCCTCCAACTAGGACAATTTTTATGTACCACACACACTGCTACAAAGTTAACAATTTACCAGAGCTGTACCTCTATAACTTCTGGAATCAACACGTCGACATCAGTCACAACCTGGTAGTTGTTATGAATCTTGCTGCAACCAAGATTACTGGCTACCTTTCTGGTGTTTTCTACATCATAAACAAAACATTAGTAAACAAAAATATGCCTGCCATTAGATCAATTTCATCAGAAAAGGCAGTCAAAGCACGTCGAGCAAGGAAGGCTATTGCACCTCTTACTGATTAATGATACAGAAAAAGAATAGTACCAGCTTCAATGTTAAAATCAAGTTCATTTGGTGCTTCCCTACACCACTCATCTATCATTGGGTTGAAATTGTAAATGGGTTCTGCCCATGCTATCCATTCAATAATTGACTTAGCATTCTTTAAGTCCTGTACCAGAAATATGTCAGCATAAGCCATACAATCTTTTCAGATATCTTATCTTGGTTATTGAGGTTTTTTCTTTTTCCTATCAGTACAATAAGCAAAGGAACCCAGAAATCAGAACCTCCAATATGACATGCTTAATGCCTTCATGTTGTACTTTTACCACCACATCCTGACCATTTTTCAGGGTAGCTCGATGGACTTGTGCTATCTGCAGAAGAAAACGGGTAAAGTCCAGGAAAGCATGCTATTGCAGTATGTACTTAACATCAGCAAGTCACTTGATTATAAAAAAATCCAAGGGACAAAATTAGTATGGCAAGTAGCACACCGTTTGAGTTATAGACAACAAATTAGCCATTTCACAAATATATCAGGATGACTGCAAAGGCCCCAAATCCACCAGCATGTTTGTAGATATGGCGAATAAATTTGAAACACACTTCAACAAAGCTCGACATTCGACAATTATCGATTAAGATGAGCAGATGCCTCTAACACTCAAAAATATCTGGGTTCTTATCCTTTTAAGTTGGGGGGGAAAAAAGTTCTTCGATTTATTAAAAAAATCTGGAATTAATGCATGAAAATATGAGCAAAAAGAAAAATAACGATTTCATTCTGGAATGTGTGAGAAGCCACAAAAGGGGATGGTAATCAAACCAGGTATGATTAGAACTCTTACAGATGCTGTAGCCAGAGGTGCTTCTATAAATTCCGAAAAGAGATCCCCCATAGATTTTCCCAACTCTTTCTCTATGGCATTGCAGACCTACAGAAACCGGGGGGGGGTTCAATCAGCGAGTTGCTTATATGAGAAACGGTTATCAATTGATTCAGTAATTTACTCATTCCAGGATGGTCATAATTAGGTTTGGAGGAGTTGACTTATGAGCATCAATATCCAAAATACCTCTAGTTTTAAAACAACACCTAGCAACAGGGTATGAAACAATAACGCTTCTAGTGTCACAGGAAGACAACATGAATCTTTTTCACACAAGTTAAGAGCAGAAGAAATCATTTTCTATCAAAACAAATGGGCAACACCAAAACATAGATTATAAGTTTCCATGTAAAGAAATCTAGCAAATCTCTTTCACATGTCACAACTCAAATGTGAGTATGCAAGAACAGATGGATTCAGTAAGTTTCAGCCTTCCTGTACAATATCTGATTCTAGCTACAACACCACCACCACCATTAAGTGTGTCCCACTTTAGCAAGGCTTGGCGAGATTCGGATGTAGACAACCTTATCCCTGCAAGGAGAGAGACCAATTCCTAGAGACCACAAAAAGTTGTGTTGAAAACTTTGTTTTGGGGGATTAGAACCTTCTTTAAGGATTTAAAAATGGATTAGAAAACAGCAGCATTAGATCATAACAACACGTAATATTAGAGAAGAACAGCATATAAAAGTGGTGAGGAAACAAGAAAACATTAGCTAGTAGCAAACAATAAAATTAACATGCACCAGTACCACCCAATTCACCATTCACACACTATCTACATTTGCTAAGTGTCTAAAAGTTACAGTAAGAATAAAAGGCTGCATACCTAAGGTCTCTAAACTATCCATAGACCTCTAAAAACTCCTATCCTGAGTCATTTCCTCCAATTCTCAAATATGCCATTCGTGTTTGATCACATTGTTCATTTATCTTCGGTCTTCCTCTACCTCTCTTACATTACAAGCTATGAATCCTCTCACAGGTGCATCTATGTCCCTCCTTTTGATCTTAGTTTTCAAAAGCGCGAAGCGCACTGAGGCCTGTAGGGTCCCACAGCGCAAGGCACAAGGTGAGAAGCAAATGCCCACGCATCGCAGATGCAAGGCGCACTTCTATGCAAAAATGTTTAGAAGTCATTCACATTTTATAAAGAATATTTTGTAAAAACAAGTTGGACAAATGCATGAAATAATTGATTAGACATGATTATAACTAGTAACACCCCAAATAACCTTAAGATATGTTATCTTATTATTATAGTTCCCTAAAGCACATACTTATTGTACAAATATAGCTCACGCTTCAGCTTCCAAGGAATAAAAAGAAGAAAAAAAGGCAGGGCCAAGAAAAAGAAGGAAATGGGGGGCGATATACCCTTACATCCTGAGGCGCACCTCATCCCCTCCAAGGCGTTGACCTGGTAGCCTCATGCCAAGGCACGCCTAGGCGTGCATCAGGTGGGCTTTTTTAAACTAAGCTTTTGACATGTCCAAACCATTTGCATCTTACCTCCCTCATCTCATCTTCTATTAGTGCCACTTGCACCTTTCTGTTAATCACATTATTCCTTATCTGATCCAAGCTTGTGTGGCAACACATCCATCAAATCTTCTCCTTCTTCATCTCTGCGACCATTAGCCTTTGGACTTAAGTCGTCTTTCGGCTAGCATTCTAAGCCATATAGCAAGACTGCTCTAACCACAATACAGTTCCTGATTCTAGCTATTCAATTTAATCTCTGAACATTCCTTAATATTAGATATCTTTCTCAAAAGGGGCTTGTTCATGTTGAAGGCTTCCTATACTCAGCAAGTTATTAAGGATGCAACTCGGTCCATCAGATATCCAATGGAGATATGTGTATAAAATTGCGCCTCAAGCCTATTTAACTATGACTAGTTACATATGTACACCACCTCCAAAATTACCAAAACTGTGAGGACTTGTATATATTGCCAGGAACGCAGCAAGCAAAACAATATGTATCTATCGACCAGAGCAAAATGCATAACTTCCAGCAACAAGGATCTGAACAATCCCCACCAAGCGGAAGAGGATAACCTCAATGCTTTAATGCTTGAAATTGCCTTTTAATTGTTTTTAGTTCATATAACTTATCACAGACGCAGCAAAAAATGGAGCCAATAAGAGAGAGAGAGAGAGAGAGAGAGAGAGAGAGAGAGATCCATCCATTTTTCAAGGGGATAAGAACATTCCAACTCTTTTCCTTCATTGTTCCTGCAGCCTTCTGTTCGGTCACCGAAAGTAACTAAATCTTCTAATTGCTTAGTTTTTTATCGTAATCGAGACACCTGGACTATGAAAATATTAGAGAGGTTTTAGTCATCCCATTCCTACTCCATGTGCTCCTCTTTTGTGTGATTATTATGAATATTCTAATCATGTTACTGATAGTTGTCCATTCCTTGCTCTGCTCTCTAGATTTAAAAGTCAATTGAATGAGAACTTAGAGAATATGACCAGGATTGTGGTGGGGAAACTTGTGTCATTAGTTAATCAGACTAGGGAGGATAATAATGTGAATGACCTCTCTATATCTCCATTCCCTGATTTAGCATCTGACATTAGCCCACCCAAAGACATTACTGATGATTTCGTAATCATACAAGATGCACATACCCCGTTTAGTCACCCTTGTGAGTTTGAGGAGGGTGAGATATATGAGAATGATGTTAGTGCTCATGTTGATCAGTTCTATGAGCGGTATATTTCTAATGGGGAGAAGTCTTGTGAAGAAGATGTGATTGGAATTTCACCCTCCAATATTGAGTTGATGGATTTCATACCCGAGTGTCCTAATTTATCTGCCAGCTCATTTGTTTTGCCACCCCCCTCGCACACTGTTGTTCACCCATCTCTTGGATCCTTCTAAGTTCACAATTTTTAGGACTAAACATACTCTTATGACTGATAAATTTGACTTAGTTCAGACTCTTGTTGACCACAGTGATGTAAAAAGACTCGAGGATCCCTTATTGGACATGGGATGAAGTTAAGGTGACTCTTTATGTGTTAATTCTTACACTTATCCTAAAAATTCGTACAAAGACTCTTTTCTTTCCGCTCTTGGAGATGTTGGTTTCATTGTTAGATGCACAAACCCTCCTAGATCATTTTATTTTTGATATTTCTTATTCATTTAGGTCGTTGTCCTACTCATTCTATGATTATGTGAACATTTATCCCTCACAGGACTGGGCTAGAGCTTTGAAAAGCTTAAGCGAGCCTTAACTTGGATTATTCAGAATACTCGCTACTATTTTTGCTATACTCACCTGTCTATGAGTTGCTTCATCATATATGATAATTTGCTGCTGAGAGCTTTGATGGGATTTGATTAGAGTAGTAGTTTGAGGTTCAGGTGGAGCGTCTGATGCTCCATAAGCCACCTAGTGACTTCTGATGGGTAGTACGATAGTTTGGGTACATTCAGTATTTGACGCGGTAAAATTATTCTTTCCTATTGTATATGATGGATATTGGGTAGTGTTTTCCTTGTCTTTTTCATTCTCTTTTGTTTTTTTGTCCTTGAGGCTATAACTCTCATAACGTAAACATTGTGTGATTTTGGTATAGGGAAAAAGACGTGCTCTTTCAAAATTTTTGAAAAAGTAAAAAAGGAAAAATTTCAAAAAAAAAAATCAAAAAAATTTTCTATTTTTATGTGCTTTTCGAGAGTGGTACTATCTTGATTGCCTTTAACTCCTTGTGACTTAGTAGGGTTACATATAAGTATAATGTGCATGATAGACCTTTGTCGAATGTGTATCATTTCTTACTCCAGTTTTAACCTTGTCATTCCATTATAATTTTGAGTCTAGTCCTTATTTGTATATTACCATTGCCTTAGGGTCTTATGCTTCCATAGTTGATTCTTCCACTTGTCTTTTTGCATTATTCCTTCAGCGTCACTGTTATTTCGCAAAATTAAAAAAAGCCAATAACATGAAAAAAAGAGAATAATTAAAATAAAAAAAGAGACATAGAGTTAGGAATGATGCATATCCCTTTGAGGCATGCGCTACTAGGGGCCACCCGTTGAGGCGATACTGCTGCTGGAAAAGCTTGCTTTCCAAGTCAGTGAGTCAATAAAGTAGTCAAGTGGAATTAAGTCGGACTCTTCTGGTAAGTCTAGCTCCTAAGGTGATGGCATACATGCGCACTGAATACTAAAATAGATTCACTGTTTTGATGGATTATAGGATGAAAAGTTGGTGTATGACTGTTATTAGTAGGGACTAAGAGTCTTGATATATACATGGCACTGGTGTATGATCTGATATTTGGGTTACAATGGTGATTTGTTGGTCAAGTATGTACAGTTTTTTCTTGAGTATATTTGAGTATATTTGAAAAAAATTCAAAAAGATTTTCTATTTTTCTTTCTCTTTTCTCTTTCTTTGCAAGATTTTGTAGGTATATTTTACAAGCCCTCACGATATCACATTCGTCCACTAGAGGAACCTAGGAGGTTTGAAGGGCTTGTTGCACATGCTAAGTGCAACCGTGATTCCTACACAAGTTAGGTGTCTATGATAGGATTTTTCTTTTCTCTTACTTTACTCGAGGGCGAGCAAAATTTAAGTGTAGAGGTATCTGGTCGGTCACCAAGACTGACTAAAGAGATGCTTCTATTTACTCAGTTTTTTATCGTAATCGAGATTATTTTCAGGTCTTACTTGATTTTTGGATGTTTGTGTAGGAATATTGACTTGATGGAATATTGAGGATTTGCGTACAAAACTATGCAAAACTAATTAGAAAAGATTTTGGAAAGTTGCATCCAATTGAAAATTGGAAATCAAGTGGGCTCCAAGCAATTTCCTTATTACGATGACTTTCCCATTCATGATCAAGAGTAAAGAACAAGAAATCTACTTATACTAGAATTTGGAAAGTGAAAAATGACAATCATCACTAGAAAAGGAGGCTTTGGGCGTCATAATTCATCATCATCTTAGCTTAGGTTTTAGTTTAGATTTCAGGAGTAGATTAGTTTAGTTTAATTCTCTCTCAAAACCTTTCAATCAAGTATGTAGCTTTAATTCAAGTTTGGGTTTTTTATTCATCTATTCGATTCAGCTTTCAGTTTCTACTTTCAGTTAGTTGGTAATTTCTTTCCTCTCTCCCCCCTTCTTTTTCATTCAAGTTTACTGCTTTCTGAATTTAAATTCAATCATGTTTAGGTTAGATTCAATTCTTGTTGATTGAATGACTCTATTTTATTTATTTATTGCTTTCGATTTGATTACTATGGGTTAATTAGTTATCCGAGTGGCCTAGATTCGACCCTGTCTTTGTGGAATCAACCCCAAGGTAGTACGGCTGGCAGTCCTATGCTTGTGGTATTACTGTACATCCTTTTAGGATCATAACACCTTTATCCTCCAAAGTGTAGTCTAATGACAGATGACTGATTAGTATGGAAACTCAATGGCGAAGATATGGATTACGTAAGATACTCACCTTACCCATATGTGTGTTGAATAAGAAGATTGACAAACAGAAAAAGGAATATGAGGAATTTGACAGGAGAAGAGGAAGCACTGATATTGAACTGAGATTTGCTGAATATTCCCTAGAATGCTAGAAGCAGGAAAGACTAGCTTCTATGGGACACCTAAAGATAACTTGGTGTCAAAGATGAATCCTCTGCATCATGAACAACATCTAGGGCATAGTCACTAATAACCAGTTCACAGAACATTTCCATTCTTAGAAGACAATTTCCCAACATATGAAGCTAGGGCTCTATAAGCAGAATGAAGTCCCAATAGATATTCATCTGACCTTCTTTGTGTGGATACTAATGCATGATTTTCAGTACTAATCAGTGAATCTGACTCAGTGGTTAAAATCATGGTTTAATTGTTTATTTGGCTTCTTCAAGCGATGCATAGCCGATCAACTTAAAATATAATCCGCAAATAACCCATAACCCAATGGCTGCAAACCCAAAGAAAGCTTGAATAAAATCCTACTCCAAACCTCCACACAATCGCTAGTACGCATTATTAACTCTGATAAAAAAATCCCAGTCCATTATGAAACTTGCACTAGCATAGCATAACAAATGCAATGATTATAACTGGAAGCTACTTTGTTACAGCAAAGAAAACCTGGCAACAGACAAATCCATGATATCTTGTATTGTTAATCTTAGAAATTCCAAGAGCACATAGAAATAACCTCTTCTTGCGGTCGAGGAGGAAGGGAATCTTGTAGCGGCTGGAGAAGATGTATGTAGGCTTCTGGAAGTACATCAGCACGGGTAGACAAGTACTGCCCAAGTTTTACCCATAAACCCTCCATTTCTATCATGAATATAAGAACACGCTTAGCATTTCGCTCATGAGCATATTTCCATAGAGCAGCCTTTTTGGATACGTGTTTAATCCACTTATCCCGCTGCTGTGTAACCTGTAAGGAACACAAGAACACCATAAAAAAACTCAGCCTAGAACAATTTAGAGTAGAAGAAAAAGCAGCAATTGTCCCTAAACGAATCCATAGTTACCTTATAATCTAGGTATATCAGTAAGGCCAAGGCAAAACCCTTAAAACGCCACTTGTAAATGTTGCCCCACCCCATCAGCCACAACAGATGCAGATTGAGCTTCAGTTCTAGAAAAAGAAAAACAAAGCACGAAAGAGTCAGACAGTTTGCGATGGGAAATTAGGCAGAAGCTTCAGCAACAAGGATGTTTGAGGGTTTTTTTGTTTTTTTTTTGGGGGGGGGGTCCCCTCTGTTCATACTTGTATTTCAGAAACTATCATTTTATTTGCTCCAAAATGTTTTCAAAGTTCAGTTTTCAATAACGAAGTACTGCTTTACTGCGAAGAAAATCATTTCAACCATATACAATTAAGCAATACAATTCAAATCTTGTTCATCGTGCTCCAAGATTTGACAACACAAATGAGATGGAGAAATCATATATATATTGAAAGTGGAACAGCATTCACTCTGCCAAGAACAGACAACAATATTACAAAAGAATACATAATTTTTGTAACATGAGCATCATCAGCATGCAACAAGATTTTTTTTTTTCACAATCTCCAGTCGATACGCCAAATGTTAACACAATTAGCTCATTCATCCAGGGAGAACAGAATGACTAAAATTTTTGTATACAGTCATGTTGCTCCTATCCATTCTGAATCCAGATTGAATTGACATTTGATTCTGACATCTTAACTTGCTCAATGACGAGAATCCAAATAATGCAAAGCATCCCACACTGGCATGTGCTGCATACGTCTTTGCCTCCATAGATCTGACAATGGTGGGATAGACAAAGAGTGGCACTGGTGGTGTTGCTCGAATCAGAAATGAAGTTTAGCCTGCTCAGATTATAGTTGCAGTCCAAAGCATCAAATTCTATCGGAGGCAAATCAAGACCACCCCCGTTTGAAGCATTAGTGAGAAGATGTACTGTTCTCGGGTATGCCGCATGTGAGAATCAGTTATGTCATACTCCGAACAAGCCATAGGCCATACATAATTATGCAGACTTGGGACTTTTCAGATTTCATGAAGTTCAGTCAAACTATGGAGGTGGTCTACTTGTGAGCATCACAGATTCAATCAGCCAGGATGCTAAAAGAGAAAATTCCCCATCACATGCTATCAACCACAAGAATAATAACAAGATGAAGTACATCCACCGAAATGTACCTTATAAATAATCCAAACACAAGCACTTTCATTTCCTTCACAGCATTCAGGCAAGCAACCCCCCCCCCCAAAAAACAGGATATTGCTTTGGTACCATATTTTTGAAAAATCTATTTAGTACATAGTGTGGAAATAAATACAAGTTCTAGTAACGATATTTATCAATTTAAATTTATAGAACATGTCTTTATTTCCATACTGTGTACTAAATAAATTTGTCAAAACTATAGGGGTCCCAATGAAATATCCCAAACAAAAACACAAAAAAGAGACAGCAGAACTCGAAACCGCACTGGATAACCATCACAAAGAAATAAGACAAATGGAGTGCCAATCAAATCTAGTATAGAATGTTTTAAATGATAAACATCATTAGGAAATGGATCCCTATAACAATGCTAATTTGAAACATCAGTGCCAAAAAATCAGTTGTGTACACGGTTTAACGAGGCTTGGACGTTGGACTCCTCAAACAATCCTGATGTAAACCAAGTGGGTATAACACCACTTATACAGTGAACCACTGGATCCAACTCTGAATACATAACCATACTAATGCCTCACGTAGCAATTCGCTCTATTGAACAACTCCCAGTGTGGGTCCTGTTTCACGGGGTTTGGGATATCTAGACGTAGGCAGTCTTACCTTGCAAGAACTTGTGCAAGCCAATTCACACTATTAAAGAGGCAAAAACTTCATGGTGGATAACAAGTACAGTACTGAGAGGGGATGACTACAGCAAACTAGAAATGCATAATTCTTGCTGCCATGTTGCTTGTAAACTGAAGTTTAGACCACATATTATCACTAATGACTGAGTATCTGGCGCTCCAAGAAAACAATTTAAGGTGAAATGAAAAGTCAGTATAATACATAAAGGTACTAGCTTGGTTTTGGTTCAAAGAAAAAGCGTGCTTCACTGTTTATTACCCAATTCCTAGCAGCAGTCCAAACAAGGGTATAAAAAATTTAAATTGATTTTCAGTCTCCTCTCTTTCTCTTCATTCCTTTTCACTATATATTCATTATCCATAAGCAGCTAGCATAACTTGGAGTTAACTACACCAAAAAAAAAAAAAAACAAAGTTAATCTATTTCTAGTAAATCACGCCTCCATTCATACATAAGAACTTAAATTGAGCTAAAAAAATCCACAAAAAGGATCAAACACCAGGCATGTGCATGTGAAATGTCATCTGAAGTAACACTTTGGCATATAATTATCAACTTTTCAGAAGTCAGACACACATTTCAAGTCAGGAATCTTGAATCCAATTATAAATTATTTCAAACGTGAGAAGTAGAATGCCTGTAACAATTACAAATGAGACAAATGCGTAACATGAGGATCAACTTAAACAAATCTCCAATTTCATAAACACAAAATAATCAACAAATTTGAAATGCGATGAATTACGCGTCGATTGAAGGGGAAAATGCGATCAATCAACATGTTGACAGAGGCAATGAAATGCGAAATTGAGGTGAAGATAATGATCGCAACTTACCGAAGATTGAATACTCAGACTGCCGAATTCAACAGTGCCTCTAGATTGAATTTCGTTATGTTTACGCGGGGCTGAACCTTCTCGTTTAATGGTTCATCAACGGCTACACTACACAAAGTTGGGGGACGTCAACACAACAGTGCCTCTTGATTTTTTTTAATTTTATTTTATTTTTTTGTTGGGTGCCAAGGATTTATTTTGGCTCGATAGTTGGTAAAGTCTTGGAGAATAGTTATTACATATAAGAATTCAAACTCCATTTATATTGGCCTTTATTTCTCAATTATACTTAAAAAACACTGATCGTTTTAAATGTACTAATAAAATGAATAGTAAACTTATATTAACTTAATGTGACATAATTAAATAACACGTGACACCATAAAAATAGGATGATTTTAAATATAAAAGTCAAATTAAATGAATTACATCAGTCGTTACTTTTTGTGGTGCAAATATGATTTATCCAATACCTCAACATTTATATATTTAGAGAAATAGTAACACAGAGTTACACATTTGTAATCCTTAAAGCTATTACTAATAATTTTACATAATTGATCTACATTTTTTCAGAAATGGGAAAATAATCACTGTATATAAGTATACCATAAAAATTACACTGATATGTAATTTATATGGTGTGGCCATTTGGGTCATTGAAGTGGGAAGTTTGCCCCCAAAATAGAAGGGTTTTTAACTTTTAAGAATAACAAATAAAATAACCCGACTAAATAACTTGGTGTCTTTTATTTATTTTTATTTTCTTTAGTTAGAGGTGGAGTTTTTTTTATCATAAAAATAATTTCTCTTAATTTTGAGTGTTTTTCTGCCTCAATCTTTGAATTGAAGAAAAAAAACATATGCATAAATGAGCCCTATTTACCAAATAGTTGTTAGCTATTTGTTGTTTGCTGTTTGTTATTTGTATTAGTTGTTTGTTGTTAGTTATTTGTATCAATTACATCTATTAATTGGTCGTATTAGTTGTTTGTAAAAAAATATTTGGTGAAATTAATTGTTGATGTAACAGTTGTTTGATAAAATTCTTTTTCCACCTTAACTCTATTTTATTATTTATGTGCACATGATTTCTATCCTTTACTTATTCAATTTTCTTCTCAATGTTTATGAATTAAAATTTATGTAATATGTACTACAGCATTTATTCATAAAGCCTTGTTTTATTACTTAATTGTACTTATTTTTATGTAATCTTCTGTTCATTATTATGAAATGAAATTTACACTATCTAATGTCTATACCATTATTTTGTTTTTATTTGGACATAGGTTTATTTATTACTAGTCTATTTTTATTTTTCAATGTAAGATGAAATTTATGTAATATTTAAAATATTTATTATTTAAAATTAATTGACATAAATGATTTAATCTTTTCGTTGAAATAGCAACTGATGTAATTTAAGTCAACCTTTGGACATTCGCAAACATTTGCCATTTCCAGCTGAGAAGTGAGAACCAGCTGCTCCTGTTTGGATAGAGGGCTCTCTCTCACGCTCGCACATTCATAAATCATAATAATTACTCAAAGCAGGCACAGTCATTTGCAAACATTTGCCATTTCCACAAGTCATCTTAAATTTATGGTTCCAACGGCAAAATGGAACTATCCAAAAGGGGCAGAAGACATTATCATGAAATCTGAGACCAAAAAATGTCGTAAGTAATACAAGAAACTGCACTGATAAAATAAATACTGTGGAAATAAACCTATCAGTCAAAACACTTTCTAACATATCCTACACAACTACAGCCCCTTCTTTTCCCAGCAAACGACGAGTTACTAACCAACGATGTCAAGAGGGTGCCTCCCATCAAAACTAGCTTGTGGATTCATGGCAGAGTGTTCTAACCACAATCAACAAGAACGTGGACTAGACAACTTTTCGCAAAAGAATCAGCACAAGACAACTGAGGCATGTTAGCAAGAAAACTCTCGACAGGGACGTCGCTGCAATAGATGGATGTATCAGAGGCTTCAAGCAATAAAAACAGCCTCGTCTCCACCTGCAACACGGAAAAATGTAGGGAGGGAAGAAAAAAGAAATACAGTTGTGGATGAGAGAATATAAGAGAGGATAGAATGACTCTGAGTAAAATTTGCGCATCACCACAATGACTGATCAACATTTGTGGAGGACGTACCTTAGACATGTAGATACTGGCGAAGTCAACCAATTGTTGAGTATCTATTTGTCAGGATGGCCCCGTTTACCCTTGCGACGTGTGTGATGACTTCGAGCAGGTTTCTTCGGCTTTTTGCTGCACCCATCAAAGTGAAAGTTGAACAAAGTCAACCTCAGAAACTTTTCAACTTAATCAAGCTTTATTTTGTTTCTTTTTCCTGTGACCAAGAAGTGCAACTTACCAAAACAACCTTGAGCAAATTCTGGACAAAGTGATGACAGGAAGAGCCAAGAGGGCAGAGGCCTTCAAAGAGAGGACAACGTCACTACCAAACTTCAACCTCCTGCGTTACTCACAAAAAGCAAATAACAGGATGGGCGGAAAGGGCTTACCACAAACCAGACTAGCTCCTTTGTCGCAAGAGGTCTGGTGAGCTCATGTTGTTTCAGCTTTTCATGAACTGTAGCTTGGATCTAACCATGAATTTAAGAGATAATGTCAGCCACCCTTTTTTCAAGGTAATAAACATTAACGAGGCTGGATGACCTAATCATGAGCTTGCATGATTGTACAATCGGATCCTCCCAGAAGCAGGGCTCTCAAGGGTAAATGTGTATAGACACTACACAATCATTGATAAGCTCAGGTTGGTTTAAAACTTTAAAAGACCACAAAGGGGTAAAAAATTACACTAAGGTATTTTGTGAACAATTTAACACCCCCCCCCCCCAAAAAACCCCCCCAAAAAAAAAAAAAACCTTCACAACAAACAAACAAAACACCATTATACAACACAGAAAATACAGTCAGCAGAAGCTCATGTGTCAGGGGAAAAAAAAGAGGAGGAAGAGAGAATCTCAGCCATGCTTAGCAGCAGCCATCAGTGAGAGGCCCAATATTGGGCACTCCTGACTAGTTGCAGCTCAGGATATTGTTGGATATAAGATTAATTAATGTGAAACAAATTAAGAACCTCTCATATACATCATAGAGATCAACCAAATGGGTTCCGTAGTTGCTCATCGGATTAAGCTAATTAAAGCCTCATTTAACATGGTAATGAAGCCAACAATTACATGAAAATAGAAACTCCATCAAGCTTCAGACAGATACCAGGTTATACATTTATGATAATCAGAAACCAAATCTGATCATATCTACAGCAGTTTCCAACCAATCCATTACATACGGATGGTGATTTAACTCATTGCCTTATATTAGATATGAGACTAGTCAATTATTCACATTACTTCATTTGTTTCATGTTTAAAAAAACTCTCATAATTCGAAGAAAGTGCCTGGAGCACGGAATCAATTAAAAATGTAGTCCAAAAATATTCCCAGCTCAGAGGACACCAGAAATTAAAAAAAGAAGTTCATGCCAATGCAATATGTACCTGGTGATGATACATGGTTGCAGATTCAAGGAATTTCCCATAAACATGAATTGCCTTCTTCGTGTAAGGTTTCAGGACAGTCCTTGCTTTTTGAACATGCGGCTTAGCTACAGTGGCAACCTGATTGACGTACGGCTTGCTAAATTTCTTGACATTCTGGCATCAATATAAACTTATGTTAGAACTTAACAGCCAAACTATTTCAGCACAACTACAAAGGAAAAACAGGAATATCATTTGATACCTGGTAGTAAGGGTCTGTTAATTCTTGCACTTTAATAATGTGTGGTTTAATTGCAGTCTTCGATGCCTCATATATCTCAGCCGTTTTAGCTTTTAGGGATTGCAGATGTGGTTCAATATATTCAGCTGCCATCAACCACTGCTCCTTCACAGCAGGAGCCCATTTCTACAAGATCCATGCCAGTCCATCAGCATAACAACAGAAAGAAAATAAGATGGAGACAGAAGAACCGAACCTCAAAAAAAATTGAATAACTTCAACATAAGAGCATGATTTCAGAAAGATTAAACCACAGCCACAGATTTCAGCTGCAAGTGAGACCTAATGAGTAGGTCAACCATGGCTGTTCAAACACATCAATGTACTGAATCTATAAATTGAAACTAATTTTCAAAAAGTGACAACATATGCAGAATGGATATGGCAAAGACACACCAAATTTCAGCAATCAACAAAGACGGCTTACAGTTTTAATAGTTTCAACGTGAGGCTCAGCCCAGTTTGCCAATTGATCCTTCTTCTCTATTGCCTGAAATGGTTTACCCAGCGAATTAGTAACGGCAATAACTAACCGTTACCCCCCCCCCCCAACACACACACGCACACACACACACACATGAGTGCAAACGCTGTGGTTGCAACAGTGTGTCATTGACAATTAATACTTGAATATTTATTTTTTACTTTAAAAATTCTAATTTACAATTTAATGTTACAATAAAAAATTTAATTGTTGCATCTATGAAGAGTGCGAATGCTATGTGTCACGGGTTGATAATTCACTCAAACTTAGACCCGTGCGGCCTAGCAAACTTTTGCTTGATTCTTGCTTTGTTTGCTAGTAAACCTTAAGGCTTGAACTAGCCTTTGAGGGCTAAGTAAGTCACTCACACTCTAAGAAAGCTTTAGAGAGAGAAAGTAGAGAGAGAAGGAGTTTGGGAGAATGCTTGTATTGCACTTGAATGCTTTCAATGGTTTGGTTACAAATGAGCCCCCTTAGGGGTTTTTATACACTACCACCTCCTCAATGGACGGTGGAGATCTAATTGATCCTACGGTTGATATTGTACATCCAGAATGTTCTATACAAATATCTAAGGTTCTACACAAGTGTGGAGTTGTGTGGAACATTCTAGAGTATAGTCTAGAATATTCTAGTATAGTCTAGAAGGTTCTAGAATCCTCCACAAGGTCCTAGATATTCTAAAAGCTTCTAGAATAATCTAGAAGTATCTAGAGTTCTCCAGAAGGTTCTAGAAGACTCTAGAGTGTCCAGAAGGTTCTAGAACACTCTAGAACATTCTAGCGCATTCCAGAAGGTTCCCGACTTTTCTGAAAGGTTTCGGAATATTCTAGAACTCCTCGGAAATGCGGCCCGTGACATCCTCCCCCACCCAATTTGGCAACGTCCTCGTTGCCTTTGGGTCTTCGTATGCTTGGCCCTTTTGTTGTCTCGTCTCCACGAGGTATCCCTTCCTCTTGGTCAGGTCGATGTGTTGTAGCTATCTGCGTGGCACATCGATCCTTCGCTAGCTTGCGCCCCATCCTTGTGCGGGTACGTTTTCTTCTCTGTGTCAGCTTCTCAAGTGATGTTTTGGGTATGACACTTGGGGGTCCCTCATCACTTTTGAGGGCGGATAGGTGGCCTACCTCTTTACTTTTCGTGAAGTGAAGGGCGATTAGCACCTTTTCCTTTTCGGCTTCCCGTCTCATGGGTATTGCATGTGCTTGCCCATTGCCCGTTATGAACAAGGTGCTAGCATGAGGAACTATGACGGCTTCCACCTTATTGAGGAAGTCCATTCCAAGATAGAACTTCCGATCATCAAGGGGAGCGACGGTTATGTCGACCTTACCTGTCCATGATCCGATTTGGATGTTTGTACTTCGAGCTACTCCATGGATTGGAAGGCTCTCGGCATTGACTCCCTTCACATAGCCCTTCTCCTTTTTGTAAGGTAGGCTAATCTCATCGGCGAGTTCTTTCGCCATGTACACCTTATCCGCTCCCGTATCCACCGTTGCTTGGAGCTCCTTACCTCCAACTTTGGTGTCTACATACATGCGACTACCGGCTTGCTTCCCCATCTTGAGTTGGATGGCACTTAGGAGCGATATTGAGGCAATACTTGTTTCCTCTTCACGCCTCTCCTCCTTCATCACAAGCGCAGCTAGTTTCCCACGCTTCGGGCACTCGAAAACCCGATGAGGCCCATTGCACAAGAAGCATGAGTATTTCCTCGGCGTCTCATCCTTCTTGTCTCGTCCCTTGTCTTTGAAGGTTGTTGGCTTGTCCCGTCTGGGAGACTTGTCCCGGTCTCCGTCATTGTCGCTATCATCGTGGTTCTTCTTGCCTCGCCCCTTGGAGAAGTCCTTCTTGTACTCGTTGAGTGATTCGGCAGCAGCAACCGCGGAGGCGAGGTCTTGCACACCACGCCTCTCTAACTCGGTCTTGGCCCAACCACTCAGGCCGTCTAGGAAGGCGAATAAGGCGTCTTCCTCTCCCATGTTTGGGATCTCCAATAGAAGCTCCTGGAATTCCCTTACATACTCACGAAGGTGGCCCTCCTTGTGTTGGAGGCGCCTCAACTTGGCCCTTGCTTCCCTTACCGCGTCCTTTGGATAGAATTGCCCTTTGAGTTCCCTCTTGAATCCATCCCAAGTGGTGATGGGAGTGGACCCTCGGTTGACATCGTCGCACCTTCGACGCCACCAAACAAGAGCAATGTCTTTAAGAGAGAAGGAAGCCAGGTTTACCTTTTGTGCTTCATCGGTGACGCCTACTGCTCCAAAGTAGGCCTCGAACTTCCAAAAGAAGTTGTCAATCTCCCTCGCGTTCCTGGCCCCGTTGTAGGTTGGGGTTTGGAGCGCATTCACCTTTGGTGTGGTGGACACTTGACCTGATCCACCATTGCCTGCATTGGCCACCGCGGCCATGCATACTTTGAATTGGGTTTCCAAGGCCTCAACCCTTGCCTTGTACGCCTCAATCTCGGATTTGCAAGCCACCACCTCGGCTTTGCAAGCTTGGAGCTCTCCATCCCGAAGAGCTCGGACCTCCTCATCGACATTGCTTGCTAAGGATTTTACCGCCTCTTGCACCTCTGCACGGAACTCCTCCAAGTCCCCCGTGGACTCGAGCTCCTCGATGCGCTTCTCCATGTCATCCACCCTACCCGTGAGGTCCGACATGGAATGGTTAATCTCCGCAAGCTTGTCATCTACAAGGATCGACAAATCCTTGTTCTTGTCCTTGCCCTTCTTTCCTCCTTGTTGAGGATTGCCAGCATCAGTGACACTTGAAGCCATGGATCTCCCAAACCGAAGCTCTGATACCAACTGTCACGGGTTGATAATTCACTCAAATTTAGACCCGTGCGGCCTAGCAAACTTTGCTTGGGATTCTTGCTTTGTTTGCTAGTAAGCCTTAAGGATGCTTAACTTAGCCTTGGTGGGGCTAAGTAAGTCCACTCACACTCTGAGAAAGCTTTAGAGAGAGAAAGTAGAGAGAGAAGGAGTTTGGGAGAATGCTTTGTATTGCACTTGAATGCTTTCAATGGCTTGGTTACAAATGAGCCCCTGTAGGGGTTTTTATACACTACCACCTCCTCAATGGACGATGAAGATCTAATTGATCCTACAGTTGATATTACACTTCCGGAATATTCTATACAAATATCCTAGACACTACACATATGTAGAATAGTGAGGAACATTCTAGAGTATAGTCTAGAATATTCTAGTATAGTCTAGAAGGTTCTAGAATCCTCCACAAGGTCCTAGATATTCTAAAAGCTTCTAGAATAGTCTAGAAGTATCTAGAGTTCTCCAGAAGGTTCTAGAAGACTCTAGAGTGTCCAGAAGGTTCTAGAACACTCTACAACATTCTAGCGCATTCCAGAAGGTTCCCGACTTTTCTGAAAGGTTCCGGAATATTCTAGAACTCCTCGGAAATGCGGCCCGTGACATATGGTCTTGACCCATGGCAAGTGAAGAATTAATACTATAGTTGGTTTGAATGTTAAACCTAATGAGACTCTCAATTTCCTTCCCTTAAATTAAACAAATGAAGAAAAAACTCAATATTGCAAACAATGCATGCATATCAATGAAGAGACTATTTTTCCAAATAAAAGAGAATATTATAACACAAGCATTTCACAGTACTTCTAATAACTGCAATTTAACATAAGCCCGTGCACAGCACAGAGTCGAGGTCTAGTAAGATTATATAAGAGTCAGTGCTTTCTCAAGCAATACATTATGAGCAAAATATTACTACAAGGCTACTAACTAATACATTTGTCAGCTAAAAACCAAACTATGTAATGAGAAAAATTGCCAAACAGCAATACAATATTACCTTCTGAACTAAAACCTCCATAATAGGCTTACCATGCTTGGTCCACTCAGTCTCTATGAAGGACTACATAATAAAAAGATGGTCAGAAATTAGAGATCAGAATTCATGCAATAGTTTACTGACTTTATGTAAATGCATGCAGAGAACTAGGGAAAGAAAAATATCATTCATTTACCCGAGAACGAATCAGATGATCAAAGAGCCAAGGTGGAAGCCATGCACCATGAACCTAACCATCCAATGACAAGGTAAGCTTATCAAACGACAGTAGGTTAACAACATGGCTTCAAGCAATTATCCAAGAAGATATATGTTATTCACTCAGTGCAAATCTCATGCAATTCACAATAACAACCTTATCCCAAAATTTTTAAAAAAAGTGTTGCAACAAAGAAAATAAACACAGTTGAATATACGGAATTCAGTAGCTAATGCAACAAATAGAGCAAAAATAGTCTAACAAGACTTGGCCCTACACAACCCAGAGTGACCACTACGAGCACATCATGGATTCAAAATGTGGCTAAATCGCCACGAAACGGGGCGCATTGGAAAGGTTTTGGAGTTGGGCGAACTGCGTTTTCATGTCGGGATAGCCGCGATGTGGAACGCGATTGCTGTATTAGAGTGATTTTGCCATACCGCTACCGAAACCGAAATTGCGGCCAAAACCGCATTTTGAATCCCTCATTTGTACTTGGACTAAAATATGGTGCGAGAAACATTCCAGAAAATTTTAAAATATACAGCTATTAGATGGTGTATTATTGCCTCCCTGGCATTAGGCTTTACCCCGTGGGAAAATTTTTAGCTTGCAGCACAGAATAATAGGATCTAACAATAACTTCACGGAACCAGGGAAATCGTAGAAGTCAAAACCAAGTTTTAAAAAATCACATGCTGATCTCAGCAGTTCATTTGGTGAGTAGGAGGTTAGCATACTTAAAGTGGAGTGGGATTGGCAACATTGGGGGTGGCAATGGAAAGTAAATGAAATTCATTTTGCATAAGAAAGCTGGTGCTCAGTTGGTCGGGTCATTTTAGAAACTCCTCCCAATGTGACTTCCACTGAGATAGGTTCTAGAGAGATGCAGATGTAGCAACTTGAGCCTTGTTTGCCATGAAGCAAATGCAGATCCCCCCAAAAAAAAAAAGTTAAAATACTTGGAGTGGAAAACATAAAAAGTGTCATTTTATAAGTTGGGAAAATAGTGTTAGAATGACAGGCAGTAACATAGGTAGTCAAAAAAGAGATCAGAATTCCGTAGTCACAAAGGTGATCCAATGAAAAGTATGAAAATTTAGTGAGGACTTTGGCTTTCACAAAGCATTGGATAAGTCTGACTATGTTAAGCTCAAAATATGTGTCCCACTCCGTGGTTATTAATAGGTTCCCCTATGGTCTCTTTGCCGGGAGAGAGGTCACTGCCTCAGGGAGACAGGGACCCCATCTTTAATCATTTGTTGTCCAGAGAGTTTCTCTAGCCTATTGACAAAAGCAGCAGTAGAGAGACAAGATCCTGTCGCTTTAGTGTACAAGAATGTGCCCAAAAATTTTCAATTAGTTTTCCCAGACCACAGAGTGACTCTTCCAAGGGCGGCCAGAGAGAAGTGTTGCAAGGTTCTTGGGGATTTGAGCACTCAGAGAAGAGTTTGGCCAGGTGGTAACTTTCCCACTCAGTCGTTATTAAAACCCAAGTACTTTTTGGAAAGGGCAGGCCAGAAGTAAAGCAGACACATGGCCCACAGAATCTCAGGCTGAAGGAGTTCAACTAACAACAGAATATATCAGAATCTCAATTCCCAGCATTCAATGGATAGGCTAGGGGAGAAATTTTCAAGATGAAAGACCAAAGCTGGTGCCAACTCTAAGGCTAGAAAGAAATATTATTGGCATCAGCTATCAGGTAGCCCAAAGCTAGTGATTCAACTTTAAAGCTATTGTGTAGGCAGTCCCCACATACATGACATTTTGTTCCTAGAAAAACCACCTATTGAGTCAATCAATTTTTGATGGACTTTGGCAGGCAGCAAGAATCTACTGTCGGCCTGATTTCGGCAGGGCCGAAAGAATATAAGTGTGTACATTGGGTCAACTGGGTAAAATTATGTCAGTCCAATAAAATCAGTGGTTAAAAGGGTATCCATCATCTCAAAGCGTTTAAATATGCCCACTCAGGAAAGGGTACATGAAGGCTAATAAGAGACATAGATCCTACATAATACTACAATCATGCAAACCAAGATATAGTGGCCATAGCAAATAAAAGGAGGGAGTATCTATTACCCTTGTTGGGAGTCTGAAAAAGGCACCAAATGGCAAATATGCAACCGCGAGTCAATTAAAGTGAGGCACAACAGCCATATCCTATAGTCATGTGCCTGGGCAGTTTGTACAACAGAACTAACATCAAAGAGCCGTGGAGCTTAACTATCACAATGTTGTGATGTAGCTCACCAACTTGATCAAGCCAACTTTCTCCCTTTCGAAGTCAGGTGCATTCTCCAAATCCCATTAAGTGAGTCCATCACCTTGTGATGATTTTTGTACAGTGAGCACAAGGTTGACCGAGGTTATTATTTCACGAAAATGGAGTATAGTGAATATAGATTTACTGGGCATAACATCTTTTTTCAATCCCCTATGGGCAAAAGATTTGGCAGCTCCACTTAAATCTGAAGATCTGTCATTCTGTATGCAGGCCATGTCAAGAAGTGATACCTCATGGGGACAAACTTTCACACAAAAACCGCAATTTTGCAAGGGATTGTGTCTCTTTGCTCGGTGCACTTGGAGGACATTTTGGCTTTGCTCAATGGTTGCCGAATTTCCAGGAGACTAGGAGTTTCTCTAAACCAGTGAAGCAGAACCAAAAGGCCCAAGCGGCTGAAATCTCTGACTGGGTTTTTCCCTCTTTTATAATAATTGCCAATTGGTGAAAGTGCCTGCAAGTGCTTTGCCATTGTGTGGGAGCATTCGTGCAATAGAAAATCTAAATGATGAATCAATGGTTTGCGGCAGTATAGCAAAGCATAAGCCAGCGGGTTGTAGAGCTGGTACCCACTATGGCGGATACATGGAAACTCCACCTCCTACCAAGGTAAAATTAAATGTGGCCGTCGCAAACCTATGAGCTTGGGATGCTGCGCTAGGAATGATGGTTAGTGCTAATAATGAAATCTTGCAATCACAGCCATAAACACAAGGCAATTAGATGAAGAATACAGTGTTGACAGGGCAGAGACATAAGCTATTTGTTTGTGAAGGAAAAAGCTTGCGACAGGTGCTCTCGAGTCAGAAACAACTTCACACCTCCATAAGGTCATGTTGACTTTGGAAGGGTCATCTTTCATGTCAGATAAAGGCCTCATTTTTTACAATGATTTCTTGTCCACTATTCACTTTGTGTATAAAACAAGCCATTACTTTATGTACACTGACATTAGTGCCAAAGAAGCACATGTTTCAACATGCATATTAAGTCCTTTAACTCCCAATTTCATCCTAACATCAAGTCCCCCATACATGGGCAGAGTCACATCAATCGATTGCTCCATACATAAAACAAAACGTAAAAGGGGAGCCAATCTGTGCAGTAGTTCAATAAACAAAACAAAATTTCGAACTTCAAAGCCAATAACCAACTGAAACAGCAGGAAAATAATATGCCTACAGAAAGAGCTTCTAGCAAAATAGCAGCCTCATTATGAAGCAATCATGCAAAAGGCAATCAATGGCCAACAATATGCATCAACCCAAAAGGGAAAGCTCTAAGCATCTCAAAGTAGTATATGCGTATCAAATCCTGGGCTGAAAAACACCCAGGAGCACGAACTATGGGCCTGGAATGGCATTAATCTACCATTATAGCATAAAATGGACATTTCGAAACTTGGACCACTTTTACCTTCATTAATTCCCTCGTTCTTGAGTTGGCCTCCAATTTTGCCCTCATCATCTCTTCCTAAATTACAATAGATGATAAAACAGACACATTATGGAACTATACCCAGAGCAAATCAATGACGAAGGACACTAAGAAAGAAGAATAACAGACAGCACGTGTAGTCGGCACACACCTCTGCCACCTGAAGAGCACGCTCAGTTTTACGAATTCTAGTCTTCTGCTCATCATGAATCTTTTGGAGCTGCATAATCAGGAATCCAAATCAGTGGAAGAGGAAAAGCATCAAATATCAAGTCCCAATAAATAGAGCATATAAAGAAGTCATTGAAATGAAAACACGGAGATAATTCAAATTTTAGATAACTTGAAAACTTGGTCTTTGACAATACTGCAAAATACAACATGCAACTTAAAGCATGTAAAATGAAGAACACTGCTCTCAAGACACATCCGAGACATGTGAACGTTAAATTTTGCATATGGGACAAGGGACTCAGAAGATCAATGCCAATGCCAATGCCAATGCCAATGCCTACATAACACTACACAGCCGACAGCAAAAGAGTGTGGGATAGCTCATTCACTCACAGATTCACAGGCAAGGACCGTTAGTTAACTGATTACATACAATGAGATTAAAGGCAGGCTTTGTACTGTTGGCTTAAACTTCCCTCTAGTCTTATCCACCACTACTTAGTCTATTAGTTTCTTTTACATTCATCATATTGCACAAGCATAAGGCATTGTGACCCAGAGAAATTGATCACAAAGGATGAAAAGACGGTGTTCAATTTGGCCTGGGATACGAGACAAGACAAGACACTTTAACCAAGCAATACAGGTTGATGCTAAACAAAGTCAGCTACTTGTGGAGAAGCTGCCATCAAGGAGATATGGCAATACTGCTTTTAACAAACAACTTAAATGAGGTAGAACTGTACCAACATCCTTCGTTTCTGACCCCAAAAGCCCAAAAAGTGGGGGGTGGGGGTAAGGTAAGCAAACAGAACTAAAGCATTCTAAGGATTTCTGGAGCCTCTTCAACCCCATCAGGGGAAAAGAAACCAAAACGAGCATTCATAAGATACAGAATGGGAAGAACTGTTACTCCAAATCACATCAGCGTAGATATTTGATAATGCATGGGAGAAGAAGAATCACTTAGTTAACTAATCTGTTCAACAAAATCCAGACGCCCAATGAGAAGCAAAGGCTTGGAACATTGATCCTGTCGAGTAAGAGAAGAGCGTGGTGCAGATAATTATCGAAGAATCAAACTACTTGGACATATCATGAGATTAACGTATTATAGAAGAGCTCATATGGAAGCTTTTTGACTCCCTTAAAGGTTTCTTTCTTTGATTCGGAAGATACTAACTTGGGATACCTTGCAAAACAAGGGCAAGAACTTGGTTGACAAATGCTTCATGTGCAAAGGGGATTCCGAATCAACAGGTCATTTAGTGCTCCATTGTCAATTCGCTAGCACACTTTGGGATCTAGCGGTTAGTTACTTGGGCATTTTGTGGGTTGCGTTGGATTCCATTAAGAATCGTCTTTTAGCTTGGGAGGGTTTCTTTGATAGGAAGGTGAAAAGGAAGAAGAAGGTTGTCTTAGTTCTTCCTCATGTCATTTTTTGGAGTATCTGGAGGGAAAGAAACAGAAGAGTTTTTGAGGGTGCGGAAACTCCTTTTCAGCGCTTCAAAGATATTCATCAAGGCAGTCTACTTTTGGGACAATGGAAAATTGAGCCCTTCCTCTTTTGATGTAACCTTGTAGATAGCTTGTATTTTGAATGTATATAGCCTTTTGTATGATGCTTTCTACGCATCTGATCTTTTGATCTTCCTATTTCCCATATTGAAATATTACCTTTTCCCTATTACAAAAAAGGGATAGCGTGATGCAAGAATTAATATAGAAGAATCAAGCTACCTAGAGATATCATGAAAGTTAGAAAGGATTATCAAAAGGAGGATCCATCATAAAATCAATTTTATTTTTAGTCCACAATGAACTCATCCATTTGAAGCTATTCATACCTTAGATAGGATGATCAATATGCATTACCAAGGCATAATGAAGGATCTACATATGCTTTTTATTTCCTCAGAGAGGAGGTTTATGATGGACTAAGTAAAGAGGCACCATGAAGATTAAGGAAAAGCATATCCTTACTCACTATATCCAAGACATAAAGAAGTGAGCGAAAAGCAGCAAAAACTAGTTTTAACCTGCCTATTCAGGGCATAAAGCACCACTCTATAAACACAATATTGCATCAAGGATCAACATTTGGTATCTCCTAGTTCAATGCATATATGGATTAGCTCACTAGAACTGTTCAAGATGATTGATCCTTATCCCAAGTAAATAGATAAATAAACAAGCAAGCAAGCAAACAAACAAACAAATAATAAAAATTCCTTGTCAAAAGAGTTTAAAAAAAAAAAATGAGCAGTTTAAGATGATTGTTCAAATGTTTCAGAGCTTGTTGGAATTCTGGAGACACACAACAAGGTTTGCAGGAGCTCTATTTTGGAATTTTGGGGTAGGCTTTCAATGATTTGAAACTATATTTCAAAGCTCCACAAAAAATTTCAATTTTCCCCTTACTATTTTTAGACCCATTTGTAAATTTCAGAGCTCTTCCACAAATTTCAATGTACTATCTACAAATTTCGAGGCTCTTCCAAGAATTTCGATGTTCCAATATGAATTTCAGAGCCAATTCTAAAAGTTTCAGAACTTTACTAAAATTCCATAGCTCCTCTACAACTTTTAAATTAGAATAATTAGAATGTTTGTCCATTGATGACATAATTGACATTGAAGGCAAGTCAACATGCAAGTTAAACACGAAAAAGAGTGCTTCATACAACTTATGTCAATCATTCAAAGCCAAGGGGAGATTTACTCTGACATCACTGAACATATGCATGTTAGTTCATAGGAACAGAAAAATTCATTTTGTGCAAGAAGAAGGCCACACAAATTTAAGAGGAATTCTTCAACAGATTTCACTTTCAAGGGAAGAAACTCCAGCAACCAGCACACTTAATTTCAATTCAAAGGGAAATATTATATTACTGTCTTGGTTGTTATACTGTCACTACTCCATGGTGCAAAAATAGAATAAGGATAATGTCTAAAAGATATGCCTGCGCTACAAAGAACAAAATCAAAAATGAAGCCATCAATCACATGGAATTGGATCCATATACACTGATAAGAGGCTTCAGTGAAGCTTAGCTGGCTGGATTATACTTTATGAATTATGATACCATGGGTACCAATGAAAAACAAAAACTAACACACTAAACTAGAAACCATATTCTTAGATGCATCAATGTTATTCAATATTAGAACACTGAGAATCTATGATTGATGAGGAATTTTACTCATCAAGGAAAACCGGGAAAAAAAAATTCCTATTACACAACACGAGAACCCCCTAAACCTTCTTCCACCTGCCTCACCCTTCGTCACTCAAGATATCGCCTTCGCCACTGACCCTATTCTAGGCCAGTGGCTTCGCTGCCACCTGTAGGCTGCCACGCCACATCTCACAAGCCCGATTAGGTTTAGTTCCTCTCTTTATTCATCCTTGCCTTTTCTTTTTCCTTTCTTAGTAGAAATAGGGTTTTGTCATTGTGAATCTAGAGCCCCAACTAGGTAGTCCACTGATCAAGAAATGGGTATCAGACACCTTCCTCTTCATAAGAACATCAGTCAGGAGCAATTGCGGTATCGCTTCTTGAAGTTAGTCAATCCAATATGCTCAGTTGGCTTTGAATCCACAGTCACAGTCCAAATCAAGTGTGCACGTTTCTTGATCAGCTTTAGTGTTAATTGTCTTTGCTATTGTGTTTGGTTTCCTCTATAACTCGTGGATTGGAGGCTGGCTATGTGAAATATGATTTTGTCTAGTTAGTTTGTTGGCCTTGGTTGGCCTTGACTGTATACTATTTTGGGTAACGAAGCAATGGGTGCACAACGATTGCAGCCAAATTCAACAATCTACTAGCTACCGGACTCATCTTCGTAAAAGAAAGCTCGAGGTGCTATGACTTGAAGCCGTGGAGTTAATCATTAAGAAACAACTAGTCGAAATTGATACCCCAAGAGTCCTAATATCTATAATTATAATTTCGCTAAGCTCCCTAGGATGATGCTGAAAGATATGGTCTCTTTTATATTGTAGAGTTAAGGTATCTCGTCAGTAGCTTTATGTATTGACTTTAATGTTTGTATTACCTTAGTGACAGGAAAAAAAAAGGGAAAACGAACAATGGAGATTTAGGTTCAGACTGATGTACAAACTATAAACAGCATAGCTACAGCACCTTTAACTATCAAATGTGTATCAACATCTCTCCCACTCCTATAGCATAATTAGGATTGTAAAACAATCCTCGACAATTAGTTTGGCCTTGATCTTTTTCCTTTCATTGGTTTCAGCCATAAACATGCCCGTGCATGGATCAATTTTCATATTGGGGTTATCGAGATGTAGGAGCATTCTTACATAAAAATACATTCTACACCAATTTACTATACAAGCTATAATGACACAGGATTGCAAATCCTTCACAATTGAAAACATTTCAGTATTTCACTACTACAAGCCCACATCCATAAGCATGATGCCATGGATTAATGTTTACAATCAATAAATGCAATAAAATAAATGGTTGAAAGAAGAAACTCAATGCTAATAAGTGGCATTACGCCACAAATAGAAGAATTATAACGACACCACCACCCCCCCCCCCCCCCCCCCCCCCAAAATAATAAAAAAGTCTAGGCCGTGTCGCAACAGGGACTATAGATCCTGGTGTAGGCCAATTTACCGACCACAGGAAGTTATCGAGAGAGATATATGAGGCTCTGATTAGAATGAGTTTTCACAAGTTCATGAAATTCACTTAATAACCAATAATCCCACTGCATTTTGGAAGATATCGTATCCAGGCAACTAGCTCAAAGAAAACAGGGGGAAGAAAGGAAATTTTTACAAATCATTCACTCAAAATTTTTACAACAGAAGAATAGAAATCATTCACTCAACTCTGTATTTAGTATGAGAGCTTAGTAAAAGTTCCAATCATTCACAACCACAAGTTTCCACGCACGTATTCCTACAATTGACACGAATATACCTTCTCTATGTTTGTACTCAATTCCTCAACTTTCTTCTCTGATTCTTTGGCTTGGACTTCCAAGGCATCTTTTTCCTTGCTTTGTCCCTCATTTTCCCTTCTTAGCTTCTCAATCTACAAAAAAACTCAGACTGTAAATGCGAAATACGTTTAGAAACTTAATTCATAATTCATAATATATTTGACTAATTATGACTGACCTGCTTCTGAAGTTCAGTTGCCCGAGCATGAGCTCTACCAACACGCTCCTCCGCATCTGAAGTTCCTTTCTTCTGCAAACCCCGCCACCCCCCCCCCCCCCCAAAACACAAAAAAGGAAATGTAAGGAAAAGATAAAGAAGAAAATTACCATAGGACTAACCATAAATTGTTCAAATTGTTAGATTTCTCTTTAATGGAGTAAGGAGTGGAACTAAATAAAGTTTGATAGAAGCTTTAATCCCCAACCCCTACCACCACAAAGAAGTTACCCATTTTTTCATCCCAAGTTTCCATAGGAACACAGAATCAGAAAAACAACAAAAACCCACATAAATCCTAAAGATACCTCTAGAGACTCTATCTCACTCTGCAAAGACGCAACATTGTCTGATTTCTCCTGAATCGCTTTCTCTAATTGTGATATCTTCTCATCCTTGGCTTTTAACTTTGTGTTGGTCTCCTCGAGATGAGTCTCTACACAAGTACGCAAAGCAGTATAAATAAAAAGTTAAAAGCCCGATACAATATACTTATCACATTAGAATGAGTGGTTCAATACAAGAAACACAATGTGATTCTTGTTACTTTAGTGCAAGACAGTGCCAGTAGTTCATCAAAATAACATAATGTCACTGCTAATACATGCTTTATGATAACATCATTCTGAATATTGCATTTTGTCAACAAGACCACCAGATTCAAATGCAATTTGAATGTACTATACAAGACCCAAAATCCTCTCAAACACTGCACAAAACAACCGTACATAAAACCATGCAATTATATGGGTGGAGCTCATTGCAGCTTCAGAATCAAAAAAGATAACAACATAATCTTGCACTATAAACTGAACAAATAGCTCAAACCCCACATGAATGAATCCAATGAAACACCCTTCTCAGAACTTACGTTCAAATTAGAAATAAACAGTCAACATCGATAGAATCAACACATATCATTGAAAATCAAAACCCAAATCAAAGATCGGAACGAATAACAGCTACCCACAACTTATAATACAGTAAAGAATCAACAATTCAATCCCGAATCAAATCAACATTGAACAATAAACAGCAACAATCGTGTAGAGAAAGAGATAGAACCTAGAAGTTGGTTCTTAGACTTAAGCTGTTCCAATTCGATCTTAAGAGCGGAAGAATCATCGGAGCCATGAGATCGAATTTCCTGGGCAACATGCAAACCCTCAGCATCTGCTCTAACGCCGGCGAAAATCAGCGTGAAAAGCAATAAGAACGAGAAGAACGTAAGCTTGGCATCCGCCATTGAAGAGAGTTGAGAGCAAAGGGAGAGCTGTAAAACCCTCAATATCGACGAAGAGGCTTAGAGAAACAGTCAAAGAAACGAATGGCACTACCACGTGTTAACTTTTTAAAAAGCGGAGAAAAAACGGAAACTTTAAAATGTTACTTTTTATTTTTTATTAATGTTGTATGGAAAGATGAAGGTTTTTGGTTTTTTTTTTTTTTTCCCTTCTTTTAATCACTAATTGGCTTCAGATGAAACAAAACAAGTAGCTAATAGCCTAATATCCTCATTTAGATCAAGGGGTGCTTAGTTGTTAGCTTTTCTATTGATTTTTAAATACAAAATAATTTTTTTAAAGACTTGACTATTTTGATCAGATTAAAAAAGTTAATTTAAAATTTAGTAAATAGCTTTTTGTAATAGATATTTTAGCCCAAAAAGTCAAAAAGTTAAGATGAGTAACTTTTCGTAAATGGTTGTTTACATAAATGATAAAAATATCTAATAGTTTACTAAAATTACAAGAGTGAAATCAAAAACCCTAATTCTAGTCGTATAAGGTTACAAGGCATGATATGAGTAGCTAATATGAGTAGCTTTTGATTGATGCAAGTTAGTAGTGACGTTTGATATTATATTTATTTAAGTGTAATTTAATGAAGATCAAAACATTTAAAATTCAGACAAATTTTAATTTGTTAAAAAACAAAGAAAAAGATCTAGAAAATATTAAATTAGCTAAAACAAATCATATAAATTTCAATTCAGAACCAAAAAAAAAAATTCCTTGAATGAATAATAAAATAAGGTTGTAAAACGTAGACACCACATGAACACATATAAATTGAAAAGAAATATGATAAGTAATGAATACAAAATATGTAGAATTGGTATGAAAATAAGGTTCTATGTATTGAATTAACTTTTACATGCGACGTAAATTTAATTCTTTTTTAAAAGAAAATAAAATGGCCAATAAATGAAAAATCATGTTCAGCCAAAAAGTAACATAGAGAAATGGCATAAATGAAAATTTAACAGATAACCTTTTCAGAAATAGCTAATTTTACAAACTTTTTTCTAGAAACGACTGATTCAAACAATTAATTCAAACAGCCAATTCGAACAGTTAATAGCTAACAGCTAATAGGTCATGATCAAATAGGACTCAAACAAATAGAAACCCGTCACACCCTCATATGGGGAAATAAATTTTAAAAATTGAAATTTTTGGGAAATAAATTTGAACTGGACTGGAGGTTGTCGTCGAGGTATTGTCCAAATGTGGCACAATTGATATATTAGTGTTCGCTACTTTATATGAAAAGATTCAAACTTTTATATGTACACAACCGCGGATCTTCAAGTAAATGAAAGTATATAATTATAATTCAATATTAGTTTTTTGGTTCTAAAATTCGATATATTTTTTATCTAACGAAATTTGAAGAAAACTAAATTGAATGGAGTTAATTTGTGTGATAAAATATAAATTTATATCTATTGAAATTTAGATAAAAGTTTTTGTGATTGTGTACACACCTTTAAATTCAAATAAATTAATTTAATCAATCATCAAAAAGATTTTATTACTTTGAAGTTTGTTTGGAATGTTAATTTACCATAAATACTTCCACCTTCGGCTTCTCACTTGGATCATCTTAGTTCGGACCTCTAATATGATTAACTCAATTCTTGTAAATGTTTCTTTTTCCATGTTTGTAGATACGTAACTAGGCTTTTCATCATCTTGTCTAGCTGCATAATCTATTAATAAATGATGTAAATATGGTTTGAACTCAAAATCAGAGCACATACTATCGATGATATTGTATTGATGGTCATACCTTTGACGAATGGATGAATTCAAGATTATTCTTTCTTAAACTTGGAAGGGTGTGATTGAGGGAAAAGATATGGAAATAAAAGTTAATTAACTCTTATTTCCTCTACTCAAAGGGCGGTAGAAAATTACTATTGTACACCTGACTATCCTATTTTTATTCATGCACGTAATTAAATGAATGGGATGAGGTAAATATTTTTTATGGTCTCCCCCGACTACTCCATCCTTCCTAGTAGTGTGTCCAAACAATGTTAACATGATCATATTCCTTTCTCTTCCTTCCCCTCTGCCCCCCACCCCCTTTTGTTATCTGCCTACACAAAAGCAATAACTACTGAAGATAAATATGTACTATCCCATATCCACTCAAAAGAAAGGCAATACAACTATAAAATATTGGTTGGCTATTAGATGAATGACTCGTATTATATGATTAGCTAGTTATATTTTTGGAGCAACTCCCAATCACCCCCCTTTGAAAATGGGGATGCAAAAGCATATTTTTCCCCCTAGTTGATGGCCTATCTTTTAAACAAATGTTGGTTTTTTCATAAATAAACTAATAATAGCATGTAGGATATTCTAATTATTTTGCAATGCATTTTTAAAGGCTAATCAAGATAGGTTATAATCATGGGTAAGAATAATACAACATTTATACCAAATCCTTCGACTCATCAGTAGATCCAGCATATGATATTAGCGTAAGATGTAGAACTCAAGCTTTTAACTGTGTACTCTTCACTCTCACATGCAAAATAAATACAAAGCATTCATCAAAGGAGATATATGCTATTCTTTTGTTTTTCCCCATCACCTATTGATCATTTTTTTGTTCAAATACTTTGAAAAATTAATCAAATTGCTAAAGTTGACACTCTAAACTTATTTAGTACCAAGATGGTAAAAATCTATACTCTACGTATTATATTACCCCATAGTAAGTGTTGCACAAGTAACTTTTGCGGGGAAGACCATGCGATTTTGGGATATTTTTCAAGATTTTCAAAATATATATATTACAAATAGTAGTTCGAATTCATACATGTAAAATTATTATTATATAATTTTTCAGATAAATCACAATAGTTTAATTTAGACATGTCAATTGTCAAAGGGGGTGTGTGGTAAGTAATTTTTTGGGGAGTTTTTTTAGCCAAAAAGAGTTTCTTGGATCAAAATTGGCTATTTTTAGCTATTTTTAAGAAGAACTTTTTGGAAAGGTTCAAAAAGTTTATTTGAAAAAGCTAATTTTGTGAGCTGTTTAGAAGAGCTTTTTAAGAATTTTAACTTTTTGTCTCACAACTTTCTTAAAAATAATCAATTTCACCCAACAGTTTTTTAATGAACAGTTAATCCAAATAGTTAATGCAAATAGCTGATTTAAACAAATAACAACTATTGTTTAATACAAACGGTTAATAACTAACAGCTATCAACTGTTTACTAAATAGGGCCCGTGCCCTTTTCTCCATAGTGCGAAGTTGGAAATTGGAGACATCAAATGCACGCTAGAAAACTGACATAAGAGAATACTTTTACGTGAAACTTTCTGAGCATGTCAAATGGACTATACTTTCAAGCATAACGCCAGCCAAAATTTACCAACTTACATACATTCATCAGGCTAGTCAAGCACTGCTTACTTCTGAAAGATGCAGGACATAATATCATTCAAGTTGGGATCAAAACAACGCTGTCTCCACTTTCAAGTCCATCAAGCCCTCCAAAAATACCAAAAACAAAAGCAACAAAAACAACCACAAAACAGAGTTTAACTAGCAATAATCTTCCTCCATGTCCACTTCCAAACCCTAATTTGCTCTCTCCTATTCGTTCCTCTTCACTCACTTGCTCCCCCACAACCACCACTTCTGTTTCTCTCTCCTCATTCTTCTCTGAAGAGAACCACCTGCCATTGAAACAGAGCATCCCAGGTGCTTCCTCCCCTGTTTCTCTCTCGCCACAGTCACCAGAAATTGAACTACAAACACTATGAATTTCACAATTTTCTTCAAAACCCACTTCACTTTCACCCTCAAAAAGCCCTTTTCGTTTCATTTCATCCTCCATAACCACCGGTTCTCTTTCTCGCTCCTCATTTTTCTCCAAATCCCCAGAACAGAGCATCCTATGCTCTGTTCCTCTCGCATCGCAATCACCACAAATTGAACAAAAAGACCCCTGCATTTGGTCAATCCCATCAGAACCCACTTCACTTTCATCCTCAAAAAGCCTCCTCCCCTTCAACTGCCTTCTTTCGATCGCCCATTTTCGCTCTCTTCGCAACTCCTCCTTCGCCAACTCATTCGTTCTCATCCTCCACACTTCCCCGCTCATTGTCACAGTGACTGGGGATGAAAATGGAGAATATTGTTGAACTCTTCTCGTGGGGTTTTGAAGGGAGGACATTAGATGCCGTGGAGAGCTATCAAACAGTTGTAGTTGGTGTTGAACAGAGTTACACTTGATTCTACTACTGCATTTCTTGATGGGTCTGATTTTTGAGGATGATTGAGTGAAGGATCGCCAATCTTGTTCAAGGGTTTTGAATTTCTCCTGCAATGTCTCTGATGAATTGGGTCGTTTTGGTTCTTCTTGGATTATCTTTTCTTCCATTGATGAGAGAGAAAGGGGGCGGGTTTGAGGCGTTTATCCCACGTTCTGGGTTAGAGATGTTGATTATGATTATCTCTAATCAAATGGTTTTATCGGAGGTTTCGAATTTTGAAATGGGATGAGGTTTGTTGTGAGCATTGCTCCTCTTTTAACGCATGAATCACAACGGCATATTCATTATATATTAAACCGTCCAATCTATTCAAGCTAAATTGAGTTTTGATAATAGTAAAATAACCCTCCCCCCCAAACAAAAAATTTCAAATAGATTAATCCATTTTAGGGTTTCCAACCAACAAACAGAAAAAGAAACAAAACAAATACGGTGAAGAAAATTTGTGATGGTACAACTCTAGCTTTTTATGCAACAATAGTTACTCGATTTTGGTATAACAGAAGTATAAAGAACAAAAAAGAAAAATGTGTTTTCTCGGATAGGACTCATGTTCACGCATTGTTTTTGAAGAAAATTTGTGGTTAAAGACGTCTTTATCTTCTACGAACTGTATCATTAATCAAGAACGAAAAATTATTACAGAATAAACAAGTAAAACGCCAAAAAATCTAAAAACCCAATATTCAAAAAAGAAATAAAGGTTGACTTAGAGAACATCAAGCTAATTTTGAGTGTTAATTGTCCTGACATATCTAAAAAGCTACAAATTATGAAATTTGCAACTATTGAAAACTACTACACATGCACTTGGCTTGCATTAGCTAATGTGGCTACAACCAAATGACTTTCATATGGTTGCTAGCAATCACTTGCTTCAAGGTTTGGAATTCTCTCACTATTTTTTCTCTAGTAAGTGGGCCAGTAGTTGTCAAACTGGTCAACACAGTTCTCCATGTTCATGAACCTACTTCCTGGCCCATTCCCATGCATGCTATTCATGTCTAGTGATCCATACCCATTTTGATCCAGCCCATTCAACATGGATGAGGCAACATCATGGGCCCCCTGTGGGTTGATCATGGGCCTTAGGGTTGGACCCTGAGGTCCGGCATCGGCGCCACCAAGGTTCAAATTTAGGCCTGAAATGGTAAACCCTGCTCCACCAGCGCCACCTCCGAGGGGATAGTTGAGATGGGGTTGGATAGGTATGTTTGCACTAGTGGAGCCACCATTGCGTAGGGCTCGTGAGAGCTCAGCCAGCTCAACATTGTTCATCATGTAGCTTCTTCCAAGTGGGAATTGAGTGGGGTCTACAGGGACCATAGGAGATCCCAGAAGATGACTCGAACCCATTTCTAGGTTGATTGCCCTCGAGGACTGAGTTGTTGGGAATTTCTTGATTCCTGCACTCTTTTGGAAAACTCTACATACAACCCATTCGTCCTGTTTGTAGAATGTAATACAGTGTAACAGTTAGATCGACATGTTCAGGTAAATTTAAACATATACAAAGAAATTCATCACAAAAAAGGGCACTGCAAAATTACAAAATCTACTTCAAATACATTTATTATGATATTAAGAAAAAGCTCTTAGCTTCCACACATCACACGATTATATTATCGGTTGAACTGAGCACATTCTACCTAATTATTTTCATGACATTATAATTGTACATGGGTTACGACTAAACTAATAAGCCAAGAGGTGAAGACACAATGAAAGCACATAAATTATAGACCTAGTACATTATTATTATTTTTATTTTCAAGTTCATCAATTTTTAAAATACCACTACATGTGCCTCGTCCAATTCAATGTTTAGTAATTAAGGTTCAAGAAGCTTGTAGTTTTGATACAATTAGGTAAATTTAGCTCACCCTTCGGCTAGCACTCTGCTTCAGTTGTTCCAAATATATAAATATAGTAGAAAAAACATGGTAGTTACTCTTCAAAGGCACAATAATAGCTAACAGTGAGAAAGAAGTTAAGTCCAAATGAGAAGAAAAATAATGACTGGCTTGACCAGCAACCTTAACTTCCTGCATGCTCTATGAAGTACAAATTAAACTTCATGAATAAATGTGTGGGGTTAGTTTTGAAGTATGACACTAATCTAGCTACTTGCACAAGAAATAGTCCCATATGTGCATAGCCCTTTAGAAGAACTTGAGCTTGTTGTAGTGCTTTTAGTACATTTCTATATATATATATATATGTGCGTATATTCTTGAATTAGTTAAACAACGTTTGGCGAGATCAAGTTATAGCTTAAAACTAAATCAGGTATGTGATTAATTGTATGCAATTTTTAGTTTAGACTCATTTGAAGAGAAGCGAAGCTAAGTAAGAACATGAAGTAAATTACAACATGTGATACGGTTGTTTAGCACTAATCAGTATTAATATTCCAAATCATAAAAGTCCGATCCTTTTACGCTCATTGAATCCATGTTTTAGTGGAAGTAAAGAGTGGATCACTTCTTAGATTAAGATATGAATAACTCTAATAAGTTATAGTATCCGAAATGAGTCTTCAATTTTCTATGTAACCCTAACCAACTCCATTACAGTCGAAATACTAACATTTTTCTCAAATTTCAGCTGTCTTTAACAAGTTCCAAATTGTCCCATCTTTGAATTACTTGTGTTCATAAACAAGGTTTTAGCTCTATATACATGGATGCAATCATGCAGATAAACCATGTCCCTTTAGGGATGCGAAATTACTGAGAACACTCAAAATCCCATGATCCATGCATAAGACACAAGTTAAATTAAGTGAATCAAGCACCTGATTAGCTGAATTCTCTGATCTCCCCCCCCCCCAAAAAAAATCCTGCATTTCTATAGCGTGATTCTACGTGGCTGCATCTATGACCATGATTAGAGCCTGATTTGAGGGAAAATTAATCTCTCATCTTGAAATCTTAATGTATAAGCTTTGATATATTGTATCTTAAAAAACAAAAGGCAAGCAAGGGAGTGGATTAATACACAACTGTTTGGACATAAATTGTTCCTTAAGTAATACAGATTGGTTTAAATAGTTTGACACTTGTTCCCTCCTAAATAAAGTCTTGGGTTCGAATCTTATAAATAGAGAAAATTTGTGATGGGAGAGCTCTACTCCATATTGGACTAACATTAGTTCGATTTTAGTGAAATCAAGGATCTAAGATGCAAAAAAAAAGGGAATTTACCACATTGGATAGTATGAGGCCACTAGATTATTGATAGTGTCACTCACTTACTCTATCAATTGTAAAATAGCATATAAAATTATTCTTGTTTCAACGTGCTTAACCTTGCATCTTTGCAACTTTTGGACGTGGCTGGTGCAACCTCTAATTTCACATATAATATTTAGTTAAAATATGGATAGCTAAATAATTTTGAAACAATAGTTTCATGTTGATTTAATAAGATGGTAGTTTTCTTTGTTGATTATAGGGAATGAAACTTTATCTTTACTGTTATATGTGGTTATCATGATGTCTAACTATTATTAGGGTTTAATCGGATGAAACCCCTCTATCATCCAAAGGAAGGTGATTGATTTCCACTATATCATATTTGAGGAGTACTTTCTTTATAAATTTGAAGGTTATCTACATCTATTAATAAGAGCTCATTTACAAAATTAAAGACTCCAATATGAATTTCAAGAATCCTACTTAAAATTTTAACAATTTCAGAATTGTAATAAAAAAATTCGAGTTGCAAATGATCCAAAACAACACATCAAATGAAGAAAGTATATAGAGCCAATGATAAAACTAGAATAAGTTGAGGACATAGTTGAACATATTTTTGTGAGATGAGACGACAATATTTTTCGTGGTTTACTTTAGCTGTATAGGGAGAGGTTAAAAAGACCATAGTGTATAGTGAACATTATTGCATACCTTGGCACTCCTATAGGCAGATTTGGAGTGAACACGATATTCATGCATGACCCAGTTGGTCTTCTCACCACGGGGAGCCCTCCCTCGGTAAAAAACCAAGGTCTTCTTCATCCCCACCAACTCCGAGGACACACTGTTGTAGATCTCCTTATCTTTTCCGGTGGTCTTCCAGTATCCGGTGTTCGTTGCCCGGTTTGTTCTCACCCCTGTTGGGTACTTCCTGTCCCTTAGGCTGAAGAAATACCATTCTTTCTCTCCCATTTTCGCTTTTCCTGTCAAATTACACGTATATTTATTGGTAATTATTTGATCTACTATAGCCCATCTAGTGTATAATTTGAATATCATACAGTATTGAATAATGGGCAGAAATTAAAAGGATCAGAAAGGGAAGGGGAGATCAAAGGGAGAAGTTTTTCCTCCTCGTACTTAAGATTAACGACAAACCTAACTGTTCTATTAAAACAGGAAGAACTAAAGCGGAGCTTTGATCACCATATCTCTATTTTTGCGAATTGTTTATAAAATTATATGTATAATCTCATTTTTTTTTTTTCGACTGAGTTAATCTTCTAAGATACTCATGCACCTTGATATTTAGCGAAGACTCTATACTTCCCTACAATTATTCATCTCATCCAAGCATGAATATTTTCCCCAGCCCAATCAATAAGACAAACATAAACACATGTTAGAGATATATAGAGAGAGAGAGACAAAAATATATTCAAATTTAGACTTACAAATGCTCAACTAAAAAAATTTATACAGCATCTCCAGCTGACTTGTACATTTTAATTAGAAGAAATATCTTCTCTCTCAAAAAAAAAAAAAAGAAGGATAATTGTTGTGTTATATTTAATTATGTGAGATATATATTATATATTGGCTAATCACCTTATAGCTATTCCTCTTGATGAACCTTAATATTTAGCCTACAACTCCAGAAAACTTCTGTCTGTCTTTTCTCAAGATACATCCCTAATCTGCCATCAGAAGATCTGCAACTCTGTAGTTTCCACAACAAGAAGGGAAGATATTTCAAGCATGCATGGCTGCCATGCAGACACAGTAAGAAGTACCTGGAAGATCCCATGGTTCAGACTTGTTGAGATCTACGTCTCCAATGGCTCGAGCAGCGAAGGTGGCATCGGAGATCTTGTTGACGAGGTAGTAAGTGATAAGCTCCTCATCTGTAGGATGAAATCGAAATCCCGGTGGCAAACTCTCATCCTTTATTGCTACCGCTTGTTGTTGTTGTTGCTGCTGTTGCTGATCTCCCCCTTCCATGATAACTAACTAATTAATCTTACTAATCTCCCTTTTATTTCTTCTTGATCTTTCTAACTACCTAGCTAGCTTTTTTGATGGACCACTATTCTTAGCTTCTCTCCTGCAACAATACATAACATTAGTTAGCCACAAGTAAAAGCGTGATAATTAGCTTCCATGCATCTGTCTAAATAGTTAAAAGGTATGATTTATTCATGCATGTATATATCTCCTGGTTCGACTTGTTTTTTCCGATAATTGATACAACCTGTAAAGCACCCGAAACTCAATTATGGGAGAAGAGTGTGAATTCTTCATCTACCTCCTAGCGAGCGAGCGAGCGAGCGAGAGAGAGAGAGAGACAGGAGAGAGAAAGGGTTAATTGGTAGTACAAGTATATAAGATGGATGGAAAGGAAGCTTTTTCTAGCATAGCTAGGGTTTATTACTGTGGAAGGGCAGGGTGAATGTATATGTGTGTGTTTGAAGCTCTCACCTACTATGCACCTTGAAATACAAGGCGCCTATTTCATAATTGTTATTTATCTTCTCCTGAATTTTTAGTATTGGGAGGTCGTTGAAGAAATACCTTATTTTAGGCTGCAAGGTTGCTCTCTCCTTTTCTTATCTTTTTTTTTTTCCCAATGTTTTTTGGTTTGTCTTTTAGCTATATTTTGTTGGCCTCATTCTATTTGATTATTTTTTAAAAAAAAAGAAAAATAGGGTTTAATTTGTGTTCGGTGTATTATGTTATTGCAAATCTAAATGAATTAAGTTAGAAATTATGCAGAAACAGTGTTCACGTTTCCTGATAAAAGAGCAGTGAACAGAACTTTTCAGTACTAGCTTGATTCCCTTCAGATAGTTATCTGATAATCCAACATAACTATTCCACTTGTATGACCTTTACTGTGTCACTGTGTTCCTTTGCACTTAGGGGAGTGCCCCCCCTGCCTCACTCGAGCTCTTGTCATTAGGAGAACCCTTGTTTACAATTAGGTTTGGTAAAAATACGGGTTCAACTTGAGTTGGGTCTGGACAAATTAGATATTCGGACAAAAATTTCATACCCGAACCTTGATCGGATTATAAATCGAACATTCTGGTAAGACTCGTACCAGGAACTGGATGTTCGATGTCCGGATCCGGTTGTTCGAATGTCCGAACTTGTGATATAATTTTTGGACATTCTGAATGAAATTTTGTATGACCAAACCCGAATCCGATTTTTCAGCATCCGAACCCCATTGTTCGAAATCATTTTTATAAAATTTTTGGAGAATGTTTACCAAAATTACACATAAATCTAGTTATCTAATGTCCGAATTCCGTTGTCCGAACCCGAAATAGTTTAAAATCCGGACAACCTGAATCTGAATTCGATTATCGAGACCTGAACCCGACCTGGATTTAAATTCGGACGTGACTGATTATCCGAACTTTGAATTCAAATAAAAAATTTGAAAGCATATTTGATTTTTTTCGGGTTGGATAAATTTGGTTAATTGAGCCGGACGAATTTTTGCGAGCCTTATTTACAATGCCTTATCTTACACTTCTGTTTCAAAAGCAAAATTTGGTCAAGGTTAATTAAGCAACTCCCAAACTTATGCTAGTTTCTCCAAACTTATGTAATTTATTACATTTATAAATGTTACCTAAAAAATGAAAAGTCATATATAGGTTATAATCATTAACACAAAATTAAATGTTTTTGTTTTTTCCTTCATCAAAATTACTGTAATACCGTCAAATTAAAATACAGCAAAATTTGAAACTACTTCAATGGGTAGTTAAAGTTGCAAGCAAGACTTCCGTTATATTTCACATTTTGTTAAAATATTTGGAAATTCAAAGTTGCAAAGCAAAATTTGAAAATACAGCGTTCGGACCCAGATGTTCGAAATTGTTTTTATAAATTTTTTCAGAGAATTCGTACCCAAATTACATATAAATCGGATTGTCCGATGTTTGAGCTTGGTTGTCCGAACCCGAAATAGTTTAAACATAACCCGAGTCCAAATCCAAATACCCAAGGATTTAAATTCGGATATAACCGATTGTCAGAACTTTGAATTCGGGCAAAAAATTTGCGACTATTCCCCATTTTTTTCAAGTCAGTCAAATTTGATTAATCGAGTTAAGTGGATTTTTGCGAGCCCTATTTACAATGCCTTATCTCACACTTCTTTTAAAGAAAGCAAAATTTGGTCAAGGTTAATTAAGCAACGCCCAAAGTTATGCTAGTTTCTCCAAACTTATGTGATTTATTACATTTATAAATGTTATCTTAAAAATGAAAAGTCATATCTAGATTTTAATCATCTAATACTATATATAAAAGAAATTGTGAGATTTATTACATTGAGATTGAACAATTATTGTATGACTCTTGCAAAGTATTATATATTTATTTAAAAAGTTAATCCGTAGCAACGCACCTGTCTTAGCTAGTTATACAAAATTAAATAATGTTTATGTTTTTCCCTTATCAAAATTACTATAATATCATCAAATTAAAATATAGCAAAATTTGAATCTACTTCACTCGGTAGTTAAAGCTGCAAAGCAAGACTTTCGTTATTATTTCACATTTTGCTAAAATATTTGGAAAAACGAGAAGTAGTGTCACCATATGTAAAACCAACAATTAATAAATTTTGAAATTGAATTATTACGTCACTAATAGTGCATGCATGCCATGAAGATTAAAAGGTATATATGCTTTTATATAGTAGGTTTCAAACTCTATGTAATCTTATATGGCAAACTATGAAAGCGTGATAACTTCGAATGCAATATTGATCCAACTGTTCAAACATTTTGATCAAAATTAGTAATGAAGGTTACAACTTATAAACTGCCATATTTTTCAAATCAATATAGACAAATTATGATGATATAATTGCTATAAGATTTTCAATTTAATTAATATAATTTATTTTAGTTTAAACCCAATTAATGTAATTAGCTACTAAAAACTTTAGCAACGGTTAAGAAAAATATTTTAAAGCGTACATATTTGATTCACTTATTAAACGGGCACATCGCAGTCCTCTAAGGAGTTAGACCTATCGGGGGGCTAAAAGAAGACAAAAGGAGAATGGAAGGAGGGAGAGGAGATCAGCAACAGTTTTCCATCTTTGTCAATAATATTCCAGAGGAGCTAGATCAATATAGGCTAAAAGGATCTTCCTTAAAGCAGGTAGGGTATGCGATGTGTACATCCCACATAAAAGAACAAGAAGATTTAAGTTGCAGTTTGGTTTTGTGAGATTCTGGAAAAAGGAGGAAGCAGATAGAAATATGAAGATGTTTGACAAAGCAATTATCAGGGGAAGAAAAATTGAGTAGAAGTTGCTAAGTTTGAGAAGGGTGAGAGGAAAAGAGACAGCCGAAGCATGCACAGCAAAGGATGTACACTCTGTATACGATTGGTGGAGGCTAAAGCAAACCAAGAGTCACCAGAAAAGGAACCAGGTTCAAATTTGAATTGCGAAGACCAACAGACACAACACAACGATAGTACCTCCTCAAATGCCATAACTAGAACTGCAGTTGTCAGCCATAATGGGTATTCAGAAGAAGTGTTTAAAATTAGCCAGCATTCAAAACCTTTCGAAGTTACAAAAGTCAAGCCGCCTTCGGGGTTCGAAAATGATAACATTAACGCAATAAACAATATGGACGCAGAATACAATCCCCAGAAGTTGGAACATGAAGAGCAGGCATTGGAAGATAGAGATTATTCAAACAGCTTGGACGGCAATCTGGAACCGACGCCTGTTTATGAAAAAATACACAACAAAAAGACAGCACAACCTTTGGAAATTGCATTAGCACATCAAGAGTCAGAGGATGTGGAGCAACAGCCACCCGGCTTCGAGAAATAAGTAATTAATGAGGCTAATAATTTAGATATTAATACTCCCCCCCCCCCACACTATAGAATTTGGGGAGAATCCAGTGGAGGAAGTTGAAATTCGAATTCATCAAATTATGACAAGTAGTGAACCTGAAAAGCCACCAGGGTTTGAGTTGACGAATATCTCAACTCAAAGGAATTTGAATGAGCAAATGAGGCAAGACAGGAAGGGGAGCACCAAAAAAATCCTCAAGAAAAAGATTGAGTCAACCCAAAAGGCAAGGCTCAATTGCAATCGGAAAAGCGAAAGTGTTAGGACTACAGAGAGTCAAAAACAGTTAGCCAATGAATCTTTAGAGGTTGGTAAATTGCTGGGGCTTGTAGTGGTGGATAACCAAAAAGGAGCTTTTAGAAGAATTACAAGATCTCTAAAGAAGTCACAAAAGACTGCAGTTAAGAAAGACGAGGAATAACTCTTGGCCAGACATCATGGAAACTTAGGGATTATATGATGTGGTATGAGGCGATATTGCATCTGAAGGTGTTCCTGTAGTCCGGAATTGGATATATTCATTATAAAATTCAAGAATTTTTCTTGAAGCATTTTATCGAACATGTGGTGGGCACTTTGTGTATGATCTTCATGGCACTGGTTTGTAGATGATTTGGTGGAGAAAAAGTAGAAGTAGAGAGTTTTGAGGGGTTCACATAGTTAGAAACAGGCTATTTTAGATTTTTCGCCTTTGGTTTCGGGGTTCCTCAGATCAAGGTACGTCAGAAATGGAGTTGGAGTGTAGATTGCAGTGGCGGTTTTGATGTTTGCTGTCTGGGTTTGTGTTTTAGAAACTATTGAAGTTCGGTGGTTTTGTTGGATTGGATTGATGCTCAAGGAAAAGGAGTGGGTATTTCGAATATGGTAGTGCGAGGAGGAATAAATTCTAAGGTGGTAGTACAATAGTGGATGGGCTTTGGAAAAATGACACACAAAGACGAGTGAACGAAGTGGCTGATGTACTTGCCTGTAACTACAGGTCTCCTTTGCCCCTCTATGATTTTTTTTGCTTTAGTGGATGAATAGGTCCAGGTTGCGGGTGTTTTCATAGGTGATGGTTATTGTCCCACATTGCCAAGGATGAGGAGTTTATATATAGCTGAATATTGAGCATAGATTTAGATTTAGTTTGTGAGCTATTTGATTTGTACTGTAGTGCTTCAATCGTTTGTTGTGGTCTTCTATTATGTGGTCTTTAGCCGTTTAGCTTAATAATAATCGAAAAAAAGGAAATTATTTTAAAAAATTCACCTATTGCACGAGTTGTTAGTAATTTGCAAGATTATATGCATAAATAATAATCGGCTACGAATTGGATCCTCTATCCATAGTTAGACCCAATGATGATGTTAACAAGCTTCAAGAGGAGGTGGCAAGCATGTCACAATCCAAGCAAATCAAGCCCAAAGACTTGAGATGGAAGCACCTTCAATTCCTTACAAAAAGAATGCGTTTTCTTTTAAGTTTGAATCTGAGACCTCCTATAAAGAAGGCGTCTCACATATGACATACATCCGAGATTGAGTTCAATGGTAAAATTGGCTACATATATACCATATTGATTAGACAAAAAATACAAATACAAATCTCGCCTTCATGAGGTCATTATGAAGCAATAAGAATGTCATTCCCCTATAGAATATTAATGCACATCCTAATCAATAACCAAATTAGGCTGTGACAAATACATACTTATTAGTTACCAATGTGACAAACTTAAAACTTGAAATAGAATTAATTGACAAATACAGTCTCCTATTTTTGACCTAAAAACACTTTTAATTTCTTCAATTACTGATTCAAAGACCAATTAGTACAAAGTTATTGGTAATTAAATCAAAATAAGGAGGAACTCGAGAGAATTACATATCACTTTCAGGAGGGGAATTAGTTATGATTTGGAAAGATTCAATATGGTTAATCACAAACAGCCAGCTAGTTGTATTATTATTATTGAACAGCAAGTTGATTGAAGAGGTTTCCAAGCAAATTCTATTGATGGCGTTACATATTTTTCTTTGCTTATTGCACACTTCAAATTATAAATATATATATGTATCTCTCAGATTTCTTGTAGTTTTCAACTTCAAGTACTACACATTAATTTATTTATTTTTGATTAATTTATTTTCTGGTCTTGGTTCTTAGGTGCATTGTCTAATTTTACATACAATATTGTTCTCGCCAAGCCTGAGAAATTGTATATACTGGGTTTACGCATTTATTTAGTTAGACGATACAAGGGTTAAGGTTAACAATATGCTAATGTCTAAAATTATAACTAATTCATCAATAATATTGTTTTCATCAGTTACGTTCATTTAATTGGTTAAATAGTCTTTGTATCTATTGAATTTGGTAGGTTTACGCATGTGTTATTTTTAAATATACAAGTACATGTTTGTTAATGACATTTCTAATTGTTCATTTGTTCTTGTTCAAAAATTTATAAGAGAAATGAGACCAAAATTTACAGTAAAACCCTCAGCTTTTAATTAAAATACTCCTAATATGTGTTCAATTAACTAAAATTTGTAGATCAATATCATGGTATTCAACTTTCAAGGGAAAGAATGAAGCTTGTAGAAATTTCATGAAATTTACCGAGTTATTAGATAGACATGATTTAAAGTCGGGTAATTTTTGACTATTTTGTGAATTGAAATACTCCTAATATGTGTTGTACGTCATTGTCTCTAATATCAGTTGTTGGTATAGCAACATTACAATGAAAATTCAACCTAATTTCTAATATCAACTCGGATTTGACATAGTGTTTTTCATGAAGATAATTAAAATTTGTTATCGGGACTGATTAGTATTGAGTACGTAGTTGTCTGCTACTTTAGTAAACATCGTTATATATAATGTCACCCTAGCTTGAGGAAAATAATTCACAAATATATTTATGATCCTCTTAATACTTAAAAACTTGAAAGTTCTTAAAACAATGAGAATATACTTTTCCCACATCTTAGTAAAATTTTTTTTAAAAAAGAAAGTATATTCTCTTAAAAATATATATACTCATAACCAAAATGAAGCAGAAGGAGAGGGATGGAAAAACAGACTGGAAGCTAGCTAGTTTGCTGTGGGAGACATCCAAAACTGCGTGCTAAATTCCAATTACCCAGTAATGGTACATTCAACCATTAATGTTAATCCTATACTAGAAGTAAATCAGTGTGAAAGTGAAAACATATATACACTGTCTTTTCATTGGAAAGGATATCAGATTATTAAGGTTTAAATATCCTTAGAGTCTGTTCTTTTCGTTGGAAAATAGAGATTGAGAAGTGGGTAAAGTTGATTAAAGTAGGTTTTTTTTTTTGTTGAAATAGGTTAAAGTTGGTATATTTTTTATACGATGGGTAAGAAGTTATTTAAAATAGTAAATTAAAATAGGTTGAAGTTGGTAAATTAGGATTTACAAACGAACAGAACAGGGCCTCGAGATGTTAGACTTTATGTCTTTGTTTGAAAATGATCTTTATATAATCATCGAAAAGAAAACAAGTCAGTCTTGGCTAGCTAATTCTATCAATAAAATATTAGAATCTACCAATTACTTCTTCATGTAAACCACATATATACTTTACGTGCCATAATACATAAAAGACTTGTGTTTATTAAAAATGACCTTGAATCAAAATGCTTCACGAACAAGTTAAGACCATGCACCATATATTTTGCTTCATGCATGTCCCCCTCCACGACATAGTAAATTTAGATTCATAATAATTCAACAAAGACGTACAGTATCCATCAAGACAAGACTGAGAGTAGTTGGAAGGCAATTTTCAAAGTGGGAAGGTCTCTAGAAGTAAATTTTATGGTAACTTTGATTGTCAATGTTGTTTTAACTTGCCAAGCACTTCAACACATAAATACAATTTTTGCCCTAATTGAGTTCTCTTTCATATAGTTACTTATATCTTTTGCGTGTGTCGATTGTTCTTTATCCTATACATGCTTGCATGTACATGCACGTACTAACCTATTTTTTGGTTTCAAGAAAGGGTGCATGCAAATTCAATCAGTGGCGGATCCAAACATTTAGGATAGGGGTATCCATAAATTAATATCGTTACTAATATGCACTATTTTATTTTTTTTAGTGGTGTTCATAAACCAACATTGTTACTAAATTAACCTATTTTAAAATAGATTTTTTTTGGGGGGGGCTTAGCGGTGTCCATGGACACTCCTAAACATAGTGTGAATCCGCCCCTGAATTCAATAGTTGTAAGTCACGATAGCTATGCAAGTATATACTTGAACATATGTCATATGCCTTGGCTTAGGACTAAACCACTATAATTAACCAAAAGACCTAGATAGTTAGCTCTTCCCCTCGCATTATTAATAGCAATAAAAGATACCTAGTATTATGCAAGGAGTGGTTACAGGTACCGTACGTCAATATTGATGATGCAAAGTCATATGGTTGACTTGTATTTTATTGTGGTTTTAGTAATTTTAAAATTCATGTTTACTTCTAATAGTAAAAATATATTACGTCTATTTATACTTTCTCTTGGGCTTACACCAAGAAAAAAATGTCTATTTATACTTGGGTGTAAGTATGGATGGCAATGGGGCAAGTTGAACTGTACCCTCATTTATACCCATTTTCAAAAATCGTATCCATACCTGTACCTGTGCCCATCAGGTATTAAAAAATAAAATTCATACCGTACCCATTGGATTTTGTGGGTTTGCCGGTTTTATTCGTCCGGGTTCACATAGAGAATGAAAATTAATAATCATATACAACTCATGTCCAAATACGATATATATTTTTGTCATTATAAGATTGCAAAGTTGTGATATTTTGAAAATATATTGTTTAAAAATGTGAAATAAAATATATTATTGACTAATTTTTTGTTAGAAAGATTTGGATTATATTGGATATAAACCAGAAAAATATTAAACAAAAGTAATTTTTTTACCTTATTATGAAAATGGCTACGGGTAGGATGTGGGTATGGGGAGTTACGGCTATACCCAGATGCGTAACTATTTTTCAATACCCGCTCCATATCCTTTTAAAACTCATTTTCACCACCCATTTGGGTTTTAATTAGGGCGAATTTTATGGGTTTTAAATGAATACGCGTTTCATTGCCATCCTAGGTGTAAGTTAGGTTATTATGTTATTTTCACATAATTTCAAGCTAAAATCAAATATGCATTGATGCTATCCTATATTTTGGCATAAGTACATAACTAATTTGGATACTTGCATCTATCAAGGAATGAGTACTAATAAAGGGGAGGGTTGCCTTCATGGTTTCTTGTGAGCATGCAATTGGGATATTAATTTTTAATAATACACCATAATATTAACCATAATCATAACAGTATAACCACCTTGGTCTATTTTGTGTATTACGCTCACGTATGGTAGGTGCTTAGGTTTAGAAGGCTTCCCATTTTTGCTCATCTTCATGTAATTAATGTTATAAAAATGCATCTTCATTTCCTCGATCTTTGCCCCAATTTCAACCCTGAAAAACTACGATGTGAAGATCTTCTTCTTGTTAATGTTCTTCGGGTAATTTAACTTCACCTCAACACTTAACTTGAATATAATTCATGGATTAATCTGTTCACACATCTAGTTGCGAAGTCTTAACGACAATTTTATAATTTTTCTTTAAAGTATGTTTAATTTTTAGAGGTTTTGAAATTCGATTCATATGTACTTATAACTTTTATCGATATTCACATTCAGGAAAAGGGAAATTTTTTAAACATAAATAATAAATTTTGAAGTAATATGTGTCGAACACCTTGTAAATTTTGTTTGATTTTATATTATTAATCTTTTGTTATTATGTTTTATACTCCATCTTTAGGTCAAATAATGTTTAACCCCTCAAGTTGCTGATACTTCATGCTTAGATCCATAGATGTTCGCTCTTTTTTTGGGGGGGGGCCAATAGTGAGCATTTCGATTATAATATAACTTACATCTCCTTACAACTTTTTACAACTCCTTACATCTCTTTATATCTTTAATAAAGTTTTTACAACTTCTTACATTTTCTTACATCTCCTTATATCTTTCTACATCTCATTCTAAATTTTTTATAGCATTGAACTTGTCCCTTTTTTTTTTCGTATTTATAAAAATATGTATAATACATTCAACTTGATGCCATTGTAGCCGGTTATACAATGATGTTCCTTCATGTTGTCGTGGTCCTCTTCTTATGCATGTTTAGGGTTTAGGCATTGTCCCCCCTTTCCCCTTCTATTTGGACTACGGCAGTAGTTAAATCATTTTGACGGAAAGGCTATACAAGTTTTCATATCTACTACAGGAAGTCATCTTCAAACTGTGGAAATTTTGGTTAAAAAAACACCATATCAATTGATAAGACTGATCTATTGAGGGAAAGTAAACCAATTTTAACAGAAATGGAAAAGTTTTAAAAACTGATGGATAAATTGGCGATCGCCCTCAGTATCCTAAAAAAAATAATTTTTCCTTTAAATTGTCATCCATAGTTAGGCCCTGTTCTTTTCGTAGTTTAATTGATCCAACTCATTCATTCCCACTCACACTCACTCTTTCACTCCCCTTCTCACATCTTCCCACACTTTAAAAAGAATACCACTCATTCCCACTCTCACCTACTTTCACCCATTCTTTCCCACTCTTACATATAACTATTATTTTTCATATTTAAACTTTTATAATTTATGAAATTGTGTGTATAAATAGTCTGACACTAATTATGAAAAGTTTTATTTATTTTTCAAATGTTACGAAAATATTTGTTAGTCATGCCGGAAATTATAGATGACGTAATTTTTGTTATATATATTGAAGAAATAATTTTTTTCCTATTTTGTTAAGCAAATGTTAGTTTTTTGTGACTGGTAGATATTTTGGATTTGATTCTGTAAATGGAAGAGATGCTTAAATTTTTATAGGTCATCAAAGCATGGGTGATTGTTATTGTATGTGTAACAGATTTATTTTTCATTCATCGTAATTTAGGACTAAGTTTGCAGATTTTTTCCGACATAATGAAGAAATATGTAAATTTTTGGCATTGTTTGTAATTCTTTACAGGAAGTGCAGATGTACTGTACGTGTATTTTGAGCGAATATTTTTTTCTGTATGTGTTAGTAACAAGATATTGGAAGTTCTTCACACAAATTGCAGATGATTGTTTTCCTTGTACTGAGAGCCTATTCTTTTCGTTAGGAAGCATGGGTTGGTAAATGGGTGAAGTTGGTTGAGATTGGTAGAAGTTGGTTGAAGTATGTATTTTTTTGTTGAAGTAGGTTGAAGTTCGTATTTTTTGGTTGAAGTGAGCTGAAGTTAGTTGAAGTAGATTGAAGTTGGTTGAAATTGGGTGAAGTTGATTGATTTTTTTTTTTTTGTATGATGAGTAAAAGTTGGTCAAAATAGTGGGAAATTGGTTGAAGTTGGTTGAAGCGGACTGAAGCAGGTTGAAGGTGGTTAAAGTGTGTTGAAGTGGGTAAAAATTAGTTGAAGTTGATATTTTTCTAATTGAAGTTCGTAAAGTGGTTGATTGGGTTGAAGTTGATTGAGATTGGTAAATTTGGATTACCAACAGAAAGAATAAAGCCCAAACATATGTGTATTTTTGTCGTTGTTCATATTTGATTAATATATGAAAAAAATATATCCGTAATTTGTTTTATGAATAATGAAAACTACAATTTTTTTGGGTAACAATGACCAAGAAACAATATTTCATACTGAGTCAACACAAAAATATTTTTTTCAGTCATAAAAATTTTTTATTATCGGTAATTACTATCACAAATAAAAGATTACATTAAAAAAATAAATAGGTAACTTATATCAACTCTCCTACTTCATTCAACTCGTTCCCACTCCTTTCCACTTTTTCTCTCTTCTTCCCACCTTGTCCCACACTTAAAAAAATACAATTCCTACCTACTCCCACCCAGTCCTTCCCCCTCTTTCCCACTCTCCCACACCTGTGATTTCTCAACGAAAAAAACAGGGCCTTAGTAAATAACACCTTGTTTTATTATTTTTGTTTTTTTGAAGCGATACAAGTATTTGTTTATTTTCTTGGGTGATTTGTGATACAAGAGAGGATTTAAAGCAGGAACGGCTGCAGAAGATTTAGAGTAAGTAGAAGAATTTTCTTTTTTTTGTTAGAAGCCTTTTCTTTAAGTATTGGGTTTGTTTTCACTTTGCTTAGTATTAGGAAGTTGAAGTTTGGATAAATTGGATTTTGATTGTGTATTAATTTGGGTCTCCAACTCTTGTAAATTTTGATGTAGTTTTGAGATAAATTTTTCTAGTTATCTTAGTTTAATTGTTTTTTTATTTTGAATTTTTGGTAAGGTTTTAGTTAGTCAAAGCCCCCCCCCCAAAAAAATATCAGGGATGAAGGGAAGTAAGAGCATTAGCCGGTTGAGAGAAGCACTTTATCAAATATGAGGAGAAAATGGGGGATTTCGTGTTGTTGTACTTTTTTGATTCCGGGCTCTAATTTTTAGAGCTAAAAATTTAAACTTTTATATGCATATGAAATTGTATAGAGATCAAACTTATAAATTCAATATGTTCAATTTCAAAATTTTATTATTTCCTCAGCACTGCAAAATTACATCACTAGTTGTATTATATTGCTCCACCAAGCATATCTTATAAATTAATATTTTTGAAAAATCTTAGACAAATATGTGATGAGATTTTTGACAGAACTTCGTCACAATTTTGATGTAAAAAATAGCGTCCGCCATAAGTTGTGACTAAGTCTGTCACTGCTCCCATCAATGCATTAATGGACCATCCCAATCGAAGACATCATCCATGTCCTAATATACAATGATTTCCATATAATTTTTTGGTCAAAATTCATATATACTGAACGACTGTCAGTCCATCAACATTTCTGTCGCTATTATGCTGATCATCTGTTAGTTTGTCATTACGATCCGTCAATTTATTTTGATCGGTTGTCAGTTCGTCAAAATCTATATGTTAGTATTACTGATAGGATCGGTCAAATTGTCCCCTTCGACTAGCGTTTTTTTGATGGCCAAATATTCCATCAAAATTATCGCCACAAGTGTAGATTTCGGTTAGAATATGCCCAATTTTTCGTTAAAATGTCGGTTAGTTTTGAGATGATTTCTTGTACTATATCTTTTAGTTATAGGCTGTATCATGAAGAAACAAGTAAGTCAAAGACAAGTGTTTAGAAATGTATACTTTATTTAGTTTTCTTGCTCAAAATTTTTATTTTGTTATTTTAATTATAATTTGTTTAATTATGATATCTGTTGTAATCAGATATATATGATTTTCAATTGATGAATTCATTCTTGACTTAAAAAACTACTTTTGTTTTTTTTGGTTTAACATAGAGACATAGAGAAGGGGGGATAGTAGTAACTAGGGTTGTAACGAAACTTAGACAATTCGCCGAGCTTTCGGATTCAGCTCGAGCTCGAGTCAAACCGAGCTCGAGCTAGCTTGCAAGCATAACGAGCCAAGCAGTGCCCAACAAGGCTCGACTCAGTTCGATTTGGCACATTTAGCTAATTTTTTTTATGTACTTGTGTAAAAGTATAAAATTACCATTGAAATCAACAAAATTATATTCCAATCCTTATTTTTTTGAATCCAATGAAAAAAATTAGAATTTAGTTTTGACTTATAGCCTTAAATTTGAAAACCTTAAAAAAAAATGACCATGGAGCCGAATTGAACCAAATTTTAAGTCTAACACTGTCTATTCTAACTCGAGCCTAACTTTCACAGATTTGACAAAATTTCGATATGAGCTCAGGCCAAATCCGAGCCGCTCATCTTGGCTCGTTTACACCCTATAGCTACAAGCAGTAACAAAAGGGGGAATTTTTTGAAACAGCGTGACAATTTGAGCCAAGAGTTCAGAGCTCACCTCTTCTGGCCTGTTCGGTCCCAAACTCCTACGTTCAACCCTCTTCAAAACCCTCGCCACCGTCTTCTTTCGTTCCTTTCGCCAACTCCACTGCTTTCCTTCCTCTCTCTCCCCCTCTACTCCCCCCCCTCTCCTTTTCGCCGCAAAAATGTTGGACCCAGCAGAACCACAGAACGAGCCCACGAACCCATCTGAAGAAACACCGGAGGAAACCCAACAAGGGGCAGATTCGGAGATGCCCACCACAACCACACCCAAGTGGCCCGGTTGGCCCGGCGACAACGTTTTCAGGCTCATTGTTCCGGTTCTCAAAGTGGGCAGCATTATTGGCCGCAAAGGGGAGCTTGTTAAGAAGCTCTGCGATGAGACCCGGGCTCGGGTTCGGGTCCTCGATGCCCCTGTTGGCACCCCTGATCGTGTGGTCAGTCCCTCTCTAATTGAGATGTTTTTGTATTGGTTGTGTTGTATTTGTTAGGGTTTTGGTTTGTGGTTAAGCTTAGGGAATTGGGACTGGGAGCGTGAAATCTTCTAGGGTTCGGTTGTATTGACTTTCTTGTTTTTTGCTAATGGATGATGTTTGTTCCTGTTTTTGGGGAGTTTGGGGTTGATGGCATTGTTGAAGAGAGGAAGTGGGTGGTTATATGTTGGAGAAATCTTTTGGATTTTGGTTAATTGTGTGTCGTGGGTAAAGTAAGAAAATGTTTTGATTAGAGGAGGAAGCTTTAAGGGTTTGGTTGAAGGGATTCTGGTTATTGGTCTTTGGAAAGGTTGGTTTTGGGGCCTCGTTCTAGTGGGAAAATGGTGGTGGATTAGCATTGTGATAGCGGAAATGTTGTTATTTGAAGCTTAGAATCGCTGTGGTTTCTGCATGCTTTTCTTAGGAGGTGTAATTATGTAATGCAGAGAGATTTTGATTGGAGATTACGTATTGTTTTAGGACTTGGATGAGCGGGATTTCTTGGCTCTATTAAGGACTCATTTGTTCAGAAAACTTTGGTGACAGAATAAGGGTGTCGTTATATAAGGAATCACTATGATTTTTTCTTACTGTTATTTTGATGCTATGTTGCTTAGTAGGTAATGAAAAAAAAAAAAGAATTGAGGTAAGCAAGTAAGGTCAGCAACCCCTTGTTCAAAATTATGTAGGCATTGCATTAACGTTTGCATGAGATACCCATTTTCTTAACAACTCCTCTCAGCTTCCTATGTTTGAGAACCTTGAAGCACATTTGTGCTTAACTGCTTATTGTTTTGGAGACCCCTGTTAATGTAACAGGCACATGGCGCAGTAAGCAAGCAGAAGACCCCAACACAACGAGAACACCTGGTGACTTTAAGGATGTTAACAGAACTTAGATGCTAAGTTAGGTTATTTCGGGCAGTCTTTTGAGCATAACCATATTACCATTTGATGCTATTGCTATGTGAATGGTTGCTTGGGGCAGTTTCAGACCTTTTTGGCAGTGTACAAATGGATTATAATGTCTAGGAGTTGATTGGCTTTGACTATTGCCATCTGCTATTCACTGTAGAAGGCTTAGGTTGCTTTTGAGAGTTTGATGGCCCATAGTCTTTGTTTCTTATGTTGTTTTAGGTTACAGTTTCAACACACTCTTTTATCTGTATGACAAATTTGGTACATCAGTGCTTGCCAAAGTATTGACAGGAGTCATGCTGCTGTTATGATATCATAAGCTTGCCTTATCGTCACCCTTGATTTCCCGTCACTTTTCTAATCCATCTTGTAGGAGAAATGCAGAACTGGGATGGTGAGTACTTTGGTAACTTGGTTATGCTCTATACTGTTCTATTCAATCTTCTCTGTTCATCCAGGGAAGAACTGCCTGATTTCTTATTTTTTCAGTTGGGGTAGCTTATGTTTAGGGTTTATAAGATAATTTTGGACAAAGAAAATGATTAACGATTTCTCCATTTTGAGATGATGCACTTGCTTTCTTGTTTAGTATGTTTGGTTGTCCAAGGAAGGTAGTAGATTTTCTTTTGGGTGTCCGAGCAAGGTACTAGGATTTTCTTTTGGGTGTCCGAGGAAGGTAAGTGCTGAAGGGGTAGTAAGAAGAAGAAATTAATTTTTAGAATTGAGTTTTTATCTATGTTTGTTTGCCTCATGGGAAATAGTGTACTAAGGGCAAGTTAGATCTAAGTTTTCGATTTGTAAAAAGTGGTCTTTTCTTGTTGTCAATTCTGGAGTAGCTATCATTTTGCAATATTGTTCAGAGTGGCCCCAGATTGCGGGACTTGTAGCAGCTGTTCATTATTGTATGTGTTCCATATTTAGGTCCTGATATCTGGGAAGGAAGAGCCAGATGCTCCTTTATCTCCGGCAATGGATGCAGTAATAAGAGTTTTCAAGCGTATAACTGGTCTTGGTGAGGGTGATGATAAAGGTTTAGCAGCTGAGGCAGCTGCATTCTGTTCAGTGAGGCTATTGGTGGCATCAACACAAGCAATTAATTTAATTGGGAAGCAGGGATCTACTATCAAGTCAATACAGGAGAACAGTGGCGCTGTTGTTCGGATTCTACCTGAAGGTCTGTTTTGAGCTTCAGTTGCTTGTTGCTAATAAACTGAATATTTATTGCATTGATATCTTTATATTCAATTATCTGACGCTCACATTGTTTGAGGTGATTTCGTTCCTTATGAAATATTATGCCTTTAGTTAGCTGCTATCCTAGAGTTCCCTAAGTGCTTGTTTGCTTTGAGGTGATCAACTATGTTATGTGTTAAAAGTTGGAATGCTCTTTGGATTACTATGTTTTGTTACCTCAAATGATTGTGAATAATTTATATTGTGACTATGAGTACCTCAAACTATGTAATGCTATGTGGATCTTTATCCTGCTTTCTTTATCATCCACTCTTCACTTTGACTTTAGACATTGCATGATTTCTCCAACTTATCCTACGTTGGCTCTTGCCATCACCACTTTCTCTCTCCAAATCCAATCTCTTTTCCTTTCTACCAGGTGTTGTCAAAAGTAAGCTCTTTTCTTTTTCGGGGCCCCGGGGGGGGGGGAAAAAACCACAATTGAGCAAAAGCAGAAAGAAAGAAAGAAAAGAGTTATTTAAGGCCATGTATATTACCTGTAACTCATTTATTATCATTGTTATTCCATTGAGTTGGTAGATTACTAAACATTGTAGTGTAGTTACTGTACCTTTTTATTACATCGCTAATTGCAGTGCAAAGTTAATTACATTACGTAGCCATTTCAGAACATTCAACCAAAGAACATACTGAAGTTTTTTCTCTAACCGTTCAGACAAAGCCTTATGCAACCATTACCTTATGGGTTAGGGGTAGGGTTAGGTTTAAGCAACCTTGGGACTATAATTTAGTAGTAAAGAGGTTACTTGTCCTGAACCTTAGATTTAGAAGTCCTTGATTGGTTATTCCTTCACAGCAAAGAGTAAGAATATGATGGATATTTCTCTTGGCATGGGATTATCCAAAGTTTAAAAAATAGCTTACTGAACGCTTATTGAATGTCTCTTCTGCTGTCTGGGATAGAGAAATTAAAAGGCGTTTCCTGTGGGTGTCCTTTAAAAGCATTGTGGCAGGGGAGAGAGTTCTATGGATGATGTGCTCTGCTTAATGTGCAAGGTGTATGTGATTTTTCTATCTCCAAAGCTTGGGCCCTTGCTCGGGTTTTCCATCCCTGCTTGAAATGTTTCGGCGGGAAAGGTTCCGAATCATGCCTATGTTCTATTTAATTGGTTGTTTATGTTTTTGGGTGCTGGAGTTGGTAGACCTTTGTTCTTGGAGGATGCTTGGGTTTCATGTCTTACCGACTATGTGGAGTAAAGGTATTGTTATATTGTCTTGGGTTTGCATGTCAAAGTTAGGTTGGGAAACATAGTTTAGGGGCTTGCTTTGTGAATTTATGTGATTTTGGTTCACAATGAAGTTGATCTGCGGGGTTTAGTATTACCATCAGAATTGAGTTCTTGAGGGGTTGTTTGGATGAAGAGTGAGGAACACTATGGGGAGTAAATAAGAGTAATTGCTTTAGTTAGCCATGTTTGAGGGTTTCTCATTAAGTGCAAGGATAGGCGTTGAAGAGTAACTCGTACTCCTTTAAACCCTTTTTACTCGTTTTTCTCACACATGAATTTGGTGTAAAGTAGAGTGATATATTTAGTTAATAGGATAACAATTGAGTCTATATGAACTTTAAACATCACCTCATATTGAGAAACTTCTATCTTTGATAATATGATGTTCCCATATATATTATCAAATGTTTGTAATATGTGAGATTACACATAACATGCATTTGTTTGATAGTGTATGTTTGAGATGGTTTTGCGACCAACAAAAGCAGTAATAGGCAAATGGAACTTTGATAATATATATATATATTTTTGGGTAAGTAATCAAAGATGTATATTAAAAGAACACCAAGGGGATGTCACCCATGTACAAAAGGCATAATACAAAAATATTATACCCTTAAGCTCTCATCCATAATGCAATCGATAAAAGCCAAAAAATTTAACTTCTTGTTACCACTAAGCCCCACACTCCCACTATACAACAACCTCAAAAAATAGAGTTTGAAATCTTTAAACGACAACTCTTTGTCCTCAAAAATATAACGATTTCTCTCCTTCCAAGTAGCCCACCAAATAGCTAAAGGAACCATGTTCCTAACTCCAAGGACCCAGCTCTTCTTTATCCTTCTCCTCCAAGCCATTACCACATCTCTCATATTAGAAGGTTGAACTCAACTAATTCCCATTAGAGAGAGAGAAATCTCAAAGCAAAGAAACCCACCGACAATGTACGAGGACATGATCCACAATTTCTTCTTTCTCCAGACACATGGAGCATTTACTTGGACTTCTAAAATTTCTTCTCTTAAGTATGTCATCCGTGGGAATCTTGCCTAAGGTGGCTGCCAAAGCAAAGAAACATACTTTTGTGGGAGCTTTAGACTTTCAAATGGACTTGACGGCAAAATTACAGCCATCCACGACTTCAAATTGTGTGGAACAAAAACTCTTGGCACTAAAGGAACCCTTAAAGTTTAGTGGCCACACAATCTCATCATTACCTTGGACAGAACCTTTTTGCCAGCAAGTACGGCTAACAAATTACAAATACTATCCTCTTCTCAATCATTAAGACTCCTTACAAAAATCAAATTCTAATGGCTCACGTCACCTTTCTAAGAAACTACTACTTTAACCGTGACATACTTCAAACGAGCCATCCTAAAAAGATTGGAAAAAAGATTCTTTAAAGGTCGATCCCCATACCAAATATCGTGCCAAAATAACACCCTTGAGCCGCCATTCACCTCAGAATGCACTAAAGATTTGAAACACTCAAGACCTGCTAAGATAGATTTTCAACAACCAACACCATGAGGATAATGACTCTTTTTACTCCACCAACCTAACTCATCTATCCCATATTTTGCCTTGATCACATTTTTCCACGTAGCATCATCTTCCTTTGCAAACCTCCACAACCATTTGGTCTTCAACGCTTCATTCATAACACGAAGAGGTCTTATGCCAAGTCATCCTTGCTTTTTAGGACGACATACCTTATTCCAATTCGAATTGACCCAGTGGAGGCCGTTACCATTTTCATTGGAATTTCAAAGAAAATCTCTCATGATTTTCTCTAACCGACTAGCAATGCTCGTTGGGATGGTGAATAAAGACATGAAGTAGATGGGCAGACTACACAAAGTGCTTTTCAAAAGGGTCAATCTACCCACTCTGGATAAAAGCTTAGACTTTCAGCCTGCCAATCTCTTATGAAACCTCTCAACAACTGGGTCCCGATTGCTATGCCCTTATAAGGAGCACCAAGAGGAAGACCAAGGTATGAAGAAGGCAGATGATCAACTCCACACCCAAAAAAAGGGGCCAACACATGAACATTAGGCACGTTGCCAATCGGAATGAGTGCACTTTTGGAAAGGTTGACCCTTAGGCCAGACATAGTTTCAAACAGGAGAAGGATGCACCTTAAGTAACCTAAATTACTCTCGTCTGGCTTGCAAAAAAACAAGGGTATCGTCGGCAAAGAGCAAATAGGATATCAACAAACCCTCGGAATGAGGGTTACTGATATGAAAGCCATTTAAGAAACCTTCCTCACCTGCTTTAATGACCAATCTACTGAGATTCTCCATAACCAACATGAACAATAAAGGCGACAACGGGTATGAAAATGAATATTATGGGATTATGAACGGGTAACTTTGACAATATTATGGGATTATGAAAATGAATGTATTTGTTTTTTGACAAATATATGGGGCAGAGGGAGTATCATTATTAACTAATAATCTGTTTTGTTTGTCCTTTTTGATTACTTTCTTCTGGTGTTAATAAAGTATCCAAATAGAGGGAGGAGGACTGATCTACGCTCACTATTCCTAACTCTTGTGTCCCTCCCAAACACCCCCTAAAGAAAAGGATTGCTTCGCTTCGCTTCTGTTTTATGGCTGAAAGCAATGGGATTTTGGGAAGTTGGGCTACTATTTTGGCATCACACTATTGCTGACCTCTTAGAGGTCTGTGAGGCATAGAGTGTGATTATTTTAAAGCTTTTTAGGGAAATACATATGAGATGAGAATCCTTTTCAGTGCTAACGTGTAACCCATGCATTCCTTACTACAGCTGTGCATGGTCAGGCAATATCAATAGTTAAGGCAGTATGATTAACCCAAGAATTTTTTTTTTTTTTTGGGGATAAGGAAGAGGTAATGATTAACCCAAGATTAGTATGTGATTATTTTCTGAGGTAACAAGTGGACTGCTGGAAAACTGTATTTCCAGCAACAACATACTAATATCAGCCTGCTGATTACTTCAATTGCTCTACAAGGATGAGAGTTATATATATCAAGTAATCCTCTTAGAATCTCTCCGTTTGGAGGAACTATTTTTCCTTTCCTTTTTTCCCCTCTTTTGGATATTTTTGGTGGGTGAAGGGCAGAGGGGAAGATGTGGTCATGTGCACAAATTACGTATGTGCTATGTAATAGCCGTACATTGTTATGAATTCTTTTGCACTTCTGTCTGTTGGCTTGGATTTTTGAGCAATTGATTAATATGTGTCACCAGAATTATTTCCAAGGTAGCGTGCATGAGCTTTCTTCAAGAGAGACGATCGTTTTGTTGATAATAATTTGAAGGTGGTTTGGTAAATGTGTGAAAAGCTTTCATTGAGAGGAACGGTCATTTTGTTGATAATAATTTGAAGGTCGTTTGGTGAATGTGTAAAAATGAAGTATTTTGTGACAGTCTCTTTGGAATGCTGCCTTACAGAAATTCTTTTAGAACTTTATCTTCTCTGTTTACCTAGGCGGCAATGCTCTTTAAGTTTAATTTCATTTACTTGTTAGCCATGATTTCATTATAAATTGTAATTGCAAATATACTTTACAGCGGAACTTCCTTCATACGCTACTTCTGATGAACGAATTGTTGAGATACATGGTGAGGCTTTCAAGGTTCAGAAAGCATTGGAAGCAGTGCTAGGCCACCTGAGAAAGTTCTTGCATGATCACAGTGTTGTTGCTGTGTTTGAGAAAACTGTAAGTTGCATATTCTAGAATTTTCATTACAGGTTTTAATTGTTGGTATGTCTGGTACTAAACCACCCCTTTTTTGTCAGTACAATGCAACAATCTCACAGGATCGTACAAATGACACTTGGGTAGATAAACCCCCTACCTTGGCTCAAACTACTTCGTCTCAGACATTGCTTGGCATTGATCATTCTCTGCCATTGAAGCGAGATTCTTATTTTGACCGGGATCTGGAGCTGGACACTAAGCTCCACAATTCTGCATTGTCGCTCTATGGTTCAGATCCAGCGCTCGGGGGACTACATTCTACAGGACTCTCCCGTGCTGCTGCTGGTTGTATAGTTACTCAGGTATCATTTCGTGTATATGTTAATGAGAAGGGAATGATATTTTTTTTGCCTATTCGTTGGTGGTATGAATGATGCAAGTTGTTCTTGTTATTTGGTGAAGCTCCCTTGTTCATGATGTTTTTTTGGTGTGACTCTGGTTCTGCATCTAAATGGGTCTGAAAATCATTCCCCATCCAAAAACAGAAAGAAATAGAGGCCATAGGTTGGGTGGATTGGGCTTGAGGTGGATCAATAATGGTTTGTTGTTTCTACTGAGTTGGATTTGGTCTGCTCATTAGCACTCAGGGCCCCTGATGCTTTAGGGTGGAATCGGTGGATTTGAGATTTGAGTCTATAGGAGCTTTACTGTGGCGAGCCAAGTTTGTATGACCTTTGATTGGATGCTTGCTGTTTGAATAAGTTAGTACCACTTCTGTTTGGTTTGGGTTGGAACATTAGGTCATTTCAAGTATTAGAGCACTTGCAGTGGTAGGATCATGCTTAGGGAGGCTCTTGGTCCAAAATATGATTTGCGTTAGTGATCTACATGGCTTGCCCCGTGGTTCAGTTCCCTGTGGTGATTTGCTCACAACTATCTTTTCCCTTTTTTCTGGGCCAGTGCATTAAGGATTAATACAAAATAAAGGGCTAAAGCTAATTAAATATGTTTCCATGAAAAATATTTTATTTGGTGATCCAAGTTGGTGACCCATTTGACGTAGAGGGGAGAGAAAAAGTTGGATTGTAGGATGATGTGGAAGGTGTAGGCCCCCACTTGCGATCCAAAAGTATGAATCACCAATGCAAGTGCTCTCAGTACGTCAGACCAACTTCAGATCAAGTCAATTTGCTTGTCGTATCTCAGGTTTGAGGTTGAAATTGTATCATTCTATTTCAGATCATAAGGGGTTAGGCTTTGAAATGTACGGGTTGGGTCTACTCTTGTAATGCCTTCCTCCACCAATCCTCTCTGGACCCCCCTCCAAACAAAAGAACCAACAAGAAAAGGGGTAGAAAGCTGGCGGCAATCAGATTTTCGGCAAACATTGCTGAGCGTAGCTTGGTTGAATCCTGTATCAACTTGTTTGTCTCTTTCTCCTGCCCTGATTTTGCTATCTGAATACATGGGTTTATGAAATGTTCGATGACATAGTTGATGATTAGCTTATCTTTGATGCTTGCTGTGATAATTTTGCTTCATGGTCTGATCTGGCCCCCAAGGCAGATCATTTTAAAGGGGAAAGGTCGTAAGACAAGTTTGCATCATATACAATTCTCTCTGTAGTTTCCTGGTGGACGTGCTCGCATGTGTTAACCAGCTATGGTGTCTGTAAATTCCTGTTATTCAGATCACACAAACAATGCAAGTACCACTGGCTTATGCCGAGGACATAATTGGGATTGCTGGAAGAAACATTGCGTACATTCGTCGTACGAGTGGTGCAGTTCTTACTGTCCAAGAAAGTTTAGGTCGAGGTGATGAGATAACTGTAGAAATTAAGGGCACTGCATCTCAGGTTCAGACTGCGCAACAGCTTATCCAGGTTTGTTCCCCTTATTGCTTGTTCTTCATTCATAGGCTTGTTTTAGTTGAGTACATCTGGAATGTTCTCCATTCAAATTTCAAAATATACAATAGTACAATTTGAACATTTACTCTTCAAAATGGGACAAACGCTGAAGAAACTCCCTGGAAAAAGCTACGTTCCTTTTAGGACACTGGTACCTTGTCCTTGAGCCCTTGACTGTGGGGGTGCCAAACATGCAGGAAATGAATTTTTTTTTTCTACGTACACTATTGTGTTTTTTGGTTCTACGTATAGCCATATAGGTTTCTCTAAAACAAACCAAGCCAATACCTCGGAGTCCCACCTAAGCTCGCTGCTAGAATTAGACCTAGCAAATGGAGTGTATAAGCCGGGTTTAGGTCTAGCCAGTTTTAGCTTGGTTATGTTTGGATCGATGGAATTTCAGTTGGTGCTTGCCTGTTTGGTTTGAGCCAGTCTTACCATTGGTCAGTTGATTCAGGTCAGGTAATTGGTTGCAGGTCGTCTTTTTCTTGGTGTGTTGTCTAGTAGGGAGTGAGATGCAGAGTCTTGTCACTTGCTGTCCCTATGCTTTTGTCATAAAAAGCAGGCAATCAAAATTTTGAATCTAGCATTTATTTGAAACGCTTCTGTGAACAAAACAACCCCCCCCCTTCCTTAAAGCATAAGAAAGGAAAAGGTTTGAAGTTTTGCCTTTTCCTTTTATCCTGCATTATATGGCAAGTAGGTCTTTCAAATCCTTACACTGTCTTGATGTCGACCTATGTTGGTTGCAGGAGTCAATTAACGGTCACAAGTCAGCCGCTGCATCGAGTTTATACGGAAAAGGCGATCTGGGCTTGAGCAGCGGGTATTCCCAGCTGTCTGACACCGCATACCACCCATCGTCGTATTCAAGTCAAAGTCTAGGAGGAGGAGGAGGCTACAGCTCCTCTAGCTTGGGAGGAGGCTACACTAGCAGCTATAGATACTGATCTTTGGATATGCTTTCATCTACCTCGCACCAATTTCCCCCTATTACTGCTTTGTAATGTAATATCTTCCATGTTTGATATTAGTTCAAATTTACTTAGATGTTGAAGCTTCTCAAAATGGGGAATTTTCAAGTTGATAACTTTCACAAATCCAAAGAGACTGATTGTTCCTCTTCTACTAACCATTTCTTCTTGCATATATTGTGGTGCTGACTCCTTAGCTTCTCGATTTTTCCGGATAATTTTCCATTTTTTTTTAATGTCTTTGAGGGAAGCAGATAACCAAGGTTGAATAGCTCGAATCTGATGCAACGCCACCAAGAGCCAGTGCACTTAGATGCAGATCAAATGGAATTAACTTGAAATGCTCATTTGGAGGATTTTTTTAAAAAGGAAATCTTGTCTGGACATAAAATGACATAGGAGATTCTCAATTCAAAATTTGATACTTCATTGTTTACAAAGGTGAAGACTAGGGATTGAAACTGGCACAATGCAAATTTGCTTAACAGGACCCCGCTGATTTAGATTTTCCAAATTGAGGAGGGTCAAACACTCATAGGCCTAATCTAATTACTCCAAGGGAATGGCCCAAAATAAGACCCACTAATGATTTGACATTTTCATGATTTCCAAGAGCATCGCGTGGTGCGCAAATCACAACAGGGGATTCCGCCAAAACAGAGGCTGCAACGATCTCAATGTACTGGAGGCTTGCCCTTGGTTGCCAAATGCCAAGGAGAACTTTGAAAGACCTACCAACACATTTTCATTTCATCTTCCTCCAAGAACAGCAAATCCTTCACTATCAAGGCAAAATGATCAAAAAACCACAAGATCATAACAATGCGTTGTTGACTCTGCTGTTCCATCAGCATCAAGCTTGCCTCCAATGTAGCTTGGTCTGCCAGCTGCCTGATTTGCTTTCTATCATAGCACTGTGCCTGACATCAAAGTGAAGCACATGATGTTAGATATTGCCAATGTTTGCCTTTGATGGATGACTTCAGCACATTGAACTTCAGTAAGACCCAACGAACTTAGCCCATACTTGATTTAGTGCGATAATGCATGCCATGTAGCTGAACCGGTAAAGCCTCCGGGACTTGGTATGGTACCAAAAACGTGAAATCAGAACCTGTATGCATTGGGTTTTTTTGCCTCTCTTCAACCTGGAAAGAGTACATGCTCCTAGTATAAAGAGAATACTGCACTAAACTGAAGGTTAAAAGATAGTATCCAATACGACAAGGTGTCCCCTCAGATCACTGACGAAGAAAGTCCAAAAGCATGTACCCTCGAAGGGGGATAAAGACTTGCCAGCTTCCTTATCATCTCATCAAGCTTTCTCAGTTTCTCCACCTCCCCTGCCTCGCGCAAGTACCTCTCTAACATGTAAAACACTGGTTTACCCATATGCCTCCCCCTGCTCAACATTTGTTTGGCACACTCAAAAGCCTCTTTAACCTTCCCATTAGAACACAAAGCCGTCACTAGAAGAGCCAAAGCGTGCTCGTGAGGGCACAAACCCTTATCCATCATGTATTTCCACAAGCTCAAACCCAGATCAACATGGTGGTTTCCACAAAAGAATTTCATTAGCATCACAACTGTGCGTGTTTTTGGGATGAAGTTCTCAGTAACCATTTTTTCATATAACCCTTTGATGCCTTCAATGCCATTTGACTTCATTAAGCCATAGAAGAGGGTATGATAAGTCAAGCCATCAGGCTCAATGTGTTTCTCTTCCATTTCGCTCATCAAATCAAGAGCTGAACCCACCTGTCTGCATCTCACAAGAACGCTTATCATTGCATTGTAAGCTCCAACATCTGGGCATAGGTTTCTTGTATGTAGTTCACTGAACAACTCCCATGCCCGTGTCAAGTTTCTGGCAATCCCTGCTCCATGGATCAAAGTAGTAATTGTTTCTATCGTCAGTGCGCAGTCAATACGTTCCATCTCTTGAAGAAGTCTTAATCCATCACCGAGGCAACCCCTTTTGCAGTAAGCATCAATTCTGATGTTATAAGTCACACTGTTGGGCTTGAAGCCTCTTTTTACCATCTCATGATAGAATAGTTCAACTGCAGTTACATCGCCGGATTCCTTGAAACCCAAGAGCAAGATATTCATGGTCTTGGTGTTTGAAGGGAATCGTGAATGCATCTTGTTGAACACAGATTTTACCTCCTTCATCTGTCTCTGGGTGCAAAAAACACGGAGCAACACATTGAACTCCTCTGTTCCAAATTTTCTTCTAGCAAATATTCTCCTTTCCATCCTCTCAAATGCTTCCAGCGTATCTTCATAGGACTGGAACTTAGCAATCTTTGACAAAATGATGCTCATTGACTTGAGGGTCAGTAAGGAATGGTCCAGCTCACCAACTTCTTGCATTAATTGCCACGCTTTATCAAAATACCGCATTCTTGCAAGGATGTGCAGAGTCTTTTCAAATGCATCTGGAGTAGGATGCAAGTGGGGATATTGAAGAGTGAATTTGAAGAACTCATAGGCTTTAAGGCCATTAGTGTGGGCTGCAAATAGGCTGCCAAGAACATTCTCGACAAATGCAACTGAAACCTTACTACATGGGATATGCTGGAGGAGCATAGGCTGAAGTGGAACATCAGGAAATGGATGGTCATTTATAATTTTTGTTATTCTCTCAATTTCTCTTTTGCCCTCCACAGAAACACAGGATTGGTATGTTGACTTGAACGCAATGGCAAGATATGCATTGTTCTTGCGATATGTGATCCATTGCCTAAGTCTGATACTCCTTGCATGAAAGAAAAGAGGCATTCTTTATTTGAGCTGAATTAAGGTCTCATCCAAGCACCAACAATCTCTTACTTCTGTGAAAAAGTTACTTAGGTCTCCAATTGTGCCCAGCAGCTCCAAAGACAAAGAGCATCTAACCAACAATCATACCAAATTGTCATCAATATGAACTCTTAACTCTACTTAGGCTAATTGAATTTTCATCAATATGAAGCTTAGCTTAGCTAATCGAAATTTCATCAATAACAACCCTAGTTTGAGCCATAATATCACCATCTAACCAACAATCACTCATCCATTAAACTCAATCACCAATACCATCCAACCAACAAACAGATTGAACTCACAAATTAGGCTAATCTAGAATTGAAATTGGCTTAAACTCACAAATCAATTAAACTACAAGAACCAAATTAAACTACAAATCAAACAACAAACTAAACTTACAGATCTGGGCAGGGGTTGACGGGTCTCCGCGGCGTCGGCGTTCAAGGTGCGACGGCGGGCGGTGGGGAGAAATGGAGGGAGAGAGAGGAAGGGGGGGCTAGCGTTTGTAGTTTCTGGGCACGCCAGCAAAAAACTCAAAAGGAAAGGGGAGGAAAAAAATAATAGATTCAAAAACCTGTGAATGCTGGGACTCGAACGCGCGACGTCAAGGTACACAAACCGTAGAGTGCTGTGAAGGTACACGTTAAATACTGAACTACCCTTCTGCTCTGCTTCTTCTACATTCCTCTGTAGATGATGGCGATTACGCTTCTAGCTCGTCACGTTCCCAATAGCTTCACTTCTTCAGGTATATTTTCTGCTTTTTCCAAGCATTCTTCATATCAATAATCAATTGTTTATAGAGGTTTTACTAATCTAATTTTCTATAGATGTCCATGGTGAGAGAAAATGCAAGTATACTGGCCAATCTGTGGTAAATTTTCCAAACCCCACTAACTTTCCTGTTTTAATTGTTAATCTGGGCACATAATCAATGACCCATTTCATTGTTTTAGATTTTCCCCAATGTTTTCTGAATGATTGTGCTTAATCAGTTGTAATTGTGCTGATAGAACATAGAACTTGTTTTTGTTAATTTTCTTTATGTATGTGGGGGATTTGTGATAAAGTGGGTTATTGGGTGACAGAGAGCGATTCCAATGAGGGTAATAACAGTGGGGAAGAAGAGGGATCGTGGGATTCAGCTTATTGTTGATGAATACACTGAGAAGATTAGGCATTACTGTACCATGGATGATGTCTTAATCCGTTCTAATCCAAAAAACGCAAGGTATTTTCTGTTTTTTTTTTTTTTTGTGGCTGTTGTTTTGGTTAATTTTTATTTGTTTATTTTGGTTCTTGTGATGCTTCTACCTTTACTATGTTTAGATATCACGGAGGGGAAGGGAGGGGATGCTACTTTAAGTGAAGGTAATGGAGTAGACAGGAAGAGAAGAAATGCATTTTTGTTCTCCTTGTTTAGATAGTGTTTTAGTATGGGGAATGATGTGAGAAGGGGACAGTAAACTCGTTGAAAATCTTATATTCATTCAACTACTTAAGTTTAGACTTGGGCCTTGCACCAAACACAATTAGAAACAACAAACAAGGAAAGCGTGCGGGCTGAGGTCTTTGACAAATGTTCATAGTAATCTGGCCGCTAGCTCAACTATTCTACCTAGAATCTCCAAGATGGAGAGAGCAAGAATGTGGAAGTGCAGTCCTTGTGTTTTTTGTGTGTTACCCACATTGCCAATCTCTTTTCATTGAAGTTCCAACAAAAAGCATGGCTTCCCTCAGCAAAAATATCACATTTCAGGCCAAAGCATTATTCAAAGAGAAGAGATGACAAAGAAGAATATAATGGACTTTTCCTTGGCCTAAGACTCTTCCCGAAAGACCCAATAGGACTTATAAAACCCACCTCATTTTGTGACTAACGGAAAGAGAGAGGAAAGAACTTTTGATCTTGGCGTCCAGAGGCTAGTGCAGGAAACATAGCTCTTGCCAAAGCTGCATAACTCTTCGTCGTAGGCTGTACAGATGTATCATGCTTTATCAAGGACGCATAGGCAGTTGGGCGCCATACTCCTGGTAATTAAATTAACTGCTGGTCTAGTTAAATGTGTTAATCTTCCAAATCCATTTCAAATTTTCAACCTTTTTAATATAAATTTGCTATCATTTCCCATTGTTTGAGTAGTTCTAATTGATCTCTTACCTTTTATTTAAACGCAGGGATGCGAAAGCACAAATTGAACATGAAGACATTGCTGTCACAAACCTCATCAGGTCTGATGACTGGGTATAATTTCAAAACACCTTTATGTTTAATTTATAAGAGTTGTCTTAGCATAATTGTAATTTCTTGCTGTTGTCAGAGACTCATGCAACTTTGCTAAGAGTTGATTGTATTTGTCGTTACCATTTTGAGTTGCGCGTGGATGCCAATCTTTGTTATTCTTTCCTCAGTGGCCCATGATGCACTTCATGCATGGTGGTATCGCTTTGGTGGTAGTGCTTTGTATTGTTATTGATAAAGCGTCTGGCTTGCATGAATGGTATCCAAATTGAATAAAGCGAGGTGTTAAATAATACATGAATGGTAGGTCTTGGTCTATTCATAGCTGGCTTTCTTGAGGATTCCTCCCCAGGGAGAAGGCCCACTGCCAGCACTATGAACAAAGTCTAAGTGAGAATAATCAAAATAAATCAATACATTTGGAAGACCTTTCATTTGGACCAAATTTTATTTTCGTATCAGTATCACTAAAGTGTGCATTCTATTTCACAGTTTTCCTTTTGTCCTTCAAGCCAGAAAACAATTTCTTAAGATCATAGGCTTTCCTATCAGACTTCCTATGTATCTATTTTTCAGAATTAAGGGACCATATCCCGTTACGTAAAAGGTATCCGTTATTTGTTCTTTTATACTATAAAATTCAATTTCTACACAAATAGATTTTCTGTTGATTAAAAGCCACTTTTAAAGGGCCATCATTACTCAATGAAATTGGATGCTTTACTTCCATAGTCTCTCAAGATTTGACGATACACATGGGCTGTGGGTTTTTAATTTTATCTCTTGGAATCCATTAGTAAAAAACATCGCTTGAACAAAGATACTCATGTCGATGCTGTCGGGGTGTTTCTGCTGACACAAAGAAGATCAAATGGCTGTGTAGACTGTTGTAACTAGGAAGAGATTTCCAGCATTTGTGGCTGCACCCAATTTGCATTGTCAAATATTGAGAGACAATGAAAATAAGCATTCGATGTGTTTGCTTAGTAACATTTGGTTTTTTTAAAAATTTTATTTGGGGGTACAACTTTCCTCTAAGAGCTCTATTTGGTTAAAAATTGAACTTAAGAATACATAAAAGGAAGCGTAAAATGGATGTTTTCGGAAGTATGAGGCACAGGAAATATTGCTGAAGGTGACGTTATTGATAAGGCTTGGATTTACATGCGTTTTACTGCAGTAGGCAGAATGATGATCATATTGTGGAAACACTTGCAGAAAGTCATAGATATAGAACCTCTTTGCAGGTATGGAGTGACTACTTATGGTCTCTCTTGTGGAAACATTAATGATGTTAACATCCACCTATGAATAAATTTAAGGTTTCCAATTATGGATAGAGCATTTTAAAGAATTGAGGCAAGGAAAGTGTGCTTAGTAGCAATAGAGACATAATCGTCATTGATTAGGGCTTGCTTAGTTTGGTATATGATGAAGTGGAGTAGGCCAAGGATCCATCATCCCAGAAAAGGCAGGACAGATAAATCATGGATACACTGTTCTTTTGTGGCAAAGTAGGTTTCAGTATAATTTTAGATGGTAGTTGGATTACTGTGCAGAGAAAGGGAGCTGTGCCACTAAGAATTCTATTTAGTTATGTAAAATATTCATGAAAGTCCAAGAGATGAATGATTGCATGTGTGGGTCTGGTCATGATTTAAGGGCATTAGTTAGATTTAGTTGCATGCCTATGATAGCATTGTAAAGCCTCAAAAATTTGTGTGTGCTTGAAAGCATCTCTCATTCATGAATTATAGACTACATTTGGATTTATAATTGTTTTGCACATAGCATGCTTTTTTGGAAAGCCAATTAAATTTAAATTTTGGAAGTAGCAAAATGCTAGTAATTTTATAAACTTTCAAAAGCAAAACCTATTGTATCTGCTATGTTAAAAATTAATAGCACTTGTAAAGCAAATCTAATTCGAGCCCTAATCCAAGGAGGCTAAAGCTACAACTCTTTAACAAAACATGAGAGAGTGATGGAGAAGAAACCATGAATAGTTTGTGGGGAGTGTTAATGTCATCTATGATGATAGTAGTATAAAGGTCCCCCACAATCGTAGATCGTAGACCATGAATAGTTTGCGGCACTGGTGGCAAGTATCTCTGAAGGTTTCAATGATAACAATCATCTAGTGGCATCCTTCTTGATTGGGGTTTGGTACTATCTAGATGTGTGCAGCTTATCCTTGAAAGGTATAGATTACTATGAATAGCAAAGAAATTTTGAAAAGAAAGCTATTAAAAAGTACAAAAGGTTTTGAAAACAGAAAGTGCGTAGCTAGGAAAGAAATAGTATTGGACGCTTCAAGGGCTTTGCTTATGCTTATTGCTTACGGTTACGGCACACTGGAACTTACTGGTCTTCGTGCGTTGCTTTAAAGTTTCAACACAGTGATACTTCTTGTGCTTCGATGCATAATCTGGAGTGGGAAATTTGTTGGTTGGTCCCAATGAAAAGCAACGTACAAGCTGGCTTCATTTGAAAATCCGAGTTACTACCTTCTAGATAGCCTCCTTCCGCATGTATTGGTAGCATGGTTTCAATATTGTATGCTAATATGGACCACCAACAAATCTTCCCCTCTTGATTGTGTATGTGGGTGCTTGATGAAGTGCAATGTTCATAACCTACTAAATTTTCCTTTTCTCATGATAGTCATTAGTGCAAGTGGATTTGGCCTTGAACTTGAGCTGTTATTATGATGATATGGCAACTGTGATTTATTTACGACATTCGTTATCACATTGTATTCCTGTGATACTTGGTGTTTAAGGCTGAAAATTTTTGAAGCCACACTTTTTTTGTTTCCTTCTCTTTTTTTTTTTTTTGGGGGGGGGGGGGAGGTGGCGTCGGGGAGGAGGGTTCCCTTTTGATAGAGGTAAACTTTCCTAGGAGGTGACATTCATTAGTATGTATCAGGCTACAAGCTTGGTTGTCTTTTTACTCTTATGTGGTCTGTGTATTGTTTGCAGGTTGTGATTTTGGACGAGCGCGGGAAAGATGTCAGCTCAGAGCAGTTGGCAGACTTGATTGGAGATGCAAGGTTCACGGTAGGACTTTATCGGACTGTGTCTGAATATCGTGATGATCTCTATTGCTCCTCCTGCTAGGCTGCAGTGGCCCTGGGCAATGTAATTGATCATATAAACTACAAAGTTGACCAAGTGTGTGAAGCTTCATGGTTGCAAACAGTGACACCCAAAAGAAAATCTGAGTGGTTTATTTAACTCGGTTATTCATCGTCTACGATGATGCACTGAAATGATGCTTCCTGCATTTTTCTTTTGGGGAAAAAGAGAGTGGGGTGGGGGGGTAGTCCAATTGGGGGTCTCATTTCTAGTTGGGGACACCTCGCTTACGGAGACATGGAGAAAGGCAGTGGTAAGGGAGGGGGAATGCTCTATTATGCCCTGGTATGATTGGAACCCCCATGCCTCATTCCTGGAGGTTGGGATTAATGCGACTAAACAGCCCCTATAGTGGTTCCTTTGTGCGTGTTTATGCATAGATGAAATTTCTAAGTGACGAGAGGTTTCATATATGCAGGGCGCTTCAAGATTATTATTTTGTGTAGGTGGTCCACATGGTCATGGAAGACAATTGCGGCAACGGGCTAACCTATCAATGAAGTTATCGTCTTTGGTATTGAACCACCAGATTGCCTTGGTCGTCCTTATGGAACAGCTATATAGGTTTGCACTTTTATGAATTTGTAGTGTTAGTTGCTACTAGATTAGTCAAATTTTGGTCATTACCTTATTTATGATTATTGATGGTCCCTCCCCCCCCCCCCCCAAAAAAAAAGGCTCTCTTAGAATTTCTCTCTCTCTGTGGAGAGATGAGGCTACCTACATATGGATCTCTCCAAACACCGGGACCCACACTAGCTGTGGTCGTTTTTGGATAATTAACAATGTTTTCCTCAACGAGTGCTTGCAAGGGTAAGATGTCTATATTTGGATCACCCCAAACCCTGCGGACGCGGGACCACACTGGAAGGAGTCGTTGTCATAACGGCGTTTTCCAAATTCTTGCATTTGGTTGCTGTTTATCTTTTATTATTACTACTATGAGTGAATTGTTGGATTTTATGCTCTGATATATCAACAGTCATTTTCATAAAGTCTCTTTTCTACATTTGCCATCTGGAAAAATCCCACGTGAGCATGCTTTATGGTCCACATTATTGTAACTTTTCCAGGCACTTTAATTTGATTGTTATGCAGGGCGTGGACGATTCTTAAAGGTCAGAAATATCATCACTAGAGTCGTGCCTGTTACCTGGATTCTGTTTGGCAGGTACTGTTAATGTCTACAACCATCGGTTAATTTTGCTCTCCATGGTGAATTTTGTTTTGCTATTGATTGGTAGAATATTAAGAAGAAGAGGTGTTCATCCTTATGCATTTATTGTAAAATTCCCTGAAGTTCCTTGTACTCAAGGCTAAACAGGTCGCTTTTTTCTATGCGGGTAAACGTAAACCATGGGAGTTGGGTGTGAATGATGTGCTCTTGGATTTAAAAGACAGTGCTGTTACTGTCCTTGATATCTTCCTTCTTGATGTGCATTTGCCGAGGCCATATTATGTGCTAAAACATCATTGTAACGACACCTTTGTACTGTTAATGATGAGCCTCTAAAGACTGACCTTCACCTGATTATTCTACCCAAGGAACCTGAAACCCCACCTGTTATAAGTTGACCTAAATCCAGGCCTTAACTAACCTGATTTAAACCTAACTGACCCAAAATTTGCTTGGCCAGTGAAAACGGATACACTTTTGCACGATTTTTTTCAGTCAAAGCCTCTCATCTCATCATTTTTGGGGGTGCAGTCTTCTTCTGTGTGTAGAACATTGGCTCATGCATCCAATGGGTTGCACCCGACTGTACCCAGTTCAGTTGGAATAGAAGCACCACCGCTCATTGGTGGGGGAGCTGACTGAGATCTCCATATACTATGGTAACCATGTGATGCCCGTAGCAAGTAAAATTGATTCATTATTGAACAAAGTCATTTGTTAACTCAAATATGAATCAAGCCCTAAATGATCTGACTTGATTCTGAACCACGCTAAGTCGTACCAAAGTTTCTAGGCAGTTTGAAATCAAAATGATCGGATCTAACCCAATTGTCTCATTTGAAACACCCACCTCCTGCCTTCTGTATGTTTGCTGTGAAGACTGGAAGCCGGTAGTGAAGAAGTTGGTGTTTGTATGTTTATGCTGAAAATTGGTGGTTGGTTGCAGAATCTTCACTGCTGTCTGAAACCCACAAACATTTGACACGATACTTTGATCCGATGATGGTCTTATTGATTGAGATGATAATTTCAGATCTGAGCGAAGTCAGAAAGATGAAATTAGATGCCGAAAGAGAAGCACTCATAGACCGCGGGAGCATAGGTACTACTTTGGATCGAGCTTCATGCAAAACCATGAAACCGTTGTTAGTGGTTGAGATCTAAAAGGTGATGGCAGTTATTCATTCATCAATTTCTCCTGTATAACCGTCTCTGGTATTGTGCTTGTATCATGCAGCTGGAGAGTCTGGAGTGTGGGTGAGGTGAGGAAAAATATAGCATAGAATCGTCAGAACAACTTAACAAATATGAAAATGTTGTACTTTAGATATGACTTTATTGATTCAGATTGTTCCAGCACGATAAAAATAAGGGGGTAAATAGGATTTTTACCGGACTAGGAACCGAACAGAAGAGGAGCTCATTTTCCAAACTAAGGATTGAGCTAACCCATTTGTTGCATTGTCGCGAGATAGGTGCGATTAAATTTACATGAGCCAAATTAAGATTATTTGCCGCAAGTATGGTGTTTTGTTGTTCATTTGTGGCATAAGGCATCATGTTCCTGTTAATAACTTTTCCCTCTATCAAAATATGCTATTTTTTTTCAAACATTCTTCCACATTTAATCATGCTTGTATAATCACATAATCATCCATATGGGAAAAGCAAAAAGAACAAGGACAAAGTACGAAACCAGACATTTTGGCTCAAATCAAGGGCTCAAAATACGGTTACGGTCATAATATAGAAATATCGCTCTAATGTAAAAATTGAGTTTTATATGTTCTCAAAACCTTTCCGATGCATTGTTCAAATGCAATGTTGACGTTCTACAATTCTTTGTTTTTTCTTTTAATTTTTTTTCAATTTCGGACGAAATAAAAGTTTGAAATTGGTAATTTGGAGGATGGTGTTGAAATTTATGGACACTGGCTGACACGTTGGTCATCAGCCAGTTCCAGTTCCAATCCCTCTCCAGTCTCCAAAAATCCACCATTTAATTAATTAATTGCTCAAAATTAAAAACAATAAATTTCTCTTCTCTCTCATTAATTGTTCCTTTCTCCTCCAAATTTTGCTGGACCTGCTGACAACAAAAAAAAAAATAAAAAAAATGCTGGACGTGGCAGCATGTCTTCCTATACATGGCTTCCACATTGTCTCCTCTAATTCAAGTACTTGCTTAATCATCTACGTTTGAGCAAGACCAAAAATGATTATTCTTTAATATTTATAGGATTTTCTAACCTTTAGAAGAGGCATTATAAAACTTATATACAAAATTGTCTTATATAAAAATTATTGTAATACTTGATCTAGTGAAATTTACAGATGCAATTAAATCTTAATGTAAATCTTTTGTTTCGATATATAGCTGATCAAAATTATGATAATACCTCTCCAGGTTACAGTTTGCTACAAGTAATGGGCTACTATTCCTATAATGCTTATAAACATTCAATATCAACAGTACGTAATGCTAAGGTTAAACTCTAACATATAACCAAATTTAAAAGCAACCTTTTTGCAAGAAGCTTTTCTTCGGAAAATAAAATTGAAAAAAATCTCATTTTTGCAGGGAATTGAATGGCCAAATTTACATTTTAAATAAAAAAATATTAGGCAAACTTGGAATTCACCAATGATATTATCCCCACTCTTTATTGCTTTTCTTTTTTTTTTTTCTTTTTTGAAATTTTCTTTGTTATGAAAAGATGATCATGAGGAGCACTAAGTATGAGGCAAATAGTAAAATAAATTTTGTATCAAATTAAAAATAATAGCAGGCCAGCAACTCCATTAAATCAAAAATCCAATCTTTTTTTTTCCCTTAAAAAAAAATTAAATAACAATAAGAAGAGGGCATCATAATTCATATATGAATACCGAAATTAAACCCCTGTATTCCCATAACCTTTCTCTGCCATCCTTCTTCATGTGAGAGTCTCTTTCTCTAAAAAAACAGCCATGGCTCCTCCTTCTCCTTCTCCTCATGCTTTCTCTCTCCTCCTCCTCCTCTCTGTCTCTCTCCTCCTCACCATCTCTGCTCAGCACCACGACAATGGCTTCCACTTCGGTTGGAGAAGCTCCCGTCCTCATCCCGAACACGAACACGAACACGAATCTGAACCCGAACACGTACCCGTGGATGCGAGTCTCCAGTTCGAGAACGAGAAGCTCCGACTAGCCTACATTGCCCTCCAAGCTTGGAAATCCGCCATGATGTCCGACCCGAATAACTTCACGGGTAATTGGGTCGGGCCGGATGTTTGCTCTTACAATGGCATTTTCTGTGCTGTTCCACCGGGTTCGGGTTCGGGTTACAAGGCGGAGCGGACCGTTGCCTCGGTGGACTTGAACCATGCGGACATTGCGGGTCATTTACCCGATGAGCTTGGTTTGTTGTCCGACTTGGCGGTTTTCCATCTTAACTCGAACCGGTTTTGTGGGACCGTGCCGAAAACGTTCGGTTCGATGAAGAAGCTGTTCGAGTTGGACTTCAGTAACAACCGGTTCGTTGGGAAGTTTCCCTCGGTTCTACTCTCTCTGCCCTCGTTGAAGTACTTGGACATCCGGTACAATGACTTTGAGGGCCCCATCCCACCGGCGGTCTTTGACAGACCGTTGGACGCGCTATTTTTGAACAACAACCGGTTCCGGCACGGGATCCCGTCGAATATGGGGAACTCCCCGGTTTCAGTTTTGGTCATGGCTCATAATGAGTTAGGAGGGTGCATTCCTAGCAGTATAGGTCAGATGGCTAACACCTTGAATGAGATTATTCTCTCGTATGATAACCTCACTGGGTGTTTGCCCGAGGAGGTGGGCTTGTTGACCAATGTTACCGTATTTGATGTGAGTTACAACAGCTTAGCTGGTTCGCTACCGTCTAGCATTGGTAATATGAAGAGTGGGGAGCAATTAGATGTGTCTCACAACCGGTTCACTGGTGTGATCCCTGACTCAATATGTCAACTCCCTAGGCTCGAAAACTTCACCTACTCTTTCAACTTCTTCACGGGTGAAGCTCCGGCCTGTGCCGCCTTGTCCAATGTTGGGAAGGTGGTGGCTGATGGAACTGGGAACTGTATCCCTGGAAAAATTGGGCAAAGATCATTAGAGATTTGCTCGTCACCATTGGCTCACCCCGTGGATTGCGACTCATTTGGATGTAATCCTAAAAAATATGCCCCTGTAACAAGCAAGATGTCTTCAAAGCAATTCTACAGACGACCACCACCCGCATGGGGAATGGCTTCCATGACGAGGTATCGCTCCCCTCCTCCACCATCTCCAGCCGTCTCTTACCACAATCCGTCAGTCCCATCAGGCGAGTATGAGACACACTCGTCACCACCACCGTCAGGCGAGCACGACACATACTCGCCACCACCTGCACACAAGGAATATGCACCACGGTTGGCACCTGGGAGCTATTACTATTTCTCGCCACCGCCACCATCATCGGTCTACTCTTACCAAAATCCATCATCACGACAAACACCATCGACTTATTCTTATACCCCTTCACCATCACCGATCTACTCTTACCAAAGTCCAACATCACCATCCTACACCCCTGTGTCATCACCCTCTCCTTCATACAAAGGTTCACATCCAGTCCCAAGCTCTTACTACTCCCCTTATGTGAAGGCTCCAACTCCAAGTTACTACACCAAGCCTACACCATCATCACCACCATGTCCAGAGGAGGTAACCTATTCACCAAGCTACGACAAGCAATTACCTCCACCCTATGCCACTACCCCCTCTCAGTCCCCGTCCTACGAAATGACCCCAGTCGCTCAACCATCGCCCTACTATAATCCTAACCCATCATCCCCTCCGTCAACAAAATCCCCAGAATGCCAATCACCACCACCATCATCCTTATATGAAATGTCTCCCACCACTCAGACATACTCTAATCCATCATCACCAACACAGTCGGCAGAATACCGATCACCAGCGCCAACATCCTCCTATGAAATGTCTCCCACCACTGAACCATACCCTAACCCATCATCATCTTTACCAATAGAGTCACCCGAATATCAATCACCATCATCCTCCTATGAAGCTCCTCCCACCACCCAACCATACCCTAAGCCATCATCACCTCCACCAACAGAGTCAACAGAATACCAAGCACCATCATCCTCTTATGAAGTTTCTCCCACCACAGAGGCCTACCCTGACCCATTGTCACCTCCACCAACAGAGTCAACAGAATACCAATCACCACGACCATCAGCAGAATCACCCGAATATCAATCACAACCCTATGAAATGGCTCCCACCACCCAACCATCTCCTTATAATAACCCCAACCCATCTTCTCTACCGGTAGCAGAACCATCGGAATACCAACCTTCGTCGTCATCATCACCACCAACCCCATACGAAATGACTTCAACCATCCAACCGTCTTCCTACAGTAGTCCTGACCAATCATCTCCATCACAAATAAAATCACCAGAATACCAACCTTCGTCACCACCACCACCACCAACACCCTCCTATGAAATGTCTGCCAGTACCCAACCATCTCCCTACAACAATCCTAACCCAACGTCTCTGCCACCGCCAGAGTCATCAGAATACCAATCACCGCCACCTTCACCACCAGCACCGACATATGATGAGACAACTATGCCACCTGTTTCAGGAGTTTCGTATGCTTCTCCCCCTTTTCCCCTGTAATGATCATACCATAATTACTTGCCTTCACCCGCTGTAATATTTTGTTCACCATTTACTTTTTTGCATTACTCAAATGAAAACACAAGATCATTCAAAGGGGTGGAAAGAGGAGGAGTATAAAATTTTACATATTCTTTCAATTATTGTTGGGTGAGTTCAGAAGATCTAGCTAAGCAAGAACTTGATCTCAATTGTGATTCCTCTTTTTCTTTTCTTTTTTTTTTTACCTTTCATTTTTTTTTTCTTTTTGGGATTTGTCCTCCTTAGCAATAACATCCATGCATACATAATACATGCTTTTGTTTCCATCTTTCATTTGTGTTATACATATATCTATAAATACATATGTGTTTGATTATAAACAAGTGTTAAAAGTTGTGTAATTTGAATTCAACATGGTAAAATTACCGAGCTACTTGATTAATTATTTCATTTTGAATTCATGCAACATCCAATATTTATTCAGGTTTTAATTTTCCAGCTTTATTCATTCTTGTGCTTGTTTTTCATTTGCATAATTTGTTTATGCATTAGTTGTCGAAACTTAAGTTACATTACTATTTAATGGAACACAAAACTAATTAATTTCCTCGGAAACAAGGGAAATTTTTTAACAACTTGAATACAAAGAGTGAATCTTCAAAGACACAGATCTATAAATGAATTATAGGAGAAAAACTATATTGTGCATTTGTGCACAAAACCTAATACGGCTAATTTCTTTTTTTTTTTTTTTTGGTGTGTGACAATTTGTACAATTAAGTTTTTGGTATTACATTACCACACAAAGCCTATTTCTAGGTCTAGGATGATTAAGTTTGTTTTGGTGGACATGTACATATAGTTTACGAATTATCGAGGGATTTTGAATTCAAATTAATGTCAACAATATATATATATATATATATATATATATATATATATATATATGTATGTCGCTACTAATTTGCGTGAGGAGATGAGCCATCCATTCTTTTAAAGAACATATAAATTGCACAAGTTGGCATGTTTTTTTTTACATATTGAAATCATATAATTAACACGTTTAACATTTCATGATTTCGAACTTTCTAATTGAACAAATTCAATTTTCATTGGCATTTATGGTAAAAAAATTTCTAATTATTTTTTTTTCCACCAATTAGTCTTTTTGCATGTGAAGATCAAACTACGTACATTCAAAAATTTCTTGAATCGTACTCAAATGCAATTCATATTGATCAATATGGTCATGGGTGTTGCTCATTTCTTATTTTTTCTGACATATATATGAATATGTTTCAGCGATTACATGCATACGACTATAGAACATCTTCATTGCTTTGACTTTGCAATATACAATTGAATTTTTATTATTATTTTTTTGGTTCAAATGAGTCACGAAGATAATACAATATGGATTTTTATTGTTCTAAATATTATACATTTATTTTCCATCAAGAAAATGCAAAAGTTGCCAGTATAATTCACATCTAATAACAACTGCACCTCATTTTTTTAATGCTGCCGACCTTATATCAGATCACATTTTGCCACCCCCATAACTTATAGCTAACATTTTAATAAAACTAAATGTTAATGGCCTGCATTTTTATTTAAAAAAACACACATTAGAAAAATTGTAAAACTATAGAATTTCATAAATATAATAATTAATGAGATAAACGTATACTTAGTCGAGAGAAAATGTGATCAACTTCTCTGTACTATCGTACGTGCATGCAAGTAACAATACATCTTTGGCAATCAAAGCTTTATTACTTCTTGACAACTAATTAAGTAATACCAGTGCCTCTTATCTAATTTTGATTTATTCTTAATCTATTATGTGCCTACTTTTTTTAAAAAAAAATTCATTTGGTATCTCCATATTTTGAAAAATCCATTTGAAATATAGTGTAAAAATAAATATAAGTTCTAGTAGTAATATTTATCAATTTAAATTTACAAAATACATCTTTATTTTAATATTGTGTACTGGATGGATTTATCAAAAATACAAAGGTATCAAGTGAAATACCCCTTTTTTTTTGAATTTGGACTTAATTTGAGAAGAAGAAGGAAAGAACAATGAAGCTTTGTATGAGGTTGAGCCAACCTATAATCATATAGATATATTATATATATATATATATATATATATATATATATATATATATATATATATATATATATATATATATATATATATATATATATATATATATTATTTATAAAAGTGAGTTCAAACGCTGCGGTCGTAACACGTGTCCTCTGAAGCATTTATTAAAATTTTATTCAAAATTAAAAATTTAAACAATATGCGACCTAAAATTACCTTGATGAATAGTATCTTTTTAACTACTTCAATTAAAAAAAAAATAAATTACTGGTATATTAATATTACGATTTCTACAAAATTAAATTGTGAGATTAATTACAATATTTTAAAAAATATTATAACTAAAATTTTAAAATTAAAGAAACTGTGCATAGCACAAATCTAAAGGATGGTTAATCTATGAAGTCGGAGTTAGAAGTAGGGTTGTAAATGAGCCAAGTCGATCCCATAAGCTAGACTTGACTCCGTGAAACTTGGTTTGATGAGTTGGCTTAGCTCATGTCCCTCTATCATGATTTGGCCTTAAAATTAGTTTAACCCATGACCATGAGCCATGAATTCTCCTCTCTCTCTCTTTCTAAACAGTAAACGCTACTAAATAGTAATGCTTATCTTCTAGTTGAACCATAAATATTTCCTCAAATCTTGCAGAATAGCAGTGATTTTCCATGCTATATATATCCAGCCTTGACAGGTCCAACTTAAATAATAACTTACAATGACCTTATAATTAGGGTTGGGAAAGTCTGACCCGACACGATAACCCGATCCGAATCCGATCCAAAGTTACTGAGAGTTACCCGAACCGAACCGATTTTGACCCAAAGTCAACACGATTTGACCATTTAGCTCGAAAACTTGTTATTTTTCAATTTTGAGCAAATCTAACTTATTTTCAACGCTGAGATGAAATTGACCTGTTTATTAAATAGGTTGATCCGACCCACCCGTTTTCCAGCTCTACTTATAATCAGTCATTGTGCAGCTAACTATGGCACATAGAATATTTTTTTTTTAAAAAAAAAAAATTATCATTAGTGAGCTTAAGTGAAGTTGGGAATACGATGCAGTAATGAATCCGATAGATAACTGCAAAGAGATTTGTCACTTGGGCTAAAACAAATTTGTACCGTAATTCCCAACTTAAGTAGCAAAGAGAATTGATTAAAAGGGCAGCCTGGTATACAAGCATCCTGTATTCATGCAAGGTCCAGAAAAGGGCCCCACCCTGATGTATCTTCCGAAGATCTATGCTAAAACTCAATTCAAAAGCAAAAGTTTAAAACTAAGAAAGAGTACAATCAAGGAAAACTCAAGAGAATGACATGTTATAAGCTGGTTGTGAATCAGCTAAAACGTAAGGAGGGGAATGGATTTAGAATCAAGGGATTCTAAATGGGAAAGGAAAAGAAAGGATAGAAACTAAACTAATCTTTGGATACAAAAATCAGCACCAAAGACTAATCTAGGTAGAACTAAGCTTGTTCAAGGATACAAAGACACCACCAAGAACAAGATTAGGGCCCTTAAACTATAATTAAGATACAGAAACATCACTTAATTAACTTTAAGACTACACTTGAATACTACCCTAACTGGCCTAGTTAGAGATAAGCAAGTTTAGTGTTTTAAGAGAAACAAGAGCAATGCTCTCAAATCTGATTTCAATTGATATTCCAAGCTTGGTTACAAGATGAAGCCCCTAAGGCCCTTATATAAGGTCCTAGGCTGCCTAGAAAAGGTTTAGGAGGTTTCTTCAAGGTTAGGAAACTTCTAACCTAACTTAATCTAGCCTAATCTAGCTTAGTCAAATCGGTTTCAGTTAAACACAATTTAATCAAGCTAATTACAACTTTATGCACCAAAATAAGCTAGATTACATTGATTACAATTAGCCTAAGTAAGTAAACAAGTTAGCAAGCACACAAGCAGCTCCCCTTGAAAATGCAAAAAGTGGCTTGTCTCCTTTGCACCTTACGGCTAGCCAATAGGAACCTTGCTGCCTTTCTTTACTTGTTTCTCATCAGTTCCCTTTGTTGTTGCGTAGAAAGCGTCATGATTATGTCTAAACTAATTTAAACAAGCTAAGCAAGCTGTTTGACGTGACTTGACCCTTAGATTGCTAAGAACTCTCTACAGCAGCAGCTAGCAGTACTGGGCAATTTTCTGGCTGGTTTCAGACGCCACATTTCACACGTAAAAAGAGGGGATGATCTGGATTTCCTTACATGGGAGGAAACCTTGAGATGTCTTCTAACTCCTCCAGGTGAAAATTCAATTTTTTGGACTTGATTTACTGCCCCAACTCCTTAGAAACTTCAGACAGTTCAAAACCAGGTCCAGTCTGCACGGTTTATAAAAACAGCCTGGTTATACTATTTTTGCATGATTTAACCCAAATATTTTTACATGCCCTTAAAGATAAGATCTTAAGGAACCAAAATATCCAAAAATATCAAACTTAAATCTCAAGAAGACCTAAATAATTAGGCACACAAAATCGGGTACATTATGGTTCAACTGGACAGTTTGGATTTAATGACTGATTTGGGTGGGCAAATGAAGTACAAATGACTTCGAACTTATTTTATTGGAAAGCTGATTCCTTGAGCTTCAAACTCATGACAAAATATTGAAGTTAAATCTCATGGAAGTCAAAGCATTAAAGGATGCAAAACTGGGCTTGTATACTGATTCGAACCCGGAACCTACTGTTTTGTGTTCCTAACAAAAATGTGGGTTTTTCTTGGGTTTGGGATGTTAAAATCTAATTACCTTGACTAACCCCTTACTCCAAATTGAGTTTCATGGGTAGATCTCCATCACACCCCAAGGGGTGAATTGTAGGCAGCTTAACCTGACTTTGTCATTGGCTGATTCCAAAGTTCGAACCCGTGACCTTTTGGTTACACGGAGACAATCTTACTGTTGCTCCAAGTCTTCCCTTCAGCAAAGATAATTGATTCCTAATCTAAATTCAAACCAATTAAAAAATAATAAAAGATTTGATTTTCACAATTATTATTACTTTTACCTTTCTATTTTTTTTAAACATATACATATTAAAGATCTATTACAATATTATTATTGTTGCCTTTTTAAAAAAAAATATACATAATAAAAGATTGTAATAAAATATTTACCCGTTCATCTCACACCATTATTATGTTGATAGTAATAATATCAAATAATAATAAATAAACATTGACCTTTAATTTACTATATTTTCTTTGAACATAAATATAAATATGGAATATTAAATATTACAAACAATGTGACAACAATTATAAATCCTATATATACAAGATATTAGTACTTATCTAAAAAAATAAAATGAAATATACTACTAAATGTGTAAACTACCACCAAAAGATGCAAAATTGCCTTTGATTTCATCTCCAAGTTGTTTTGATTAGTAATATGAATGATAGATGTTTAACTCTTTTGAACCACAGCCGAGGGACCTGTCAGGAAGGGATTAGCTGTGCTTCTATAACATGTCACCTTTAACATAACATTCTAAGTTTGTTAATGAAAGTTTTTTTATTTACTTTCAGATAATCTTGGAGAAGATTGGATATTCTTCGATAATTTGTTTGGGTTTTGTCAAATTTGTGCTGGTGGAACTATTGGTGATTAACTCGCTCTTTCTCACTCTAATATATAATGGAATATTTAATATTTAATTTTTAATTCAAAAGACCTTCAAAATTTCACATAAAATTGTTAGATTATTGATTACAAAAATTACCACAATTGATTGAAAAAATGGATTATTAGTAGTAAAAACTAAAAACTTTTCCTATGCAATTAAAAAACTTATGATAATTACTTTAATTAAAAATTCATAAAATTTTCCATGAGCTTTAAAAAAAATTTCAAATTCCAAGATCTGGCACACTAGAGCCAGCGCAATGTGTCGACAAGTACCACCTGTGAAATTGTTATTTATGTTTTAAAGTTTATCATTCAACTCAAGAAAGTTAAATTTATCATTTGAATTTTAAAAAATAAAATAGAAAATCCCAAAAAATCAATATATTGAAAATTTTAGTCCATATTATTTGACCCAAAAAATATTATCTACTCCAAAAAAGCGAAAAGGAAAAAAAAAAGGAGTTTTCAGTCAAATAAGTGTCCATTGAATGTACGATAATTATATTCTTTTTAAAGTACAATAATTGTTAATACCATTGAATTGTTTTGCAAGTAGCCATTTTTTCTAAATTATCTCCAACAAGGAAATGGAGAGGAGAAGAGAAATAATGCGATTCAATACATGTACTCTAAATTCACTGTCGCAAGAACACCCTCCCCCCAACCCACACCAACGTAAGCATCAAAATAGGAGAGTGAATTTTAACCTTTCAAGTTTGCATTGAAATTAAATCTATTCTAAATTCCATTTTCCCTCCTAATATATCGCCGAAAACTTAGATTGCTGACAATATGCTCTTATATAAAGTTTACATACTCCAAAATTTGAAACGTCTAAAAGAAATCACATAAGCCTCAGGGAGACGAAAACATACTATGACGATTATGATACTCTAAAATTTGAACCTTTGTCTAATGTAGTATGAAATACAAATACCTGAAGATTCCTAAAAATTAAATGGACATGCTTTTAGACAAGACGAAAAGTAGTCAAAATATGTAACTTTTTGTGCTGCATGCAAAGATACATACTTCGTCATTTTTTTAGTCCTGATCTCTATGTAGTGTTCAAGAGATCGACTTACCAGTTAAGGGCTTGTTCTTTTCATTGAAAAATAACAATTTGAAAAAAGGTCGGATTGAGAAGAGTTGAAAAATATTGATATTTTTTGAAAAGATTGATAAAAGTTGAAAAAGATTAAGAGGACTTCGTGAAATTGCATCTAGTAACAGAAAAAAAAGGTCTAAGACATTCAATAAACTGGCTAGCTTTGAGCAGTTGCTAGGAAATAAATTAAAATAGGTCCGACTTTATTATACATACATGCACATACTTATATATTTAACAACACACTTAAAGAGGAGAGCTAGGAGGGACATACTAACCATATGATATCTTACAAGCTAAGAACTATGATGTGGTGTACCTTGATCACCCTAGTATCCGATGCACTTATTAAATTTTGTTAGATGATCCACATCATGTCCTAGCTTTTGGGATATCAAGTGACTAATTGTGGAACATTGTGAAATTACACAAATGCAGAAAACCAAACACTAATAATGTAAAAAAAGATAAGGGCTTAAATCTACATGCATGCATGTGGTTATAATTAACTTCATGGAGGCTAATTAATAAGCATCACGGACATGGAAGACATTAGGGTTCTTAACCACGATGTCATACATGTAGACCGAGCTAAACTTGGAGAAGTCTCGAGGGATAGAGATGAACTCGATGGAAGAACGCTTATGGAACTGGTAGAGATCAGGGTCACCTCCATCGTAGTTTTCCCACACTAGCCCTTTCAGGCTATTTTCGAGGCTCTGATACGAGGTGATCGCCTATCCAGTGGGGAGGTACACGAGCACCTTCCTCCTCGGCTTAGCCTGATCACTTCCTCCTGCCTCTGCTTGGGGGTTCTCGTGCAAGCGAAGCACCCCATTCTTGAACACGCAAACTCCTGACATGATATGATTTCCTCTTTGATATGTATATGCTAGGGATTTTCCTTTTTTTTAGAGAGGATGATGTGGTGCGTAACTGGGGAGAGGGAGGGGGTCTATATAGGGAGGGTGGGGGGATTTTTTTTTTAAATAAAAAAAGAGAGAAATACTTTAGATCCACAATTGCAAGCTAGCTAGGGTTGGCTAATTAGCTTAAACACATTTAATTTGATCGAGTTTGAGTTAATTTAGTTAGGTTATCAAAATTTGAAGGATTCTGCATGTTGTTAATTAATATAATATTTGTGCCTTCTTTTATATTTTTATGCCACGTAATTGTGATTAATTTAGTGGCATACTAATCTCATTTATCTTTATAAAATTTTATTGAATGGAGAAGAGAATGTGATGAGCTTGTTTAAGCTATCCTATGTGTATGCAAATGATAACACGATGAAAAATCAATACAGGTTGGTTCAAATTGTTTGACACTTGTTTCCCTTAAATAAAGTCTCGGATTCGAGTCATGAAAATAAAAAAAAATCTATGATGAAAGAGCTTTATCACTGTTGGATCAATAGAAGCTCGACTTCAGTGAAATAGAAGACTCAAGATTTATATTAAAAAAAAAGCCAAAAAAAGAAATTTGCTTCCTTTTGAAAAACAATTAACTAATACTCTGTTTTAAATTAATTTACTGCTCTGTTTCGTTTTTTAACTCTAGATTTTAATTAGTGGAGGACTAAGAAAAGTTCTTCTCAGTATGTCAACCTAAAATTCATATGCAAAGTTAAAGCATAATTTGAAGTACCAATATTTTTAAACAAATTAGAAGTTTTAAAAATGCAAAACGTGTTGATCTTACATTATATTAATCAGATTTTGTAGATTAGCACCGGATTCTTTGGGACAGGCGGGTACTCAATTGAGTGGGATAGGGAAAAACCAATTATATGTTAGCATATACTTATACTTAGGAAATTAAATTTTCTATTAAGGCAGTGTTTGGTTAGGAGGAAATTAGTTTTCTCAGAAAATTATTTTCTGTGGAAATATTTTTCCATAGAAAATTGATTTTTATATCACATTTTCTGTTGTTCAGTACAAGGTGAATAATTTTCCATGAAAAAGAGGAAAACGTCAACTAAATTATTGAAATGGCGAAAAATATTGACTGACTGGTCGTAGTTGAGATGAATGTTGACCAAATAAAGGAATTTCAGCTTAAGATTCTTATTTGAGTTTTTTTCAATACTTCCTTTCGGATAATCAAGTTTGGACCTAAACCGTTGAAATTATTTTAGTGACGAAAAACATCAGCTCTAATTTCAATTTGTGGCCGAGTTAGAAAATCTAATTTCTGATCAGGTGTGCACACTACTAAAAATAAAAATATGATGTTATTATCGTGAATTTTCATAGAATTGTTAACATATATATGTAGTGAAAAAGTGAGGCCAATTTAAAGCCTCGATCGGTGGAGATGCAATCTGGATGGGAGTCTACTCTCATTAGAAAGAGGAGGATATGGAAATTAAATTCAACTAACGGTACGGAAATAGCACATGATTGTTAAGTCCAAAACTATAAAAGAGGGGATTAAAAATATAACCAGTAAAATGCAAATATATTTATTTATTAATAATTAAAAAACAAAACAAATATAACCATTTTTATTCACAGCATACTTATTCATTAAAAAAAGCTATTTTGTCGTTATTTTCTATACAAACAAAGAAAATTTTATCCATTTATTCAAGTATCCATGAATGCAATGATTACTAACAATGTGACAAGTCACGTATAAAAATTCTATGGTATATATTCATATATATAGTTATGTGTATATATTTATATAAGAAGGTGTGTACTATGCTAGAATACATATATTTGTATTTAAGAATTTTTAAAATTCGATATATATTTTTTTATATAAATATATATATATATATATATATATATCTAGATATATAGGTATGTATCATAGAATTATTGAGTCAATCATGTACCGTACGAGACAAAAACTAGTTAAATAACAAATAAAATTAGAAAATAAGAGCCCATAATTTGGCGAAAATAGCGTGTGGAAATTGATGGATGTTTCTGGCATCCTTCGGAAACGTTCTTCTGATTTCTGGAACATAAACAGCACCGGCTTTCTTGTTTTTCTCTGCTCGATTGCTTGATCCTCTCATCTCTTCCTTATCTCTTTCTCCCATCAATCAATCAATCAATATCTCAATTGGGTTTCAGATTGTAGGGTTTGATTGATAAGGTAATTTTTTCCCCCAATTTTCTCCGGTTTTTAATCTCAATCTTCTTCTAGACTATCTGAATTCTGAGCATTTTAACTTCGATGTGGATGCATGTAATTTATTGAAGTTTGGTCTGTGGAGGGAATTTATTTATATTATTGTAGTTTATAGAGGAATTCAGAATGGATTAATTTGTTGATCTCGTTCTGCATGTTGTGAAATTTGGGTTTGTCTTTATCGCTATTCCATATATTTGGTGAACGAGTTCTTATTATATCTGAAAATTTTGCCTTTTTTGGTCTGTTGTTTCTGAATATTTGGATCTCTGTATTTTATTGTTAAAGAAAAGATCTGGGCTTGTTTTTGGGTTGCTAAGAGTTCAGTACCATTGTAGCACAGTAGGAGTACCGTTGTAGCATGGTAGGAGTCACCAATTTCGACCTACTTGGACCCCCCTCAAAAAAAAAAAAAAGCAAGAAGGGAACAAAGAAAAACCTTCCATGGCTGTCGAATAGCAAAGAAGGAGGAGGAGGATGAACAAGGAAGTCTGAAAGAAGAGAGGAGAACAAAGCACTTACTAGATTGCACTCACCAGGGTTAGGGAAAGGTTAGGGTTTCTAGCTCCAAACTCAAGTTTAGTAGTAACAATATGCTTTGTTTACTTTTAGTAGCAACTCGATTGAAAGGCTTCCACGAAGAAAAAGATGGGTCAAGGTCCCTTAAATGTTGTTTCTTTTTTTTAAAAAAATGGTCTATTATGATCTATAAAGCGCGGGTTTCGTGGGCTTTAAGCTTTGAGCCTCGGTCTGAAGTCTAGAAAAGCCTAGAAAAGTGCGGGCTTTAAGAATGGGCTTCGCCTGACCCATTCCAAGGCGCGACAGGGTAGGCTTCGAGCTTTTGTGTGCCTAGGCACGCGCGTTTTTAAACAGGGTTCTTGGATGGATAAGTTAGCCTGTCGTCAAAATGTCTTCGCTAATTCTTACATGAGTTGAAGACTTTCCTACAAATTGTTTCTATGAGGTGGTCTTTGTTTGCTAGGGCTTTTTTTTAATTTTGCCTGACAATCTTCTAAGGTGAGATGAGCTCATACAATAGAAGCTCAAAAGATCTTTTGTGCATTGGAGGCATTTTTGTTTTGGAGTTGAAACATGATACACAAGCATGAACAATATTGCCCTTTTTCCTATAGATAATATTACTTGGTGCAATTAAGTGCACCTCTCCAAAGGCGCAGCTAACCAGTATCTTTAAGGTTATTTGCTGATAAACAAGGGTGGACCTTTATGAGAAATCTGGTTGGTGGGCAGGTGACAGAAAAGTACTTCTGTAGTTGTGTTATGTCCCTTCAGGTTCGCACAGTGACTGCAAATTGCCTGCTTAAGTGGGAGGAATTGTCTTATATTACTTGCCCAAAAGACCGTGGATGGACTATATGGCTTGTTGAGTTGGCTAGACGAAGATATAGACAGGTTGATTGTATGAACTAGGACATGTATTGGTATATATGTCATTTGTTTTAGACTTGTACCTTGTCATCCATCTTAACGCTAATCTAATAGGGCCTTTAAGTGTGTTGCCATTAAAATTTAAAGTTTTGGTGTGGTAGTCGAAGTAGTGGCTCAAGGCTTTACAAACTTTTAAGTTTAGTTTCCCCTTGACTGTGTCCTAATGGCTTATGAAACTAGTTTATTCCCTCACCCTGTGGAGCTGAGAAAGGAGGAAAAAAAGTAGGACATTACCTGTACTCTAGAGTGTAGAGATTACAGATGAGATGGAGTATGACAACCATGATTGTCTGTTTAATCACTATAATGAAGACATATGAACATATTGAACCAGTGTTTAAGTGACTCCATATAGGCATCCCAATAAATTGGTCTTCTTTAAGTTTACATGGTGATGGGGACTGAATTTATGTGTTTTCTTGACCTTTTAGGATGTCAGGATATGAAAATGTCGTTGTAGGAAAGCTGAGGCTAAAGGGCAAGGCACTGGATGTGAAGGCAGGTGGGGTTACAAAGAAAAAGAAGCAGAAGAAGAACTATGAGCAGTTATTTGGTGGAGAGGACCCTTCAACAGGTTCGTTTGATTCCTTTATGCGGATGTAACACCTCCTTCTGAAGCCTCAGCAGATGATATTATTGCTGTCTGTTATGTCTTTCATTTGTGATCCATGGCACATGAGCATTTGAAATTTCCTTCTTCTGTATTGGAGCTGTGATAACTCATTTAAACGCATTATCTATTGTGATGCCATAAGAAATGCCATTTTGCTGCCTGTTTATAAATTGGATTGCATGTCCAATGTATGATGCATAGTCTTTGGCTCTTTGCTTTCTTGTATGATCTAATATTTTAGATCAGTGGGCTCCATAATATGTTCAAAGTTGAAGATGAATCCAACTTCACATACCCCACCCCAAACAGCCCCCGCCCCCAAAAAGGAAAAAGAAAAAAGACTAAATAGGTTTTTTTTTGTGTGTGTGTGTTTTGGGGGGGGGGTAGATTAGAGGACTTTCCTTCACCTTATTTAGCGATCCAAAAAAAGGAAAAAAAAAAAGAGAGCATAAGTAGATAGGGAAAATATTGCTTTCAGAGTACCCCTTCTCCAAAATGATTAGATTAGAAAAGCTGCTTATAGAGCTTTGTTGAGAATGTTGGTGAACTTATTTATATGCATTGAATATGGTTTGAGTTCTTTGATAAATTTAGCATTTAGCTATAATTCTTGTGCAACTTGTGAAGTTTAATTCGTTCACTTCTGAAAGCTTCTTGTTTCCTTAGGATTGAAATGAAGATTGAAGAAAGAAGAAAAGAAGCTCTAGGAGCCAATTTCATCGTGCCTGACATTGAAGTATACCACTATTAGCACCTAACCTCCCCCTTGGATGCCCATTGATCTATCCTTGATCCCCTCTGTTTGAGTCTCCATGTCTTCTGTTAACATGCTGACACTTGATATGAGTTATGGTGCTTGTTATCATGCAACAAGTATTGACACCAGCCTTCCTGGTTGTTTTTTTTTTTTTTTTTTTGGGGGGGGGGGGGAAGGGGAATCCTTCTGCTTATTACCAATCTCATAGGATTATCTTTAATAATTACCGTGATTACATTTCTTCCGAATTTTGATTTCTAGCGAAGATGATGGTTGACTATTGGTTCCTGACGACGACTTATTAGGTTGGTTTCATCTCAACATTATTGCACAACATTGGGTTTATAATCTAATTGGCTGACTACTTTTGACTTTGTGATCGCTTTAAGAGAATTGATTTTTGTTTCTTAAGCTTGTATTTGTATGGATTTAATGTATCGAGCTCACTTTTTAATTATGTGAATCATTTAAAATAGACCAATTGTTAATCGGGAATGTCTTAAATTTTGTAGGCATTACTTGCGGCAGACTTGTCAACTAGCTGTGTAAGAAGGGTTCTGTTACATTGTCTTTACTGCACACCCGACGCTCTTGTGTCTGAATAGGTTTGGGTTCTTTTGCTCTTTGGCACTTGGAGGGTGGCTTTCCTAGGCCATCGTGCTGAGCCCAACCTAGGAGTTGATGCTTTGACTCCCCCTCCCCTCCCAGAACACACGCGCACGCGCACACTGCTGCTTGAGTTTATTATATACGGCGGACTACTATGTTCGGCAGACTACTATCTGAAGCCTGACACTCTGAATAGAATTACGAATGTGTACAGAAAAGAGATTATAGATTTTCTTAATATGTGATCAGTTATGACCTTGCACGTCATTGTGGTAACTGTAGCTATCATCAACTGTTATTGTGCATATGTTATTGTTCTCATGTTAAAAATTGGCTCAAGTTGGAAACAAAGGTTCATGATGACAGATCTCATGAAGGAGGATATGAACACTGAGACCTACACGGAGGAAGGGGACCATACCTCACCCAAATACGAGGATCGACTGACACCAGCAGAGAGACGGTACTTGGAGCGGCGGCAGCAACTCGAAGCAAAAAGACTGCTTAAAGACGCCCGTGAATCACATCGTGATCGGATTCAAAAATTCAACCAATACTTGGCAAACTTGAGTGAGCACTATGACATTCCCAAGGTTGGACCAGGCTAACTTGTATATGGGATTGTTTCAATGTGAATTAGTCAAATTCATTGGATTAGTGAAACATTTGAATCCAGATTGTGTGATTGGATGTTGGACAGGATAAAATAGAATATTCTGCTACATGCGGCTGGATTTGTGTTTCTTTGTATGGTTGGATATTCCGACATAATGAAAGATCCAGCTTGGCTTTGGATGAGCCTTTTTTTTTTCCCCTCTTTTTTTTGGTATTGGATCCTCTATTTTATTGGAGTTGAGTTATTATTAGTCTAATAGGTGTAGAATTCTCACCCCAAATATTTCTATTTACAAGACTCAAACTGAAAACTTTACTTAAGAGAAATTAGTACTAAATTATTTGAATCAATTTGTATTGATACTGCAAATTAGCGTTGATGCCGTGTCAGGATGCTATTCTTGCACTTTTTGCTTGCTATTTCATCAGCTTGTACTGTAGTGTAACATGGTTTTCTCTTTGGTATCGTACACTCCTTGCACTTTTTGGTTGCTATTTCATTAGCTCGTACTGTAGTGTAACATGGTTTTCTCCTTGGTATTGTACACTTGGTACGGTACATTTTAGTGAACTTGGTATGTTACATTTTACTTAAGTTGGTGATCTTTGAACTTGGTATGTTACATTTTAGTTAAGTTGGTGATCTTTGAACTTCGGTGTTACAGTCGTGTATGTACCCAATAAAGCACGTAAAGAGATACTAGTGCATCTATAATTCTATATATTTTGGGGATTTTCTTATAACTTATTATTTTTTCTATTCCATAAATTTTATCTTTCTTTTTCTGAGAGTCTTGAAATAAAGTTTATTTTTACTATTATTGATTTTAAAAATTTCGCCATTCTGAAAGCAACATAAAATAAAATATTAAATGATGCTTTCTTAGAAAGTATATTACCTAGGCAGGACAAATTGTGGGATGGAAGAAGTATAAATAATTCATTGCTGATGAGTGTTGATTAGTGGGATGGAAGAAGTATAAATAATTCATTGTCGATGAGTGTTGATTAGTGATAAAATTTGTAATTGAGAAATATAATTAAGTGATAATGAGTGTTAATTGGTGATGGTGAGCAGTGATTGGTATTAATGAGTGTTTTATGAATTATAACCAGAAAATATAATTAAATGCTAAGGAATATTGATCAATAGATAAGTATTGATTAGTGCGAATAAATGATGATCAGTGATGATATGTGTTGGTTTTAGTATTGAATATTGATAATGAAAAAGAATAAATTGTTTGTTAGATTAGGGATTCTTATGCCATACTTTATATCCTAATCTAAAGTCAGGGAAAATCTCTTCGGTGTTGGTGTAACAGCTTTGAAATATTAACGGTTTAAATCCTACTTTGGTTAACCCACACCAATTGCAGATGTAAGTCTTTTTTTTTTTTGGTTGGTCAACTAGAAATTCATTAAGAGATACAATACAACATTATCTTAAGGTATTTACTTTTTTATGGGCCAACCATAGCTCAACTTTGATAAATAAGGGTCTAGAAATTAAAACAATGTACATTCCTCATAGTTTAGAATATAATATCATTTATTGAATGGAAAGGCGTATTTTTGTACACACGACTGACACATGCAATTTTATAAAACTATATATCTTTACATTAATCCTAGGATGGATGAAGTAACAGTAAACAAAATGATATTTAAAAATCGATAAAATTACAAAAGTACACAAAGAATAAGGTTTATAGTAGCATTCATGATGCTGATGAGATTTTAGTCTAATAATTAAGATTAAAGTCTGAATATGAATATATGATAAAGCCTGATTTTAATTTCACACTCTTTTATATATTTTTTTTCCAAACAAAAAAGAGCAAATGAAGAAAAAGTAGCATTCTATGTTTTAAATTAAAAAACCCATAGAATTCGTTGGAAAAATCGAACAAATTAACCAATTTAAAAAAAGAATTAATTCGAACATCGGACTATGGGAGCATGTAAATTCTGATTCGTCAGTGACTCGTCATCATCCTTCTCTCTCCATCGCAGATCTCTCTCTCTCTCTCTTCAAGTACCTTCGACCTCTCGCTGCCCCCTCTCTCTCTCTTTCTCTCTCCTACCTCCCATTCCCATAGCATAGGTTGGGCACCTCCCATTTTTGCTTTCTCTCTCTAGCCTCTGTTTCTCTCTCTTGTTCATTCGTCTGGTGAATTGTGGCAAGCTGCATTTCGATTCGATCAGGTGCGTTTTTGCTTACGAAATGCTCCTTGATTTGATTCAGCTGGCATTCAATTTGGTTCTATTCTTGTTGATATATTTGAGCATTATCCCTTGATTTCGATGGTGTAGTTTGCTTCGTCTCGGAGGATTTATTGTGTAAATGCAGATTTTTGAATTTGGATGATGTGATGTGATGTGATAATGCCTGTTAATTTGATTGTGTTTGGAATTATCGTCATCCATCTTCTATTCTGCCAATTCATGTAAAATTTCATTCTTTTCTTTATGTTGATGTGTGGTGTATTTTCTTTTGTTTTTCTTGCTGTCCTAGTTTTGATATGGGATTCTTGTGCTATAGTTGGCTAAAATAATATTGTTGTAACTTCAAGTCCTGTATATTGCCTACGTCTCTGGTGAAGAAGTAGAGTAATGCCTAAGTACAAGTGGGGGGATCTTTCTGGGAGCTTTCATATTTTGTTGTTTTGGGGGGGGGGGGGGGAGGCGTTGTTGTTGGGTGTAAATCTTGGGTCTGATCTTTTGTTTCCTTCAAATTGGTCTCCTCCCATTATTATGGTGATGCACTCACCAATTAGGATTTAGGAGTACTATGTGTATGGATAAATGCCCAGAGCCTGCGAAAGCGGGACCCACACTGGGAGGTGGTGGTGGTGTTGTTTGTGTATGGATAAATGCATTGCAAACTTCTATTCTACAGTTTTGTAGTATTGGTTCGTGCTATATGTTCAATTCTGCATCTCATTTCTGATGGGCATAAAGTTGCCATGAGATGACTCGTTGAGCAATGCAACATCCCTTTTCTTTCCTTTGGTTTTTTTTTTGGGGGGGGGGGGTGGTTTCCATGTTGGCTGGCAATGGATGGAGTTGGTCCAGAACTTCAGATTAGTTTTGCCTCAAACATCTGCATTTCCATTCTGATTTGAGTGCTTCCTGAGTAGCTATGAAGCATGAACACTCTGTTTGATGTCCATCCATGTCCAACATGTCTTGGTCACCAACACTTCTTGGACAAATGTTAAATGTACAAGAAATGTTCGTTTGCTTTTGACATTTGTAGGAGTGTGTAGTGTCTGTACTCATGGTTTTGTGGCAATTTTGACAAAGTAGCAGTTTGCATTCAAAGCTTAAATTATTTCACATGTAGGGTATGCCTTACGGTAGTGGTGGCAAAAATTTGTCCGGCCCGAAAGAAAACCGGGTACAGTCATGAATTTTTCATTCGAATTTTAAATCTGGACATAACATTTTTCGTGCTTCTATTGTTCAAACCTGATTTTGACCCGAATTTAGCCTTTTTCGAATTGCCTCATCTGAAAAAACTGGGTATTGATAATCAATTGCTTGTCCGAATTTTAAAATTGTCCGATTTGTCCAACCCGAGTTTTACTCGAACTCGAATTTTTGTTAGCGCTACCTTAGATGAACAAGTTTGGAAAACATGCAATATTGCAACTGTTCTGGCAGTCCTAGATTCAGCTCATGTTGGGGTGCTTGATTCTGTTGGATTATTGTGCTGCACCAAGGACATTGAATGCAAGAGTAATTTTGCGACAGATTGATTCAAATAGCTTTTCAAAGCTGCATTATTTTTTTTTATATGATATGATTTGCATTGATGAATTTTCAGAGATGGTTCAAATTCTCTGTTTATATTTACATATTGCATGTTGAAGTACAGAAATAATAAATGCTTAGATATTACATAGATGAGAATCTTCTTTCAGAGAGCATATTAAACACAAGAAGTGGAATAATGCGAGTGAAATATATCAAAGATAACAATTATGATTATCTTTTCATTAAATGAGTAATTATGATTATCTTTTTGTTGACAATCTTGTTTTTGGTTTGTGGTATGACACGTATACCAAAAATTCAAACATGTGTATTATATCATATTGAAGCTTTATCCTTATCAACTAAAATTGGAAAAACTGTGCAGTTAGACAATTGAAGGGATTTTCTCAGGGAATGCAGATTTTGAATAATACTTATTATGGTAATAACAGGCTGTAATGAGACAAGAGCTTTCATTCAGCAGAGTGATATTTCAGCATAGTGAGGCATATTAATGCATTATTATAAAGCAATTGTGTGTTAACCTTGGCTCTCTGTTATCCAAATTCAGGACAATACAAATACTGAATTGAGGTTTGAAGTTTGTTTGGTATCTCTGCTATCATCACGATTGCTGCATGAGATAAGGAGCTGGAAACATCGAATGAGACCAGAATGAACCTTTCTAAATGAAGACAGCTCGTGCATGGCAGTCACACTTAAGAGATCTGTTGACCATGGCTGGGTCGCGTCAGCGGCCACATCTGAAGAGGCCAGTATGGATCATGGTACTGGTTTCTATGGTCTGCCTTTTTCTCATTGCTGCTTATGTCCATCCGCTTGGTAGCTCCACTACCTGCAATTTCTTTACCTCTAGAGGTTGTGGAATCTATACAGCGGAGGAATTAGTTCCTTCCAGGGAGCTGACTGATGATGAGATTTACAGTCGTGTTGTAGTTAGAGAAATTCTGAAGACCCCTCCTTTGGAATCCAAAAACCCAAAAATTGCCTTCTTGTTTCTTACTCCTGGTTCCCTACCATTTGAGAGGCTTTGGCATAAGTTCTTTCAGGTAAAGCTTTCATTTCTGTACATAAACCTCCTTCTCATTGGGCTTTCTATTTATTTGGCTCATGGAATACCCTGTTGTTCACTGTTTGTTGTGAATCAGTGTTGTTATCTTTGTCTGTGGTTTGCATGTTGGTCCTAATTTTCTTCACTCTTAGTGAAATATTGAGAAGATAGATACAAGGATATAGAAGTTGTGAGTTATGTGTCTGTTTGCCCAATTCTATTCCCATTGCAATTTTTTCTTTGTTTCTTTTTTTTTTTTAAATAAATTTTCCGGCAACCCAATCCTTCGGCTTTCAGTTTGGGCATATGTTTCTAAACCAATTCCTCATCATTGCTTCTTCACTAAAGTGTCCTGCTATGAGTGAGGATGAAAATTTGACTGAACAGAGTCTTGGCCTCTTGGGGGATGATCATTTCAGGACATACCTATTGTGGAGGAGGTTATAGAAGGAAGTTTGACGCGTATGGTTTTGAGACAACGTGCAGAATTTTGGGAGAAGCCACAATCACATTCTCACATTTGGACAAAATGATTCATAGGATAGCAATCATGAGTAGAGGCTTTGTAGTTGAGATGTTGTGGCCATTTATATTGGAGACAACAGGATCATGAAGGGTGATAGCACTTCCGATTGTCAGTATTATCAATAAATAAGTGGTAGGTCAAGGTTTTGTTGATCAATTTCTCATGGAATACCAGGGTTCAAAGATGCACCAGAAGCTCTTACTTATAGACTTACACATAGTCTGAATTGTCTGCCCTATTATTTTCCGTTTTCATGGTATGTTTCATAATGCGAGCAGCAATGCGAAACCTTAAAGCTTAGGGTTGCCACAGAGAGCTTAGTTTGTACGATTAGTTAGAGTGGCAAAGAAATTTTGTCTGGAAGCGTCATTTACGGTTGCTGACAAACACGTTACTGATGGCATTAGTTTTGTAGAATGTGCACATCGTTTAGGGTGTGCTGGGAGGCTTACCTGAGGCTGCCTTTGAATGTCTGAAATCTGAATAAAAGTCATTCTATTCCATCTTGTTCGTTTTAATACCCTTCTTCTGTGTGTAATTTTATGTAACTGAATCAAGGCCGATCTGTGTTGACTCCTTTGTCATTTGAAGTCACCGCAACTGCTAATCCCTGTTTTTTCACGATGAATTGTGATTAGCATATGTAAACACGGTGATCTATTCGCTCAATGTAATTATTATGCTCTGCTTATCGCATTTGGGCATATTTAATTGGTACCGAAACATTTAATGACCCACAAGATGCATCTCCTTTGTGGTAGACTTATTAAGAAGCATAGGCTCCTTTTCTTGAAGCCTGTCAACTATGTTTTCTACCCCCACAACAACATGGTTGTCGTCTGTTTCTCCATTGTTCACCTCGTGAAATTCAATATCTTAAACTTCATTCTGGGTTTTAGGTAACACTTGGTGGTATAACTGGACACTCTCCAAGATGCACAATTTCTTTTCTTTCTCCTACAGTGTGCATGGGTTTACAATCTTTAATTGTGAGCTTTGGCTTTGATGTTGATTACCTAGATTTGGCAGTAGCAACCATCCTCTTCTTCCTGTGTTGTTTGTGCCAATTCTTTTCCCTGAACTTGACAGTGTATGTATGAAATTCTTGATCAATTGCTTGAGCTTTTGCTCATGTTTGAACTGATAGTATTCTGCCACAAAGTCCTCATAAGTGTCATCTCTCATTTCAAGAATTGACTGAATAATGATGCGTTGCTTTGTAATACCGTAAATTACTAGTTTGATAAGGGCCTTAAAAAAAATAATTGGACAACAATCCCAAGTGTCCTGTCGCCCAATAGACAAGGGATTCAGAACCATAAAATTCATGCCAATGGTTATCAGCCATGGACAATTCATTCTGCTGTTGGACATAACGGGTTGGTGGTGTCTATTTTGGCAGCAGTACTTGATGACCTTCCCAACAGGCATATGTGAACACTAGTATATGGAAGAGAGTTATCACAATGGCATCGCTGTGACAGCGCTAGGTTAGGTACGGATTGGTTTACGGCAGTGCTAGTTATGGATTAGTTTACGGTGACAACTCCATCACTGTTGATGAAGGTGATTAAGATTACAAGCAATCCCAAAGGGCAGTCTTTAGTTGGCAAAGAACCTGCCCTGATAGCAAAACACAAAATACTGAATATTATGTTATATTCAACCTGGAAAATAAAACAGGAAAATGGGGGTATGTATAGCCTCAAAACACCTGACAAGGTAAGGAAAATATTCTAGTCTCCTAATATGCCTTAAATACTACTTTCCTAATCCTAATAGGACTTGTACTAATATATTCTGAGATGTACTATCTTAAAAACCCCTCGAATTTAAATCCGTAAATACAAATTAAAAATCTGAAAATACAATTATTTCTTAAACTTAACAGATTATAACATAAGTAATGAATTTGTTGTTTTCTTTCCTTGTGATTGTATCAGTTTCTAATGCTGAAGTGCTGATACTGGTTAAAGGGGACCTAATTTTAGGACTTAAATGAACGAAGGACAATATTTATTGGAAAGGAGTGGCTGGAAATTGGAAAGTGGAAACCTTAATGGAATGGCTAGCGAGTTCTGGAGACCGTCAGAGGAGAAGATTGATTTTTGATGTTTTTTTTAATTTTCAAATAGTTAGCCATATATCTGATGGGCTTATGAATTTGGTTGGCTGTCATGGCACGAAGTTGAACGTGTGTAGTTGGAAGGTGAAATAAGGGCAATAAATATCATGCTGTGTTGATTTTCTTTTCTTTCAAATATCATACTCTGTTGACTTCTTTTTCTTTCCATTTATTTTTAAAATTCTTTCAACTATGTCAGAATGGTTTCAAAGATTTCTTGCTAGTCTCTTTGAAATAACTTTTCTGCTTGTTATTTTAGCTGCTGCTGAAAATCACAACTTTTTAGTTCAACTTTTAGGGCTATAAGCAAAAGTGACTTTGAATGTTGAAGGCACACCTCTTATCTTCAAAGTTCAAAATGTGAATAATTTATGTTCCCTATGACTTTGTCTATTATACAAGAAAATGTTTGACTTGCTTTTTGTCGATTTTGCTGCCCTATTAATAAAAAGAATGATATGACTCATGGATCTCCAATTGACAGGGCCATGAAGGCAGATTTTCTGTTTTTGTACATGCATCAAGGGAGAAACCGGTGCATGTGAGTCCTTATTTTATCGGACGAGATATACGGAGTGACACGGTACTTTGATCATTTTGTTTCAAACTTTCTTCTATATTTCTTATTAGCACTCCATGTAATGGCTTCAAATTTGCAAGAAGACTATAGTGTTTTTTTACTTTCTTGAAACGGAATTATCTCTGCAGTTTTCGGCTCTGGTCCCATTAGATTTGGTAGAAAACAAGATACAAACCTCATTGAGAAGGTTCTTCTGGCAGATTTTAATATCTTTAAGTGACACATTGAAGAGGCCAATTGGCTGCAGTTAATGCTGGAGGCCTTTGGTGCACCCAGCTTATCTTCTTCTGCTTTGTCAACATAAATTTCACATCCTATCTCTCTCCTGTCTTCACTGTCCGTGAGTCCGTCTGTGTGACTAATGAAGAATACACATTGTTAACTACATGAGTTACCTTTTGTGCACAAAAGGTCTTAAACAAATTACAGATTTTGGATATGACCATCCTTAAAATGATGATTCTGTCGCCATAACTGCACTGTTGCCAAGCTATGCTTCAATTGCTTGTAGGCTGAAAAACAAAGAGTGAAATTTATACCTTATCCAATCGGTTTTAGGTGGTGTGGGGTAAAATTTCGATGGTCGATGCTGAAAGGAGGCTCCTTGCTCATGCACTCAGAGACCCTGATAATCAGCACTTTGTTTTGCTCTCAGATAGGTAAGTCAGAAATGGATCATGTGGCTTGGTTTTCCTTTGAGGACTTAGCATGTGTTTTTCTTTTTTCTTTTTTGTTTTGGTTTTTTTAGACGAATTCACTTCCAATTGTAACAGCTTTCTTCTATTTCTGTATTTCTTTGCAGTTGTGTTCCACTTCATAACTTTGACTATGTTTATAACTACCTCATGTTCACGAATGTCAGCTTTATTGACTGGTGAGAAGCTCGAACTACTGTTAGTACCTTGTAATGTTTGAGTGTTAGTGTACCAGGTTGTATTTTAGGTTTCATTTGATCATCGGGCTTGGCTGTTGTATGTCTATGTTACTCAGACTCAATTTAGTAGCTTTTGACATGGATATTTGTCCAGGTGTGGGACCTTCTCATTTTCATGAAAATGTATATATTGGGGATCTAAAATGTGGTTCCAGGGGTAAATTTGCTCATTTTCATAAAATGACATGTGCCCATTTTCATAAAGTTAAGTGGCAAGTGTTCATGCACGCGTTGGAGGGTAGTGTCCAAAATGGATCCTTACGTAGAAAGGAAGGAACCGAGCAGCAATTACAGCTCTTGCTTGATGATAGAGGGTTGTTTCATGACTGTTGTTGTTTCTAATTTTAGTACCAGAAGCAAATATTCTCTCCTGTTTCAATAATGTATGGGAACTAAAGAATATACTTTTCTGATGATAGTGAGATTGTAATCTTTCCAGGTGGAATGAGAGTTTGGTCCTTTCTTATTGGGATAATTACTGTTTGGGAGTGGGGCTACATAAGCTAATCATTTTACGTCTTTAGACATGTGAGACTGCTCCACTCCTGCTTAATTAGTGAACTGTGGATAATAGTTACTATTGGTGAATAGAGTTTTTTGTTAAAAAATTTGGGTGGACTTAATCATTTTTATGTGATGATGGACTGAAGTTGGCTGACCATTAGAATTTATTGAGATATTATACTACAAAAAGGGGAATGTTCACTGTATTTATGTGATGTCTTGTAGTCCACCTTTTCATCATGTTATTTTTTCAAGCATTCTTTTTCAGCTTCTGCTTTGGTCAGGGCAGAGCTAATCAATTTTAATTTTTTCCTTCCAGTTTTATAGATCTAGGGCCACATGGCACTGCTGGCAGATATTCTGAATACATGTTACCTGAGGTTGAAAGAGATGAGTTTCGGAAGGGTTCCCAGGTATAAATCACTGCAGATATTCATCTACGTTACGTAATAAACTAGTATGAATATTCTATATATTTCGTAATGATAATTACTAATATGACTGTCTGTACTATTCTTGAAGACTAGTTCCTCTTTTTTCCCCCCCTCTGCATGTTGTTTGTGAAAAAGTTATTTTGTTCACTTTTTGCCACCATCTTTCCTGATTACGGGAAGTTAATCATCCTTTTAACTTTCAGAGTTAGATCTTTGCCTAGCTGATGAGTTACGCATATATCTTATGTTTTTTGCCTGCCTATGTTTTGCCCAACCAAGGAAAATAAACATGGTTTTGCCATCATTTAGGGTGAAGCTTTGAACTTAGGGCCATGTTGCTCAGTTGATCCAACTAAGTGACATTTGACCAGATAATTTATTCAACTTTTCTTAAGCCTTTTTTACCCTTCTTATAATGGGTACTTCAGAGCCTTGTAACTGCAGTTAATGATCTTTTCCCCCCTTGTGACCTCAACGGCCAAAGTTAGACAATTTGTGGTTCCTCGGTTTGTCGTAGTTGTTTAATTATATTTTGCATATATTGTGCTGTGTTACTAAAGGGACATTTGTTGTTTTGTCATATGTTGCCAGTGGTTCACCATGAAACGCCAGCATGCCCTAATCGTTATGGCTGACAACCTTTATTACATGAAGTTCAAGCTATACTGCAGGGTAATTCTGCACTAATTTTTGGTTGTATTTTTATGCAAAGTTATTTACATGCTCTTTTAGTAGTATGCTGAGATGTGTTTTTTAAATGTGTTTATAATATTGCTGGCTTCAAAGCTATTGCATTCCAGTAGCTAATTCATGATTTTATTGTTTGACATGCCATTCATTGTCTTCTATCGATAATCATAACTTGATTGTATTTACATCAACTCCTGCTTTAGTTTCCTGAAAAGGGTTAAAAAGTTCAAATCACATTGATTTACAATTGTTGAGCTCTGACTATGTACTTGTTAGCTAATTCTATGGCTTAACTGGCACTGGCTCTGCAGCGAAGTTTCATGCGAAAAGATGGCACAGACGGCACTTCATATGCCTGCATATCTGAAGTGCTACCTTCTAACCATTAGTGGCATAGTATTGATGACCAGCATAGGATGACGAGTTCTTGTATTCCTCTTCACATATTACTTTCTCATCGCTTGAACTGTTGCTTAGCTAACACTGTGCCTAGTATGATTCCTGCAAGATTGGGGCCTGCAGAGGTCAAGATTTACACAGCCTTACCCTGCCATTGATTCTCATCAAGGTTGTTTCCAGAATACCCAAAAATTTGGTCAGCTTCCAGGTGTAAAATGAAGTCAGAACGTTTTTTTGCTGGCAGTCAGAGTAAAAGGGAGTGTCTGGAGTTATATATTGTTGTGAAATAGAGAAATCTATATTGCTGATCGTGTTTGACAGCTTAAGGCTTAGGTGACGGGCTGTTAGGTGGGCTTGGTTCTGTTTTAACTTTTGGATTTCTGGACCTGAAATTGAGTTCCCAGAAATGGGGAGACAATAAGTCACCAGTAGGGTCTCCTCAAGATCCAAGCAACCTAGCCCTATCTTGTCTCAAATCTTCAGGGTCTTTAAAGTCTTGTTACTCGCAAAGGATATTCTTCTTAAGTAAACTAGGCATGATGACACAATTGTTGTTTCAAATACCAGTTCTGTAGATTTCACTGACCTGTGAGTCTTTCCTACTTCTGCGCAGGCCATAATTCCTTGGTGATGAAAACTAAAAATCGTCTTTAAGTATTTGAATATTAAACTTAAAAACATGCTAAAACATGGGAACCTAGGGTCTAAGGTTTTTACATTTTAACTGCACGTGTGACCTCAGTACAATTGACACCCCCCCCCCGGCGCGGGCAGACAGGTTGAGAAATGGAATTGTTTCGGTTGTCAGAAAGCATACATTTTGAATTTTCATTCAAGAAGTATGGAACTACATTGGAATCGTTCACTTCTTATGCTCTGATTGGTGCTATGTTACATGGACTCGAGTATGGGTTGTCGGACACGGGTACGGATCCAAATGTCTGACTCATCAAAGCTCTAACTTTAGGACATCGGGACACCGTCCAAAATTTGGACACGGATATGAGGACTCATAATTTTACATATGGATGTTGCAATTTCAAGTTAATCTTCTTAGAATATTTTAATAGTCACAAAGTTGTCAACTTGCCAAATGGTTGAACATTAAAGATCCACCAAAATAATAATGAAGGAGGAAAGAAAAAGACCACATTTTCCTAATTTTTTCACCCTTGTTGCATTAGAGTTTGGATAAGGATCCGACAAGGATCCCATGTCCTATCTACAGAGTGCGTGTTCGACACAGGTACGGCGGGGAAAACCGGAGAGTCCAGGTATCATAGGATTGGTGTACAATAAGTGCTCAGGAATCGGGCACTACAGACTCATAGTAGACTAGACAAAAATATTTCTGGGTCAGCATCGTACCTGAATAGGTTAATATGTTCATTTGATTCGCCAAAAATTCAAATCCAAATTCAATGCCCCAAAAATCCCGCCACCAATCGGGGTGTGGGGGGCTCGATGCAGCCTTACCCTCAAATTGCAAAATTACCGAGCGACTGGTTCCCACCCTAGATTTAAAACCATAGACTACCTACTACTCCACAAAACGGAACAGAGGAAGTTTAGAGACACATTTTGCTTTAGTCCGTACAATCCAAGCTGAAAAAATAAATGCAAACTTGCATTTTTCAACTATACATATTTTGGACCGTTCGTTTGATTCATCAACGGCTCTCAAATCAAATTCAAATTTGTTTACACACATACTCTTTATTGGACCTACTGGTCTACTTTCATCATCAAATTGCTTTAGTGTATTGAGACAATGCATAATTCTGACATTGGAAGTGATCCAGATTGTCCCAAGTATGAAAGTTGGAACTTCTTATGACTTCTTTGCTGATGTTGCTTCTTTGTGTTTCACAGCCGGGCATGGAGCGTGGTAAAAACTGCTATGCTGATGAGCATTATCTGCAGACTTTCTTCCATGTCAGTAGATGGATCTTTTTCTACTGTATGCTTTTTGGTTTTATATGTTCGTCTCTCAGTGTGTTGCATTTCTCCCTTGAAATATGTTCAGATGATTGATCCTGGAGGGATCGCAAATTGGTCTGTGACTTATGTTGATTGGTCTGAGAGAAAATGGCATCCCAGGTCCTTCAGGGTCGAAGACATCACGTATGAGCTTCTGAGAAATATGACAGTATGATTCCCGCTGGTTGACTTTTGGTTTGAGCAATCAATGCTGAACTATTAATCATGGTGCATGGTGCACTGCTAACGTTTTTTTCCCCTTCCTGCAGACAATGGATCAGAATATCCATCTCCCAAGTCAGAAAAGGGTATGGTTCCTTTTCTCGCTCTATTTTTTTCCTCCCTTCAATTTACTGGATAGCATTAGATGGGGAGCGCCTGAACTTTGGCAGACTTCTAGGGATGCAAACTCTGACATGACACAATGACTGGCTTATTCTAACCTTATTGAGAGAAACACAAATGCATCCTTCATTTGACCCAAAGTGGACATCTTTCACTGTTTTGGGCGAAGCACTCCTCCTCAACTAGTTTGTCCTGAGGCTCAGCAACAGCCTAACCTTCCTTCGGAAGAATCCGCACTGACTGAGCGGTTTATGGCATATCCAAGTATGAGCCAAACTATAGTGGATTGACTAGATCCAAGTCTATTGCCAACCCTAGTGGCAGGGTTCCACGTATCTAGATAATGCAACAAATCAAAAACGTTGTGATTTGCTTTTGCAGAAGTTGGTGCTAACCAAACCATGCCTGTGGATGGACAGAGGCGGCCCTGTTATTTATTTGCTCGGAAGTTTTATCCCGAGACCCTGGACAAATTGATTAGCTTATTCTCCAATTACACAGTGGTTTAGTCTCCAGTTACCTTCATTCTTGGTCGATTCATATGGTCGGCCTCCTATTTTTGGTATACAGTTCTTTAGAATGCAGAGAGCTGCCCATGCAAAAAATATTTGACAAATTTTGCTGCACAAAGCACTGCTGCATTCTCATTCATCGTTGATCAGCTGAGTAAACAGAGCATTGCTTGACTGCTGCACTCCATTCTTATTGATCAGCTGAGTTAACAGAGCATTGCTTGACTTGAGGGCAGGAGCGGAGGCCCAGTTTCATCCTAGTGCTTCCTGTCTCATAGGCCAACTAAATTGCAGTTCGGTTTTATTGCTTACTTTTCCCCCTTGTTTAATTCCCTTCACTTTGTCATCAGTGAAATTTGGGGCCGCCAGATACGAAATTAGGCTTGTTTTTCCCACAGAAAGTACTCATCTGATCTCTGCAAAGAGACAGACAAATACTCATATGAATAGTCCTTTTTCTTCTTGTAGTTATGGACTCGCGTATTTCTAGAGTTACGAAAATTCTACCTTGGCTACGAAATTTAATGTGTTGTCGTTCAAGCACAGTTCTCTGTACTGACGAATTTTCTGCTACGAGTTGTTAATCTTGTATAGAACTGTTTCAGGCGTTTTTCAACAGATGTTATCTGCACGCATATATGGAGTTTGCGTTCTCGGCCTACTGTATCAACAAAATGAGTTCAGTAGACATAAATTGCTGGGTAAGGATCGGTCGAAAGTTGCTCAAAAATAATGCGTGAAATCCTTAAAAGTTTATAATGTGCATCCCAAAAAATCATTTGATAATTCAATAGACATAAATATCATATACTTAAAAGTGAGACATTGTTATATAAAACTTCTAGATTCGTCATTGTTGTGAATTGGTGTTGCCGCGTTTAAATTGGCAAATTGGTCAATTGGGTGAAATATGGATTGAACCATAACATAATGAAATTGTTCTAATTAGCTACGGATTAAATCCATGAAGTGTTCTAGTATTACACTGTTAGTCGGTCCAATAAGTTGTAAATAAACACAATTAATATAATTTAATGAAGAAAGTTTGTAACAGAAGGAATATGTGCTCTCTGAATCAATAATAACTCGCCTTCAGTGGAGGATCAAAGCCTCCCCCAAAAAGAAAAAAAAGAAATGAGTAAGTGAATGCAGGTATGCTTTAGACCAACTTATGTGTTTAGTTAAATCAAGTCATGTTATTGAAAATGCAGATTGAGTCAACTTTTTAAACATTCCTACGTCTGCATGGTGTTCTTTATTTATTTATTTGGATTCACAGTATTAGAGTATGAAATTCATTTCGGATCTTCAATCATAAGTTCAAGTTTTTGGATGAGTTGACTGTTGAAGATGTTATCAAAGTCTTTCTCAGAGATGGATCTTAGGTTCATAAATACGTCAACATCCTGTTAGAGTATGAAAATAGGTATTATCTTGCATTAATAAAATTCAAAGTATATGAAAGTGGATGTTGTCCTACATTGATAAAATTAAGGGCTTGAGTATAAATAGATTTGTGAGTTACTTCACACATTGCTAATGATCTTGGGTTGGAATCTCATTTGAGCTTTGTATACATGATTCGTTTGTTGAAAGCCCAATTTATATAAAATTTAACACATCCTTATCTTAAATATGTCGTGAGGTAAAGAGAGGTCTTTTACAGTATCTACGCTTGAAGTCCGAAGACATTTGCACAGAGGGAGCGATAGAGTATAAAAACTTATTTCTGAGCCTTGAATAACAAGTTTAAGTTTTTGGTTGACCCAATTCTCAAACAAACAGAACTTGCAAATACCTTTTGAATTTAATTTTAGACATGAAGCGAGCGAGTCAATCTTGATATTGACCTAGGTGTTAAGGTAAATCTAACCAGTTGTGCATTGCTGTATATATCTGTTCAATTATGTCTTGTTTGTATTTGTTTTCTACTTGGAAATGATATATTAGGAGATTTCACTAGCCAATATTTCATTGGTTTCTTAATTGGTAGACCAGCTAGATATAGGTTTATTTGAATTTTTTTATATTTTCAAAAGACCTACATAAATTAATATCCTTAATATTGATTTGTAAGTCATATCCAAGACTTGAAATTAAAATTTGGAAATTAATCTTGCATCTTTGATCATGTTATTCCATGAGTACAAATTAGAATCTAAACAAATAACCTCCATACTATGTTTTGATTTCACAATTAATTTCATTCCATGTGCTTATATTAGTGCTTAATAAAATTGGATTCACAGTCATGCGGTAGGTTTCCTTTTTTTTTCCCGGGAGCGGGGTTTGGCAGTTGAGGATATATAATGGAGATAAATTTTAAATCCAGCAAAAACCATTGAATAATTAAGTCACAAAAGCCATACAATTAATTTAACATTTTAAGTCAAATTGGTTAACGTTGGCTATAAAGTTAATAAAACTTACAATTAATTTAGCTTTTGGAACAATTGTACAACAGTATACTCTTATAAATTTAAATAAAATGCTATTGTATAACAAATTTTGGTTACTTTTCATCATATCTTGAGAGAGAATACTAATCAAATTAAAGCTAATTTTTAAAAGATATAAAAAAATTAGATTATGACAATTACACTGGGACAAAACTATGAATAATTTTTTATCTATTATTCCGCACGATAACATGTTGTACAAGGTTGCTTTATAGTAAAAAAGAAAAAAGAAAAAAAATAAATAAAGTGCCCAACCGTTGAGCTGCGCACTTGTAAAAAAGGTTACCATAAAGACTTCACATCGTTTTTTAACATGCATCCCCAAAAAACCCCCCCCCCCTGCCCCCAAGAACCCCCCTGAAAAAAAAAAAAAAAAAAAGAAGAAGAAGAAGAAAAAAACTCAACTTAAAGTAGTAACCCTAGCAACGCCATGCAGACACCCAGCATGGCACCACCATGAACGACCACCTTGGCCCCAGCATTCTTCATATGATACTTGTCATTGCCGCCATGACCGCCGTCGGCCCCCTTGGAGTCCTTGTCTTCATCGGAGGGGCTCTCTTCATCGGCATCGGCGTCTTTGTCATCGTCAGTGTCATCGGAGGGAGCATCGGCGTCGTCGGAGCCCTCCTCGTCAGATGGATTCTCCTTCTTACCCTTCTTGGGTGAAGGGGCGACGGGCGCGTCGTCGAAGGTCATCGGGCTAGTTGAGGGGGGGAGGTTCGAGAACCCATCGAGCCCGGGCGGGATGATGGGCTGGCTAATCTGGATTACCGAGATGTTGTGGGGTTGCGCCGCCACCACCTTGACCATCTTGGAGTCATGCTGGGCCCCCGTCACCGTGGAACCGAACACGACGTCCTTGTCGGAGACGGTGATGTTGAGGAACCCTTGTCTATTTTGGGCCACGCCGGTGGCTTGTAAAAGGGTGGTCACAATGGTCCCGGATTTGTTCTTTTGTAGGTTAGCTAACTTGAGCTCATCATAGTAGTCTAGAATTACGTGGCCCGCAAGTATGTACCTAACTGTGCTTTCTGCTTTGTTGGTCACTGAACTCATGCCGGAGTTCTCCACCACCAGCACCGTGATCGTTTGCCGGCTGTTGATGCCGTTTGCCACCCCTGTTTTGCTCAGGAGGCTGTTGAACGTGCTGAAGTCCGGGTGGTTGTCTAACAGTCTTGTAATGTTGAATGCTCTGATTGTGGTCGCAGAAATGAGGATTATTGATAGGATTAGGATACAATTATATTCCCAAGAAGTCATCTTTAATTCGAAAAAGAGAAGGTAAGAAGGTGATTGAATTTGATCTGATTATTGTTGTATAGGAGTAAAATGTATATATGTTACTTATTGAATGATGAGAAGACGATATATGAGAACTCTTTATATAAAGCCTAACGATATACAGTTGAGAGAGTCTTGAGACATGTTACTTGGACGTCAGCACATGTATCTCTAATTTAAGCTGGATTTGTGGTTGAAAATGTAAGAGGCTAAATTTAGAACCGATTATATGCCAACAATAGTTAGATAGATTTAACAATAAGTTTTCATGAGTGAAAAATTGTGTTGAAACATATCACCTCAAAACATAATGCCGAGGGCTTTGGAGTGAGTGATGTGCTGTACTAATCTAATTTTGGGTCTTCACTAAGTTGTACCATTCTCATTTGTTGATTGGGATTGTGCTGCATTGATCCAATAATTCCGACTTTTTTTTTTTCAATTCATTCAATATGTCAAACTTTCAACCAAAAATAAAAAGAAGTAGTTTTTGCTTTTAAATTCAAGATGGTGTCCTATTCTTTGGTACATTGATATATAAAGTCATGCATATCATTCGAATAAAATAAAAAGAAGGCTGATTGGAGAGATATGTCTCTTAATATGCTCGTTAAATTTTTAAATTAAGTGATTTTATGTATTTCTCTTAGTTAGAAGCCAATTGATTTCTCTTTTAGGGCCTCTTATACAAATAACTAATCATACTTGGTTACATTTGTAATTTTTTTTTTTGGGGGGGGGGGGGGGAATATCTATACATGTAATTAGAAGGTGGTAAGATATTTATCATTTTACATAATTTAATAGTTTAAGATGAAATTTAGTTTGTAGTACCCCACATAGGAACCGGACAAAATGACAATAATTTATAATCTTTAAGTCTTTTATTTTATTTTAAAATTTTCAAAATTAAAACTAGTACTAATTCGATTCAACAACGTATAACTTTGATATATCTTATTCTAGTTAAAATTAGTGCAATATTAGTATGTACAATATTTATGACTTCGGATATTGAGTTGAAATTTTTGCTTTTCATTTTGTTCTCCTGTTTCAGACTTCGATTCGGTTAAATTTGAGTGAAACTTTTGATATTGTGTTGAAATTTCAAGTGATTCTCTGTTCCAGCTTTGTTTGCTTGCTATGGGTCAATCCCTATTCCGGGTTATGAATGTTGTTGCTCTTCACTCTACACCATTACTGGGGCTTAGGGTAAAGGGTCGTGGGTGATGCTACAATTGAAGTAAAACTCCACCATAATTCTCATTTTTAGTTGGTTTTTGGAAAGTTCAATTTCATATTAATCTAGACAATAGTGTCAGTTATGTGGAACTAGTTTAGTCCAATTATGTGGTCTTACCTTCAGTCTTATTTACATCAAAAATAGATGCCTGATCGATTGGCAATCTTGTCTTAGTCGTTAATGAACCGTATTAGTCTATTTTGTAATCCAGTTTCACAGTTCATCCCAGAGGATCGATACCCGTAATAGCAACGACGATAAACCGTGCGCTTGCGGAATTTACAACAAGTTTTTGGCGCCGTTGTCAGAGATGCATTTGTGAAATTAGGTTGCATCGAGTTGTAGTTGAATCGTTTGAGTCGTTTTCATTTTTGTTTCGTGTTTTTGAATTTTTTTTTTGATTTCGTGTGTGTTAGTTTAGTTTAGATTTAACTTTCGTTTTAGTTTAGATTTCTTTATTTTTGATTTTTTATTTGAGTTAGTATTTTGATTTTTTTTTTGTTTTAGTCAATTTAATCTTGATTTTTAATGGGTATTTTGCTCCTAGGGAAAAAAAAACTGACTGATCTTGGACTGAGTCTGACCTGCGCAGGAGCAGAGAAAAGGAGAAAACAATCCAGTGCAGGTTTTCTCATGATTTTCGAATTTCGTTTGAATTGTTCGGAGCAATTGTGGTGCAAATTTTTCAGATCTGATATTTTTGATGAATTCTCCATGACTTTTAGAGTCTAAGTGAATTTTTATCTGATTTTTGGGGTATTTTGAAATTTTCTGTGATTTTTAGAAATAATTTTCTCTTTCAAATTTTCTGCACTGTTCGGGGACAAAACATGAAAAAAATATATTCATGTTTCTTGTGATTGTGTTGAATTTTCTGTGTATAGTGTTTTGATTTTTGGAGTTCGATTTTCTATTTTGTTTTTAGTTTTTGTTTTGCTTTAGGCTTTGATATTTTCTGTTTTTGTGTGTTAAACAAAATCTGAAAAAGGACAAGATGTTGTTGTTTTGTGTTTGTACTTATTTTCTATTTTTTTTATTGGGTTAGTTTTTGATGTTTGAGTCTTTTTGGTTTTTCTTTTATTTTGGAAATACAGTTTTATTATTATTAATTTATTTTGTTTTGTTAACTTAATTATCTGAATGTCTTGTTTCTTAGTTTGAATCACTAGTTTATAGTTAGTTGTCGTAGAATCATTGTTTTTTCTTTTACTTTTTCTTTCAATAACAACAAACCTAAAGAAAAAATTGAAAAAAATTTGAAAGGAAAAATTCTTAAAATTGAAAAATGATTCAAGGATACCAGATTTTAATTTCCCGCAATTTAAGCATGAATCTTTTTGAAGTTATTTGTCAAGACTTAATGATTGTCGTGCTCAATTCAACCAAAGTTTTCAACAATGGAAAATTTGTAAGGTCACTGTGGTGGGTCTGAATGCTGAATTTCGAGGTTATGTTGAGTCTATGTGTCATGGAGATTTAATAGGGTTATTAACTGGAACTCAAGATGAGATTTGGGATTTCTTTGAAAAATTGACTTGGGATACTTATGCATTTGAATGAGCCAAACAAACCTTAAGATACCCGACTCATGCTGAGTCTACTTTTTATGCTAATCCTTACCATCGGGATCACTTTCTAGATTCATATGACCCACCTTACTCTTATGTGCCTCCTGTTTTGTGTGATTACCGTGAATCTTCTGATCATGATATTCATAATTATTCTTATCATGATTATGTTAATGGTACATGTCCAAGTGTTGAAAAGACGATAAGTGAATTGATTGATAAAACGGTAGAGACTATGAAAGAGCGAATTGTTGAATATTCTCAATGTTTTGATTATAGTAGGGAGGAATATCATTTACATGAGTTTGACTCTAGTTTATGACCTCCTAAACTTGAAGTTAGTCTTTACGATAATTTTGAGTCCTCTTGTCTTGCGAGGCCTTATTTGAATGAAGTCATGCCTTTACCTAGCCTAGAGCAAGAGCGCTCCCTCCGTATGTCTTTATCCCTTGACCTTGCATATGAACCTAGCTCACAAAAGGGTGTTACTGAGGATGTCATAGTTTCTGCCGGCCCATCCACCCCTTTTAATCACACTTGTGATTTTGAGGAGGGTGACTAATTTGAGAATACGAGTGAGTCAGATAAAAGCATTACATCTGTAGTTGAGAATCATGACGAGTTAGAAGATCCTTGTTTGCAGAAGTCATGTGAGGAGGAAGTTGAGCCTACTAGTTTGGAATATGATGATGATATTTTCTGTGCAAAATATGAATCTTTTTTCATATGGGCTAGATGTTAATGAAGGTCTGGATGTGGGTTTTTGAGTTGAATATGAATCGTTTTCATTCGACTTCATCATTAGTGACCTTATCCTCGAGAAATCCAAGTCCGAACTTTTAGAGTTTGAGACTTTTGTGCCTGTGACTTTTGATTTAGACCAAACTTTTGCACATATTGAAATTAAGAGATTTGTAGATTTACGACCCACTGATTTACATAGACAGTTCATTTATGATGATCAAATTTCTAGGCCGATGATCCACTTGCTAGCTACGTTTGAGTATATCTCTCTTTTTATATTTGGGCCCAATAATTTGACAAGTTAAAGCGGACTCTTAGCTATACTGTATTGACTATATGGATGTACTCTTTTTGGTGCTAACACTCTTATTTTGATTGCGTCAATTTTATTGAGAGCTGATCCTGCCAGTTTAATAAGCTATTTCGTGCTTTAATGGATTTTGATTTTACTAGTAATGTACAGCTTGATATAGAGTGGCTAGTGCTCAATGGGTCTCTATTTAAGCAATTTTCAAGAGGTTATAATTTAGGTGTACTTCTACACTTGATCTGGTACAACTAAGTTCAACTTCATATTAATCTAGACAATAGTGTCGGTTACATGGCACTAGCTTAGTCCAATTAGTTGGTCTTACCTTCAGTCTAATTTAGATCAAAAATAGAAGTTTGACTAACAATCTTGTCTTAGTTGTTAATGAACCGCAGTTTAGTCCATTTTTCAACCCAATTTCACAATTCAACCCTGAGAATTGACACCCATAAATACGATAACGATAAACTGTGCGCTTGCGGAATTTTCAACAGGATAAAACTACATTAGAAAAAGAATAAGGAGGAGGATGGTATCAACAAATTTTTTATCTATTATTCCGCACGATGACATGTTGTACAAGGTCGCTTCATAGTGAAAAGAAGAAAAAACTAATAAACTAAAGTGCCCACCCCTTGAGCTAAGCACTTGTGAAAAAGATTACCATAAAGACATAGCATCATTTTTTAACATTCATCTTCTAAAAAACACCCTCTCCCTAACCGCAAAAACCCACCAAAAATTAAAACAAGCAGGAAAAACTTAACTTAGAGCAGCAACACTAGCAACCCCATGCAGACACCAAGCAAAGCACCACCATGAACCACCACCTTCGCCCCAGCATTCTTCATATGATACTTGTCATTGCCGCCATGACCGCCGTCGGCCTCCTTGGAGTCCTTGTCCCCATCGGAGGGGCTCTCTTCATCGGCGTCGGCGTCTTTGTCATCATCAGTGTCATCGGAGGGAGCATCGGCGTCGTCGGAGCCCTCCTCGTCAGATGGCTTCTTCTTCTTACCCTTCTCGGGTGAAGGGGCGACGGGCGCGTCATCGAAGGTCATCGGGCTAGTTGAGGGGGGGAGGTTCGAGAACCCATCAAGCCCGGGTGGGATGATGGGCTGGCTAATCTGGATTACCGAGATGTTGTGAGGCTGTGCCGCCACCACCTTGACCATCTTAGAGTCATGCTGGGCCCCCGTCACCGCGGAACCGAACACGACGTCCTTGTCGGAGACGGTGATGTTGAGGAACCCTTGTCTATTTTGGGCCACGCCGGTGGCTTGTAAAAGGGTGGTCACAATGGTCCCGGATTTGTTCTTTTGTAGGTTGGCTAACTTGAGCTCATCATAGTAGTCTAGAATTACGTGGTCCGCAAGTATGTACCTAACTGTGCTTTCTGCTTTGTTGGTCACTGAACTCATGCCGGAGTTCTCCACCACCAGCACCGTGATCGTTTGCCGGCTGTTGATGCCGTTTGCCACCCCTGTTTTGCTCAGGAGGCTGTTGAACGTGCTGAAGTCCGGGTGGTTGTCTAACAGTCTTGTAATGTTGAATGCTCTGATGGTGGTCGCAAAAATGAGGATTATTGATAGGATTAGGATACAATTATATTCCCAAGAAGTCATCTTTAATTCGAAAAAGAAAAGGTAAGAAGGTTATTGAATTTGATCTGATTATTGTTGTACAGGAGTGAAATGTATATATATTACTTATTGATTGATGAGAAGACGACATATGAGAACTATTTATATAAAGTCTAACGATATACAGTTGAGAGAGTCTTGAGACATGTTACTTGGACGTCAGTACATGTCTGAGCTGGATTTGTGGTGGAAAATGTAAGAGGCTAAATATGGAACCAACCATATGCCAACAATAGTTAGCTTGATTTGACAATAAGTTTTCATTAGTGAAAAATTGTTTTGGAGCATATCACCTCAAAACATAATGCCGAGGTCTATGGAGTGTTGTGTTGTACTAATCTAATCTTGGTGTCATTACTGAGTTGTACCATTCTCGTTTTTTGGTTGGGATTCTGCTGTATTGATCCAATAATTCGGCCTTTTTTCATGCAATATGTCAAATTTTCAATCAAAACTAAAAGGAATAAGTTTTTGCTTTTAAATTCAAGATGATGTCATATTCTTTGGTACATTGATGTATAAAATCATGTATATATCATTCCAATAAAATTAAAAAAAATTGCTAATTGATATGATATATTGGAGAGATATATCTCTTAATATGTTTGTTAAATTTTTAATTAAATGAAGTGATTTTATGTATTTCTCTTAGCTAGAAGCCAATTGATTTCTCTTTTAGGGCCTCTTATACAAATAATTAATCATACTTGGTTACATCTGTGGTTTTTTTTTTTTTTTTGGGGAAATATCCATGCATGTATTTGGAGGGTGCTAACTGCTAAGACATTTATCATTTTACATAATTTAATAATTTAAGATGAAATTTAATTTGTAGTACCCTATATACCACTAGGAACTGGACAAAACAAAAATAATTTATAATCTTTAAGTATCTTATTTTATTTTAAAGTTTTCAAAATTAAAACTAGTATTAAGTACATTCAACAATGTATAACTTTATTAATGTCTTATTCTAGTTAAAATTAATTAGTACAATAAGATGTACAATATTTATAACTTTGGAAGCAAGCCATAGACCATGTGCACTAAAATACACTAGCACCAAGCCAATATTTCTGACACTTATAGCTTATTTGGTTCTATGTAATCAAAGTGATAATGCAATCAAGATGGTAATGGTGATTCCATTACCATATTTGATTACCATTAAGGAATGTAATTAAGATTATATTATAATCACATTTACCTCAATCTATACAACTATAATCACTTGACTCTTCCTAAACAATTATGATTGCATACCTTTGAATTAAAGTCTACCAACTATAAGCTATTATATTTGAAAATTTTCTCTCTCTTCTCTCCATTGTCTATCCTCTACTTCCCCTCTCTTATTACTTTGACATCATTTTTTAAAAGTTTGAAGCCCCCTCACCCCTCTCTCTCCTCTCCATATTAGACAAAGGTTAACCTAAACCAAGATCGTATTATTATAAATGTATTTTTGCATGTTCAAGATATCACATCTCTCTATCTCTCTCTCTCTCTCGCACATCATCATCATCTCTCTACTTGGTAAACTTGAACAATATTACATTATTATAATCTAGAAGAAATAGAGTGAAGTAAGTCTCATGTGAAATATCGTAATCATGAGGATAAGATATTGGATTATAATTATCAACAAAGTTACAAATAATTAAAATAGGCGAACATAAAATGTGAATTAAATTGCAGGTACTTTACGTCATGTGTAAAATTAAGTATTGTTTGTAGATGAATTCATTCCATTGCACTTGTAAAAACTTTGTAACCAAACATTGTAATGTAATTATTATCTCATTTCACTGCACTAACAATTACATTACATGATTAATTCCATTGAATAATGATTGCATTACTTTCATCAAACGCTATATTAATACACAGATTTTACAAGTCCTAGTGGATTCCAATTGGGTTAACACATTGCAAAATTCAATTTGAAATGAAGACAAGTTAAATCACTTGTCTAACTAGAATGAATCAATGATTTTGCCTTGGTTATGAATTTCGTTTGATTTATTCAGAATAAATCTTAAAAATGAAAGATCCAATAGTCAGGTATATATTTCACTTCAGAAATTAACACTATACGAAATAGAGAGCATAAGATTGCATTATTTGGAATCAACGAGCCATTCCTGCACTAGCTACAGCTAAATAGTTGTCAATTAGAGCATCCTTACCCATCGTTCTATTTTTTGAAGCTCAAGTCTGCCACATGAGCAAAATTTTTAATTTTTAGGAACTTGTATATGCCATCATTTCTCTAAGGAATGAAACTCCAACTTAGATCACCAAATTAAATATTTACCATGGAGCCCACCATTAAACATATCTAATTACTTTTATCCTTTTTATGTTGTATTTGTATTTTAATTTTATAACTTGTAACTATATCTTTGCTTTTCCGAAAAGTGAAATATTTATTTTTTCTTGACTGAAAAATGTAAAAAAAAAAAATTAGTTTTTGGAAAATTATTACTTATTTTTTCGAAAAATTGATCACATATTTTTGGAAAATATTGTTTTTAATTTTTGGAAAATTGACTAGCCACAAAAATAAAAATAAAAAGAGGCTATGCTTGAAGCCCAAATTTTTTCCAAGTCCAATGCCTAGCTTGCTCACCGCGTTCCAAGTCCAATGTTTTTAAATTAAAAAAAAGGCATGAGCGAGTAGTGGAAGGATATTACAATTTATAAATTATGTAAAATCATCTTTTTTACATAATTTATCATATTTTTAAAATACGGATATCATATACCATCGCAGATAGGATTGACTTGATTAGAGTGTCATTTAATGTTTCGTCGGTGTAGCAGATGAATGCTTAAACTTGACAATCTATAATTAAGTGTACTCACTAAAAATTTGATGATTTTAAGTTGTAAAATACGTTAATTTAAAATTAGATAAGACATTTAAGGATATCTTGCGGCAAGACATACATCATTACTCTTCTGCAAAAGCAAAATGATAAAAGTCTTGCTACAACACACTTTTTGAATGTCTTATTTTGACCTAAAAATTATATTACAATATTTTTAAATTTAAAAAAAGGCATGATCAAGTAGTGGAAGCATATTGTAATTTATAAATTATATAAAATCATCTTTTTATACATAATTTATCATATTTCTAAAATATAGATATTATATACTATCGCAGATAGGGTTGACTCGATTATGGTGTCATTTAATGGTTCTCGGGGTAGCAGATGAATGCTAAAGCTTCACAATTTATAATTAAGTGCACAGATTGAAAATTTGATGATTTTAAGTCGTAAATATGTTAATTTAAGATTAAACTAGACATTTAAGGGTGTCTTACGGTAAGATATATATCATTACCCATTCTGCAAAAATAACTACTAAAAATTGAGCTAGAACACGGCTTCTCTACTTGTATCCTTGCTCAACTGTCATAATTCCTTCTTCTTTTTTTTTCCCAACGAATAAAATTATTTAATTGAAAGAAAAGAATACTAAAAGACAAACAGTACTAGGAACAATTGTATGAGAAAAAAAACAATAAACTGCTGATTAATTATTGATCTTCCCATGATTACATGGGGTACAATGGCACTTATGCAAAAATGGCTACTACAAGTTAAGCTAGAACCTGAGTTTTTCTACTTCTATAATTTCTCAACCCTCATAATTCCTTTTTTTTCTTTTCCCGCAATAAAACCAACCAATAAAATTATTTAAATCGCTACTACAAGTTAAGCTAGAGTCAATGTTGCTAACGCCACCAAGGCAGCAACCACAGCACCACTGCCAACGCCGTCATGCGCCGCTCCGCTCTTGATCAATTTGGCAGGGGCTAACCTATCTGCCGCCTCCTTGTCGTAGGCCGCTGGAGCTGGGGCCCTCTGTGGGCTCCCCTCCGGAGGCCCAGCGTCCTCGTCGTCTTCATCCTCGCTTTCGGGGCCCTCACTGACGCCCTTATGATGATGTGGGCTAGGTGCTGGGGTGAGAGCCACATGAGGGGCTGGGGTGGAGACAGCACCCGCGTGAGGAGCCGGGATCGGGGTTACTGAGGGCCCTTCACGAAAGGCTGGGGCTGGAACCGGAACTGAAACTGGACTACCCTGATTCTCTGGAGTTGGAATTGGAGCTGGAACTGGAACTGGAGTACCCTTATTTTGTGAAGTTGGAACTGGGGCTGAAACTGGAACCGGACCACCCTTATTTTGTGAAGTTGGAACTGGAGCTGGAACTGGAACCGGACTACCCTTATTCTCTGGAGTTGGAATTGGAGCTGGAACTGGAACCGGACTATCCTTATCCTCTGGACTGGGAATTGGAGCTGGGGTGGGACTAGTGATGTGCTCATTACGTGCTGAAGCTGGCACTGGTGAAGTTGCACTTGGACTTGAACTTGGACTTGGATTTGTGCTTGGGTTTGAGCTTGGGCTTAGGGAAGGTGGGAGAGCGAGAAGCCCTGGTGTTATGATGGGCTGGCAAATTTGGATCACTGAGATCTCATAAGGATAGGTAACCACAGACCTGACCATCTTAGAGACATGAGGGGCCCCTTGGACTGCAGAACCGAACACGACGTCACCGTCTTCGGAGATGGTGACCTCTAGGAACCCCTGTTGGTCAATAGCCATCCCAGTGGCTTGGAAGAATGTAGTGAGCATGGTAGTTTTACCACGCATTTCAGCAAACTTCTTCTCGTCATAGTAGTCCAAGATGACATGGGTGGCAAGTATGCGCCTGGATTGATCCAAAGGCATTCTGTTAATTGCGTCCATCATGGAGTTGTCAACAACGAGGACAGTGAGTGTGTGGCGGGCATCGATATCTTTCTCGAGATTCGTGTGGCGCAGAAGGTCCCTAAAGCTTGTGAATTGTTCGTAGTTGCCAAGGAGTTTCGCGATGTCTATGGCATCATTGATTGTGGGACTAGCACCATGCTCATTCGGTGTCAGAGCTGGCACTGGTGAGCTGGGAGAGATTTGGCCAAGCCCAGGTGTCATAATGGGCTGGCTAATTTGGATCACTGAGATTTCATAAGGGTTAGCCACCACAGACCTGACCATCTTAGAGGCATGCGGGGCTCCTGGGACCGCGGACCCGAACACAACACCACCATTGTCGGAGACGGTGACGTTGAGGAGCCCTTGTTGGTTGACAGCAAGCCCACTGGTTTGGAAGAGGGTGGTGAGGAGGTTGCTTTTATCATGGAATTGGTCACCCATCAGCCTACTCTCATCAACGTAGTCCAAGATGACGTGGGTAGCAAGCATCTTGCCAGCTTCATCCGAGGGTTTGCTCATGATTGAGCCCATCACAGAGTTGTCAAGGACGAGGACAGTGAGTGTACGGCGGTTGTTGATCTCTTTCTCCACTTTCGTGCGGATTAGGAGGTCCCTAAAGAGACTAAATTCCTGGTGGTTATCAAGGATATTGCTTATGTCTATGGCTTTGATTGTGCTCATAGAGACGAGAATTATGCAAAAGATAAGAATAAATTTGGATCCTCGAATAGCCATCTTTTGATAGTTTGAATCAAATTGAAAGAAATTGTTTCGTGCGCATGCACTTTTATCACAACACTATTGAGAGAAGTAGGATATGAAACCCTGATCTGATGATGAAAGAAACAGCAAGTGAGAGCTTTTTATATACAGAATAACTATGATATTCGATAAGGAATTCTGACACATTGTTGAGCACTTGGTTGTGAGTGTTTGTGTATATATTCTCCAAGCTATCTTGTGGTGGACATTGTTATTCTAAATTTGGAATATTTCCTTATATTCCAATAATAGTTAAATTAGAGTGAAAATTACACCATATTTAATCAAATTTAGAATTGTGATTGTCTAAAAAAGGAGGGGAAACGTTATGTGCACAAATGTCGTGTCAAAAAGCCCTCTCCTCTGTCTTGACACTTACACTATCGCTATTTTGCTTTTAGAAATTTGTTAATTTGCATCATTATAGTTGGAAAGATGTAGGGAAACCTCCTACATGTGTGTTCTAATAATTATAATACTTATGGATAAAATATGGTTTATTTGACAAATTCTAATCATATTTTGTAATAAAGTTGTTGACTTACTTAGTAATCACAACGATTTTGATGAAACACAAAATTAGAGACTTAGATGTTGCGTTAAAAAGATGTAATGCATGAAAATAGTGTGTCAATTTGTATTTATTAATGCAAATATGAGAATGATAAAAAAAATGGCTTGACTTAAAATTGATAAAGTTTATTATTTTATATATAAATATACTATGTCTCAAATCCGTGCAATTACGCAAATCTTTTTTATCTTAAATTCTAGAAATTTGCTTCTACGTTGTCTTTTTCTTGCATAAAAGTAAAACCATAAGTGTCTTACCACAAGACACTTTTTAAATATCTTGTTTTTACTTAAAATGTATATCATCATATTAAATTGAAAAAAAATATTATGATTGAATAATGAAAGGATATCAAAACTTACAAATTGTGTAAAATCATCATCTCATACACAATCTTTCACATTTACAAAATCACACATCTGATATGCTTTTGCGGATGGTTCGACCTGATTAGCGTGTCAATTTGTATTTATTAATGTAACCGACAAATATTAAAATTTTATAACTCATAGTAAGTTATAATTATTAAAAATTTGATGATTTTAAATCATAAAATATATTAATTTGAATTAAGATAAGATATTTAAGAGTGTCTTGCTATAAGTTAGGTATCATCACCCTTGCCTTACTCTTTGTTGCCAATTTGATCTTGAATCTATTTACCATACAGACATGAGAAATTGAAAGATACTTGAGCTATTTTATAATATTTATATACACATATATATTTTATTAACGAAAACTACTTAGATACTGAAAAAAATCTACATAGAAGTTGCATATTTATAAATTGGCACTAAAATGTTTTTCCTTAATTAAACCTAACATTTAGTATCTCTTATTTAATAGTTGTGTCAACCATTAATATCTTCTATTCATCGTTCTCACTAATGCAAGATTAGATGCACATATGTGACGCATATTTGTCACCTACTTTTGTGTGTATGTATAATTACGTAAGTTTTACATGAGGTCGTCTAACACAAAATTATTATGAGACGCAGTGGCTACACAATTATTTATTTATTTTTTTTAAAAAACCTTCTATGCTGACGGTCCCACAATAATTAATTGTGAGATGACCTTATACAAGAAAACTACAAGAACATCAAACCATGTTATTTTGTAATGAAATGCCTCTTTACAAGCAACCGAATAAAATTCGGCCCCACTTCTATCGCTATCGTGCTCTCGTGCCCGCTCAATTTCTTTGGGATTCCTCATTTCAAGCATTGAAGGAGCTTTCCGTTATAATTTAGTAAGTATTACGTGACCCCGTTTCATACAAGTTATATCGTACGTAAGATATATATTTTTATGGTGAATTTTAATAATTAATTGATATGACTAATATTTCATTTAGGGGTGACTGTTCAAATTGCATTATTAGAATAACTATTAGTCACACCTAATTTAAAAGTCACCTAAAAAAAATTCATCTCACAATAATCCTTATGCGAAAAGATCTCACCCAAAAAATTACGATATCTTTGTCGTGAGACATTCTAGACTTATTGAAAGTAGTAAAGTGATTTGACACTTGTTAAGGTTCAAGATTTTGCTATACCACACGTATTCTATGCTGATGATAGATGTCTTATTTGCTAAGTGAATCCTTGATTTAAGCCCTCCATGTTTTCCGAGTGACATGGTATATGGCCATCCTATTTCAAAGTGATTTTATCGCACTTGTGGGAGTACATTATATAGGATTTAAAAGAAACTAATTAACACCATGATGAAGCTTTGGTTGTTAGCTGAGCTCCAAGAAACACATCAATGGCAGCAAGAGAATGGGGAGGAACAGAGAACGGAGAGATAGAGAGAAAGAGTAAAATATCTTGTGTTTATTCTCTTTTCTGTTGCCTTTGTATTATGCTGTGTATGTATTTATATATACAAGTTAGTTAGTTAGTTATGCCATGCCATCATTGTGTGGTCCCCAGTCTTCCTTTATTTGAGCAGTATTACATGGTTCACCACCCCCCTCAAGCTGGAATGGTGAGGGTGAGGAACCATGCCCAGCTTGGCCAAGAGAACGTCCTGTTGAGACGAGGGAAGGATTTTGGTGAGAACATCTACCAATTGCTGCTATGTGGGCATGTATGAAGCAAGCCATCTAAGACTTTTTCCCTGGTGAAGTGACAGTCGATTTCAATGTGTTTCGTACATTCATGAAACACTGGATTCTTACCGATGTATATGGCAAACTGATTATCACAGTTCAGGGTAACAGGCCTCAAAGATTGAACACCAATTTCTTCAAAAAGTCTCACTAGCCATGTAATTTCTGCTGCTGCTTGGGACATTACCCTATATTCAGCCTCTAAAGAGGACCTTGAGATTGTGCTTTGTTTCTTACTTTTCCAACTGATGGGGGAGTATCCAAACAAAATGACGTATCCTGTAGTAGACCTCCTGGAAAATGGACAAGCTGCCCAGTCAGAATCTGAGTATGCTTGAATTGACAAATGATCTGATCCTTTTAAGAGAATGCCTTTGCCAATGATAGAGTGGATGTATCTGAGAGTATGTTGTAGGGCCTGTAGGTGAGATGTTCTTGGTTTCTGCATAAATTGGCTTAAAGTTTGAGCTGTAAAGCAGAGATCTGGTCGAGTGTTAGTGAGGAAGTTTAATTTCCCAATCATTGCTCTGTAGTATGTGGGATCAGGAAGGGGTTCTCCTTCATCTGGCTGAAGTTTGCAGTTAAGGGGTAATGGGGTTGCAGCAGGCTTAGGATTTTTCAATCCATTGTCTTTGAGAAATTCAATGGTGAATTTCTTTTGGGATAAGACTACACCTTCTGGGATATAACTAACTTCAAGCCCAAGGAAGTAATGAAGCTATCCAAGGTCTTTGATCCCAAAACACTGGTTTAAATGATGCTTGACATGGCTGATTTCTACCTGATCTGACCCTGTAATCAGAATGTCATCCACATAGACAGCCACAAGTGTAATGTGTGTGGATGATTTATTGAGGAATAATGAATAATCATTTTTGGATTGTTGGTAACCCAAAGAGATTAGGGTACTACTTAGTTTGCTGAACCATTGTCTGCTTGCCTGTTTCAAACCATAAAGAGATTTTTTTAACTTACAAACCTTATTGGAGGGGTTAGGAATCCCTTTTGGTACCTCTATATAAACCTCTTCATCTAGATCCCCATGAAGAAAAGCATTATTTACATCTAATTGTAATAGGATCCATTTCTTGGATGCTGCCAAAGCTATGATACTTCTAATGGTTGTCATTTTGACAACAGGTGAGAACACTTCCTGATAGTCCACACCATACTTTCTAGTAAAATCTCTAATGACAAGCCTTGCTTTTAGTCTTTCTAAAGTGCCATCAGCTTTGAGTTTGACCTTGTAGACCCATTTGTTGCTGATTGCTATCTTGTCAGGAGGTAAGTCAACATATTCCCAAGTGTCATTTGTCATTAGGGCATCTATTTCCTTCTCCATGGCTTCCACCCAAACAGGTTCTTTTGAGGCCTCTTCATAAGATTTGGGTTCAGTGTATTGTGTCAAAGAGGAAACCAAAGCATGATGATGGGAGTGGTGAGGAATTCACCATGCCACAAAAATAATCTTTTAAATAATGAGGTTACTGATGTGTCCTGGAAGATCTTCTTGTAGGGACTGGCACAGGTAGGGGAACAGGAGATGTGACAGAGGAAGAAGATGAAGCAGTCTGCATGCTTTGCATATCTAGAGAATGGAGATGAGTGGACTGGTCTGGAAAGTGCATACTGTCAGTGGTAGATATGTGATTAAAGAGGTTTGGTGCAGGATGTTGAAATGTGTGGGTTTCTGGAATGAATTCTATGACAGCAGGTAAGGGGGTATCATTTTGATGTGGGATATGCTGAAAAGGAAAAATGGTTTCATGAAAATGGACATCTCTAGATGTGAAAATCTTTTTAGTTTCCAAATCAAATAATTTGTAGGCCTTTTGACTATATGGGTGTCCAATAAAAATGCATGGATGGGCCCTGGGATGGAGTTTGTCTCTATACCTTTTTAATGTAGAAGCATAGTAAAGACAGCCAAAAACCTTAAGGTGTTCACAACAAGGCTTGACCTTATAAAGTGCCTCAAAAGGAGACATGTTTTGTAATACAGCTGTGGGCATTCTATTTATAAGGTATACAGCAGTTAATAGAGCTTCTCTCCAATATGATCTTGGTAGTTTTGACTGAAACATGAGTGCCTTGGTGACTTGTAATATGTGTTGATGCTTCCTTTCCACTATTTCATTTTGTTGAGGGGTGTTAACACAAGATGTCTGATGAAGAATCCCTCTAGCTTTGTAAAATTCCAAAGCTGAAGTATCCTTAAATTCCATGCCATTATCAGACCTTATGATTTTCACATGAGTGTCAAACTATTGTTCAACAAAAATGACAAAAGCCTTTAGCAAAGGGAAAGCATTGCTTTTGTGTGCCATTAAATGTACCCATGTAGCCCTGGAACAATCATCCACAATTGTCAAAAAATATTAGAAGCCATTGTATGTCTTGTGGGTATATGGACCCCAGATATCAACATGAATGAGCTCAAAACTGAAAGCAGACCTTGTATTACTCAAAGAGAATGAGTTTCTATGTAACTTTGCCATTGGACAAATTTGACAAACACCATGTCTAGCCTTATTACATTGAGGAATATTAACATGTTGAAGTTGTTCAAAAGGTAAATGTCCAAATCTGGAGTGCCATAATTCTGAATTGGAAAAACACACTGTAATATTCTGTAAGCTGTCCTCAGGTTTTTGCAAAAGTGAAAGCTGCTTGTTCTTCAGAGATTGATGCTCCTTTTTCATGCGGTACAACCCTTGGTTCTCTTTACCAAGGATTACTGCCCTCTTCATAGTTGGGTCCTGGAGAAAACAACTTTCAGGAGTAAATATTACATTTGCTGAAAGCTGCTTGGTCAGCTTGCTTATGGAGAGTAAATTGTACTGAAATTCTGGAGTGTGCAAGACATCCTTCAGTACTATACCAGCCCCTAAAACCATAGAGCCAACATTTAAAATCTGAGCCCTCTTTCCATTTGGCATAGTTATGTAGCACTTTTACTGGATGGGCCTTATGTCATGTAGTAGGGATAGATCATGAGTAATGTGATCACTAGCCCCACTGTCTATAATCCAATGATTGTTGCCAATTGTGGAAAGAAAACAGAAACTCTTACCTACCAAAAACCCAGCAGCAGTTATGGAATCATTTTGAGGTAGTTCTTGTTTAGCTGTATGCTTGCTGAGCAATTGCAATAGCTGATCGTATTGTTCTGGAGTGATTGTTTGAACAGCTGGAGCAGAGAGACTGCTATAAGCATTATGTGCTTGATAGCCAAGCCCAGGAGCATTATTGCTAGTAACTGTATCATCTGATTGAACTACAGCTGCAACCTTTCTTCCCTTGTAAAACTTGTGTCCAGGGGGATAGCCATGTAATTTATAGCACTTCTGAATAGTGTGGCCTGCCATCTTGCAGTGATCACAAAACAACTGCCTCCTATCTTGAACTCCCCCTCTAGGGACATTCTTGTAGGTGTTGTTGCTGGGATTGTATCTTGAGTTGCTGGAATTGGCAGCTCTTTATACTGAGTTGTAACCTAAATTTCTGTATTGAGTAGCTAAGGCTGTGTGGTTTACAATTACTTCTGGACCTTGTAAATGTGTATGGAATGCTGTGGATTCATGGCTGAACTGAGGTAAGGTAGAGAGAGAGCTTTGCTTTTCTTCTTGTTATATTAAAGCATAAACTTGATCAATGTTAGGTAGAGGTTTCATCATTAGAATATTGCCCCTGATCATTCTATAGTCTTCATTGAGGCCAACCAAGAATTGCATAAGTTGTTGATCTTGGATCAATTTATATGCAGCCTTCAGACTTGCACATTCAATGCCACAACTGCAGAGAGGAATTGAGATCATACTATTGTAGTCATCCCATTTTTTTAAATCTGAGTAAAGTAGTCAGCCACAGACAAATTATTCTGTGAAGTGGTGCACAAATCCCTTTGAATCCTAAAGATTCTTGTTCCATCTGCTTCCCCAACCCTCTGCTAAAGTTGAACCCAGACTGCATTGGCTGTGGGGGAAAACAGCAAGCTCTGTCCTATATCTTTGATTACTGCATTGATAATCCATGATATCACCATCTTGTCACACCTGTCCCAATGTCCTACTAATGGAGAGTCAGTAGGAGGCTTGGAACAAGTCCCTAATGCAAACCCTAATTTGTTCTTGGTAATTAAAGCCACTTCCATGGCTTTCTTCCAATGGCCATAGTTCTCTCCATTCATCAATTCACTTACAAGGACATTATTTGGGTTGTCTGAAGGGTGTAAAAACAGTTCATGAGATGGATCACTGACATTCAAGTTTGTAGCCATTCTCTTTTTTCCCTTCCGGATGATAAGGGAAAGAAAAATTGATGGCAAGTTTCCAGAAAACGAAAAAATAAGTAGATTGCAAGAACAGAATCTTGACAATGTCACCTGGTTTACTGAATCAGAAAATGAAAAGCATGTTTCCTGCCGGCTCTGATACCATGTTAGCTGAGCTCCAAGAAACACATCAATGGCAGCAAGAGAATGAGGAGGAACAGAGAACAGAGAGATAGAGAGAGAGAGAGAGAGAGAGAGAGAGAGTAAAATATCTTGTGTTTATTTTCTTTTCTGTTGCCTTTGTATTATGTTGTGTATGTATTTATACATACAAGTTAGTTAGTTAGTTATGCCATGCCATCATTGTGTGGTCCCCGGTCTTCCTTTATTTGAGCAGTATTACATGGTTCATCATTGGTCATGTCATACCTTTATTCGCATGAATTTGACATGTTAGGTAAATTGGTTGAAGTGAAATTCTCAAGTGAAATTCTCCAAGTCTCCTGGTGGCTTGATTTGGCTAGCTAAATCATTCGAAAGGGAGTTAATAGGGTGATTAACAAAGTCATAAGACAATCGAAAAGTAAATGTGGACAAAACACGTATTTATAGAGGTTTAGCCACGCTTACATCCTCTATCCACGGGCGCCCATCGTCGATGATATTTTGAACATTTTCCTTTTATTAGATTAGTTGATAATACAAATAATTCTCTAATCATACAACTTGCGCATTGACTTTACAACTCTAGGTGTCACAATGTACATGTTTCTCAACAGTACTTGGATAGTCAGTTGTCCGACTAATCAACCTAATCCAATACAAAGAAAATTAGACTGCGATAACCACTTAATCAATTACAATGCAACTTCTTATAGATAATAATCAATTGAACTTGAATGTAAGGGTAAGATGTCGGTAATTCTTCCAATATGAGCTCTTGTATTTTCCTCATTTGACCTCCAAGGCTCCTCATGTCTTTAACTAATGAAGTGGCTGCTAACTAGCCGTTGTGTACATGTAATATTTGGCAAGTGCTTTGATGTCCTTTGATTGCAATCAATGAGGATTCAAAATGCAGTTTCGATCGCAATTTTAATTTCGGTCAGAATTTTGATTTCATTAGCAATATGGCAAAATCATTCTAATACGACAATCGCGTTTCATATAACATTTATCGCGGCATGAAAATGCAGTTCGCCCAACTCCAAAACCTTTCCAATGTGACCTTTTTCGTCGTAATTCGCCCACATTTTGAATCCATGGCTATCAATAAGCCGTTATTGCTTGTAATCAATCCAATACTTGATCAAATTCTCATCCCATTTTCTTACATATCTAAAGGTAGTGAATATTTTTCCAAATAATATCAATATCGGACAAATACTAGATATTCAAATTTGAATGACAACCCAAATAAATCACACAAAAAATATGTATATGTTCAAATTTTAATATAACCAAAATAACACAAGCATACATATCATCATAATATCAATCAAATTAATGAACATATATAATATGACACAAAAATATATTCAAAAGATAATCAAGATGCAATTCAAATTTGGGTTAACAACTAATGTATAGGTAGTCCAAATTAACATATCATAACATATTAAATAGACATATTATTTGGATTAATTCTTTTATCTTTCATCAAAAAAACCAAATACAATATATCCTAAGGAGACAGCCAACATTTTCCATCAAAAAAAAAAACAAAAATAATTTTATTTCGTGCCAACAACCGAAGCACTCATGAAAAATTTGGTACTACAAAGCTACAACCTTAATTCTACCCATCTCTGTCGTTTCAACCCACTCTTATAGTTCACTAAGTTGCCGCAGTTAACTCAAAACCAAAATCAATGCAAAAATAAAGAACTTAATTCCTATAAAAAAAAAAAATGATTTAGAGTGCCAATGCTACCAATAATCCCATCATCAAGGCTGCAGGAAGCACAAGGCCGCCAACATTAGTCATCTGTGTCGCAGCAGCCTTATGAGGAGGAGACGAGTTCTTATCAGCTGACTCCTCATCGGAGGCGTCCCCCTTTGGCGAGGAGCTGTGGCTGGAGGAGGAAGAGTCTTTGCCCTCGGAACCGCTTTCCTCTGATTCAGGAGCCTTGCCCTCATGGCCCTTCTTTGGGGCGGGGGCCTCCTTGGGGGCACCAGGAGGGGCAATTTGGTCAATTCCTGGTGTCATGATGGGTTGGCTAATTTGGAGCACAGAGATGTTGTAGGGTTCAGACACTAGAGACTTGAGTACCTTGGCGCTCTGTGGGGCCTTCTCGACTGCAGACCCCACTACGATGTCATTGCCGGACTTAGAGACCTGGAGGAAACCTTGTTGGCCCACAGCGGCGCCGGTAGCTTGGAATAGGGTGGTTAGGGTGCCTGACTTGTTGGCAAAGTCATCCAACTTCTTAGTGTCATAGTAGTCTAGGGCGACGTGTATGGCGAGTATGTTCTTTATCACTTCTCTTGGCTTGCTTGTGATGGAGCCCATGCCACTGTTGTCGATGGCAAAGACGGTTATTGTCTGCCGGTTGTTGATGTTGGTGGCTAATCCGGTCTGGGTTAGAAATTCATTGAAGGTGCTGAAATCACCATGCTGCTGAAGCAACTTAGTGATATCAAATGACATAATGGTGGTTGCAGAGAGCAAGACCACAAAGAGAATAAGGGTAAAATTGGTTGTCTTTGAAGCCATTCTTGATACTAAGTGAAGTCTTCTTTAAAGAACCCAAAAAAAAAAGAACACTTATTGAAGTAAATGTGACTTTATGATTTGATGAGAATAACAGTTGCGGGAACTGTTTATATAATGTGTCATTGTGTATTTTTAAGAGAAACTCGCACATATTTTTACTTGGCTGTGAGTTTGTTTCTCCTCTTTGATATGTTTTCTTGACGGTAACAACATCACACTAAACTTAGACTAGAATGATATATATGCTAATAATGGTTACTTAGATTTACCGTTTCGTATTTGGTGTAACTTAGTTGAATCAATCAGCCATTTGAGGTTTTTTGAGTGAAAAGAAAGAAGAGGAATGAAATTGCTCTATAGAATCCAAGAGTTCGATCATAATTCATTTTGCCTTATGCTCAATTTTCATGCTTATGAAATCCAATTGTAGATTGAACTCAGTTTTTCTCCTTTTGTAATTACATCATATCCCATGATCAGGAACTTTTTTGCGAATTCTAATATCCATTATTGAAACCTCCCCCCCCCCCCCCCCAAAAAAAAACCCCCCCAATCCTAAAGAACATATTAAGTCTTGAGTGATAATATATGTCTTGCCTCATTTTAAATTAACATGCTTTATAATTTAAAATTATCAAATTTTCAATGATTACACTTAATTATGAATTGTTAAGTTTGAGTATTTCCATATATTATTTGATTATGCTATTTTTTTTCCATTTGAAAATATTATAATATAATTTTTAAGTCAAAATAAGACATTTAAGAAGTGCCTTGTAGTAAGACATTTATTATTTTGCTTAAATCTTAGGAAGGCAAAAATTTGGGGGAATATCCTTTGTTGCATGTTTCCTTTCATTTAGGCCCTGCTCGACAAAATCAGTTGTTTAGGTAGCAAATAGCCGTTCAGGTAGCGGATAGCTATTTAGATAACGGTAGCGTTTTTAATTTAGCTGTTAGCGAATAGATATTTACATGAGTTGTTTAAACTAATGTGTTCAGTAAATTTAGCTGTTAGGCTAGCTAATTAATGTAAATTGATATAAAAGGATATATATGATTTCCAAAAGATAAAATTTTTAAAGGATATCTTTTGGCTAAAAAATATGAAATGCTACTTTTAAATGTCAAAGGCTAATACTATCAGTTTTTCAAAAACGCTGTTTAAAACACTATACGCTACTTAAAATGCTAATCAAAATATTAGTTTACCAAACACTAAAAAACAACTAATTAGTATATTAACTTGGTCAAAACACTAGACACTACCCAAAACTCTGTTGCCGAACCCGGCCTTAGTCTAAAAGCAAAGTTTTACAGGTTTTCCAAGACAGAGTGTTTTAAGGAAATAATTTTTTTGTAATTATATTGTGACTAATTTTGTTTGCTATTAAGGCAAGCTGTACGTGAGCTACGTAGAGGTTGAGATTAGAGACCGCTTCTAATATGTTAATGGATGCGTGCTAGCCAGCCGTAGCAAAAATAGAATAGCATTACTCAAACCGCTTTTAATTCCTCTTTTTCTTTTGACAATATGTATATCATATTCCTGGGAGCATATACTCTCACGAGCCATATCATCAAATATCTTTACATAACAAATGCTAAAATGGGTTGAGTGCTCACTATTAAGGAATTCTCAAATACTGCATGGAGAGTGATTTGTGGAGTTTCAATAAATAGCAACCGTGGATTTAAACTCGACATTAAATCCTACCCTTTCAATTATTCACATTATTTTAAATTTTAAAACAGTTAGAAATTAATTTAATTTTAAATTTTAAAATTCATAAAAATTCACAGGTCTCACAGGTCCCAAGATCGAAACCTGCCTCTGGCAAAAGAGTTGCTTTCCTGCCTTTCTTTGTTTTTTTGCTCTTCAAATAGCAACCGTAGATTTAAACTCGATAGTGAATCATATCCTTTAAATTATTCACATTATTTTAAATTTTAAAACAGTTAGAAATTAATTTGATTTAAATTTTAAAATTCATAAAAATTCACACATCTCACGGGTCCCAAGATCGAAACCTGGCTCTGACAGAAGAGTTGTTTCCTTATCCTCCCTCGTTTTTTTGCTCTTCAATTTTTTTTATTTTTTTCCCGGACAGATCCCAGGATCGAAACCTGACTCTGATAAAAGAGTTGAATCTCTACCCTCTTTTGGTTTTTCGCTCTTTGGCCCTGTTCGGCAAAATTAGTTGTTCAAGTAACAGATAGCGGTTTAGATAGCGGATAGTTGTTCAGGTAGCAGTTAGCGTTTCTAATTTAGCTGTTAGCGGATAGCTGTTTAGAAGAGCAGTTGAATAAAACGTGCTCGGTGAATTTAGCTATTGGATTAGCTGATTAATGTAAATTGGTATAAAAGGATATAGATAATTTCCAAAGATAAAATTTCCAATGGGTAATTTTTGGTAAAAAAATATGAAATGCTACTTTTGAAAGTAAAACGTTAATACTATCAGCTTTTCAAAAACGCTACTTAAAACGCTAAACGCTACTTAAAATATTAATCAAAACACTACATTACCGAATACTAAAAATTACGTGATGAGTGTATTGATTTAGTCAAAACACCAAACGCTACCCAAAATGCTGTTTTGCCGAACACGCCCTTTAGTTTTTTTTATTTTTTTCCCTATTTTTGTTTGTCTACAGCTTGAGAAAAAGTGTGAAATAAGATATATTTACTATGAAACTTACCAATAAGGGTTGGACTAATTCTCTCCACATACTTATTCTTTCATTGATTAATACTGTGGTCAATGCCCTTGCGATGTAAGGTTTTTAATAAAAAATAAAAACTGATCTTATCGATGTTATCGCACATAGTAAAAGAATAATATATACATTTTTATATGATAAGTGTAAAAATGAATGGTAGACTAAGAATACTTCCCTCCCTCAATCCAAACTTCTCATTAATTCCATCAAAATACTCAAAATAGTTAGAAGTTAATTTGATTTTAAATTTTAGAATTAATAAAAATTCACTAATTGATATCCCCCCATTTCCCTACTTTCCCACATCACCCTCTCTATCGTCAATAACCACATAAAATGGCATTCCTACGAAGAGAGGATCGGGAAGATGTGGATATGGAGGACAGTTTTCAGTGGGAAAAACAAAATAAAATTCATATTTCATTATCTTTTTTTTGGAGCGGATCAGAATTAATTAGCAATCTTAGTATGTCATAACTTGAATCATTAATTTGTACTTACATACGGTATATAAAGTATATCATATGATCATAAACTTTTATTCTACATTGCTTTTTTTTGGGGGAAAAACTACATTTCATCGAAGAAGTATATCATATATGTATATATATACATATACACACATATATATACACACACACACACACACACACACACACATACACACACATACATATATATATACACACACACACATATATATATATACATATACATATATGTATATACCAATAAAGCCTTAGTCTAGTGGTGAAGATTGAGGCATTGGGTACATTAGGTCTCAGGTTCAATTCTCCCCTCCCCCATTGTATTGTAATTGTATTATATTGCCCTTTGTACCTCCTACGGACCCAAAAACAAATATACATATATGTATATAGATTGAAGGTTTTTTTGGGGGGGGGAAGGGAGAGACAGATGGATGAGAGAGAATGCGGAGATGAGAAATAGCGAGAATTGTTATCATTTTTTTTCTCTTTAGGTACAATCCCTAATCTGAATTTTACCATTTAACTCTCATCCCCCTGATTTTTCGGTGAGTTTGGTATCAAAAGCGGTCCGACCAGCTTCGGCCAGCGTAGTGTCGTCTTCCTTGGAAGAGGTTGATGGTTTGACGGCGAAACCGACGATTCAGACGGCGGCCTAGGACGTCGAAGATTGGGATTTCGCCGGGGGCATGGATGACGGTTTGATCGTGGACCGAATCGACGCGGAAATCCGAGGTTGGTGTTTGGACCGGTGCCAAGTCTCCAGGAAGCTAAGGATGCTACTTCTGAGCTGAAAGATGCAGTTAAAAAGTGATTTCTCTCTCTAACTATCTGAAAATCTTGTTTTTGTTTAATTGATTGAAGATATTAAATTATTAATTCTTATTTGTTATTTTATTGTTCTCCATTTAGTCAATTGTTTGGAAGTTCTAATTCTGATTTTTAATCATATTTATGGCACGCTACAGGACTATTACTATATGGATAAAAAATAATGAAAAGCCTAAGTCTATTTAAGTGATGATCGACTTATCTTTTTAATAATATTTTTTAAAGGTTTATTTTATTAAGCACTGTATAAGAGCACGGATTTATTTCATTAGGCATCGAGAAAGGGCTATGTGGTATATTTTAATTTTCTTTCTCAACATTGTAGTAGTTATGTAATGGAACTTTACTTACAGTAGAAATTTAGATTGTATTATTTCAAATCATAATTACTAATGGTATCTGGTGTTGAAATGAGCAACAATATTTTATATATTTAGTTGTTGAAATGAGCATCAATATTTTACATGTTTTGGTGTTGAAATGAGCAAGCATATTCTATATTTAATTAATTTTCAATAATTAATGTATTTCGTTTTTTCAAAAAAAGAATAAATTTGAAAAATATTGATTTTCTATCTGGCGTTTATAATCTGAATTCAATGCAAAGAAATATATTCTTCAATGTTAAGTAAAACTTTAATTTTGAAAAACATAAAAAGCGTCTGACTTCCTATAAGGACAAATTTGATAAATGCTGATTAGTACACAATATTAATTTCTACACATATACAACATGAGAGTCTTTGTCATTGGTTTTTAAAGTTTTAATATATTTTTTAAAAAAATATATCTTAAATTCAAATGCTCCGTGCGTAGTACAGGTCCATCCTAGTATATTAGAAAATGAATATATGACAAGTACACACGTGAAAAACATATACACGTAGACAACGAGAGCACGTGCTCTTAAGAGCATATAAGAAATTGCCTCTTTTTTAGGTATGTGATTTTTCATGATATCATAGCTTACCATTTAAAACGCTTCTCATAAAAAATAGTAAGAAATATAAAACATATACTATGGATCAACTCTATATTTCCATTGTCTTAATTTAATTTTTTGAATAATATTAATTTATAGCATTTTCAATGAGCATAGAATGCTGTAGTTTGATTACAATCAAATTCATGTTACTTTCAGTCTAGTCAAGCAAATTAATTAACCGAAATTCTATTGTCTCAAAAATGCAAATGCAGACACACATAAACCCATACAAAATAAAGGTCTCAAAACTGAATGTCGGATTACCTTAGAGGGGGTAAATAGGATGATAATCTCAAATTCAAAACTTTATATAAAACTTAATGTACTTTGAACCTGCACTACCAATGTCAGAGATGAGAACCTTAAAGGTTAATCATCAATGTTGGCAATAAACAAAATTAAAGTGCAGAAATAAAACTGAACAAAACATAGGATATTTTTACGATGTTCATCCTTCCAAATAAGCCTAGTCATAGCTAAAGGCATTTCTTCCCTTAGGATTTAAACACCTTCATTTCTTATTCACTTAAGAAGTACACACTCACTCGACTTTACAATCTATTTAGTGTTTCAATCTCGCTGAACTTAGGAACATCAACTAGTACGCTCATTCAGTATTAACCTCTCAGTTCCTGGCCATCTAAGTAAGCTCCTAAACTTACTTGCTACAATTCCCTTTTAAATATTCAAATGAAGAACAACTATACAAGAATGATTTGCACTTGACCTCTTTTCATGATGTAATTCTTTCTTGTATCTTGCAATATCTTTAGCTCTACTTTTTATAAATTTCAAACCTTCTTGACTGGTGAAGTTATACTTGTTAATTCTTCAATGTATTCTGCCCAAAATCCAATGTCACTTATTCGAACTTTAGTATTTTCAAACTTGGCTCTTGATTGACGATAATAATGGATCTTGATTGCTGAGAGAAGAGGTTGATTTGATCTCCAAAAGATCTTGGCATATTAATCAAAATAACTTACAAACAAAATCAAGATTGATTTATTACAACTTTTCAAAACTGAATCAAACAAAATGTTTTACAAGCTCTTGCATAATAAGCAAAGGTATAATGCATCTAGACATAAATAAATTATTATTTCCAAAAAGGTTAATAATAGAATGTCGCACAGAATAAATCAATATATCACATAAATCATGTTTGCCAAAAATGATTCTATTAATATTAAAGTCAGATATTCCAACTTTTACACTAGAATCCTGCAAAGATAAGATTTGTTAGCATAATTCAATGTATTCAAATTAAGCTTTTGTTTTTTACTCAAAACACTCAATGTCCTTGAGTAATGACATTTGAAGATTCATATCCCCTAGAGGGAGGTGAATAGGGTGATCATAGAAATTTTTAGAAACAAAATTGAAAGCAAAAACAGAAATTAAAATGAGACAATATTCAAGAATATTTTAACAAAGTCGGACCTCAATCAGGCTTAGGTCACGCCTAGAATTATCCAACTCTAGGATTCAACTCTATACTTCTTTTATTAAGATGAACTCTCATAATCTCTCAGAGCTACCTCACTGTAGAGATCCCAAGTACTTAAATCAACCTATTTATTTAAGTATGGGGAGTTGTGACCTCACACAAACTCCTAAGTTCACTCCTTAATAAAGAATTCCTCAATATATTCACAACTTTTGATCACAATGCAATACTCATTTTAAATTCACAAATGTATAGCTCAATTTTTTTGCAACTTGCTTTAATGCTTGCTCTTTCACATTTGGCCTCTATTTATGGGCTTTAGTAGTTGTGCACCAAGAAAGGAAATTTTGTCCAGTGTATGCTGAAACTGTATTTCACGCCCTTCATTTCTAGTCAGTAGTTTCTGTTTTGATTCTCTTGCCTTCCTTTCCACGATTTTGGTTGATATGATGTAGCATAATATCTTTATAGAATATTGCAGACTACTCATTAAACGGTCCAAAACTGGACCGGTCTGAAGATCGAGGTGGACCGGACGGACCGAGGCATTTCGATCCGATCTTTGGCCCTGTTTTTTTCCCATTTCGGTCTCCAGTCCGGTCTGGTTTTGGACATGGTGGACCGAAAATTGGACCAGGACCGATTAACAGTTAGGGTTTTTTTTTTTATAATTTTGCTCACTTGCTCTTAACTCTCAAAGTTTGAAGTCTGCAACTCCTCGGCTGGGCTCCCTTTTGTTTTTCGATTACTTTCAGCCTCCTTCAATCTTCAAACTTCAAACTCCTCTTGGTTCCTTCAACCTTCAAACTCCTCGATTCTGAGTTCTCTGTCTGCCTCCTTCAACCTTGGAACTCCTCGGCTCCCTTTCGCAGTTCGCCACTCGCCAGTTCTCATAATCGGTCCTCCAAGTGGCTAATATTCGGTCTTCGGTCCGAATTTTAGATTGGGGGAAAAAGGGGGGGAAAGAGAGTTCAAATGATAATTAGAACATCTGGAATTTGACATTTATTAAGAGGAGGGACAAAGTCAGACAAGGAGAGAGAATGACATTTTTGAGGTCAGTGGCCACAACAACCACCGCCATTGCAGCCATGCTGTGCCTGCTGCTTTTGCCGCTTCTTCTCTCTCTCGCTCTTCTTCTTCTTCATCCTCATCTTCGTCTTCATCTCCAATCTCGAAATTGCTGGACTTCAGTTTTCTTTCTCCTAAGTTGTCAATTTTGAGCTCTGGATTGGGGCTTGTCAAGGGTTTTAGTCGCCCTCCTGCTGTTGTAATGGATGCTCCTAACTCATCTTCAAAGGTTTGTTTGTGGGAGGGATGAGGGATTAGGGACTTTGAGACCGGTCTATAATCAGTCCGGTCCCGGTCCGGTCCGAGTGCAACCGGTCCCGGTCTGGACCGACTTTAGATCGGTCCGGTCTTCGATCCTCCAAGTGGCTAATATTCGGTCTTCATTCCAAGTTGGTCCGGTCCGGTCCGGTTCAATCCGGTCTTGGACCGATGAACAATCACAATTACAGATATCATCTTCAAATAAGATCTTTTCTTTGCAATAAAATATAAGAGATTTTGATCCTTTGATCATGATATTGTTTGACAAATTTGTAGTATAATAATATGGCCAATAGAATATTTTAAATATGCAAGATCAAATAATATAGCAAGTATAATCGATGACAAATCAATTTATCTCTTCAAAATTTGAAATTCAAATTTTGAATAGACTAGATACTTTCCCTGGTTTATTTACCCAAATCACCAATCAAATAAAATTATGATAATATTGTATCAATCAAATAAAACCATACATATCTTCTCCATAAATATCTACACGTTTTCTTAGCATAAATGGGCTACTTTATTATGCTCATTTCAAATTTGCCAACTATTTAAACATCATTACTTGTATTTATTTGGTTCATAATTAATTCAATTCTTTTTGTCTTTCATCAAAATATCATCCAATTTATTCTAGATTTAGGAGTAACTCAACAATTGAAACAGTCAATGAAGTTACTACTAACATTGGGGGAGTCTTCACTCTCCCCCTTTTTTGATGGAAGACAAACTTCAATTTGAAGATCATACAAGCATGTCAAGCATATGAGCATATCAACCAATCACAACATAGTTAATCTTGGCAAAGACAGCAGGGCACCTCTAGTCACATATTTGTGAATGCTAGCTTTCAAAGCCTTTCTAGCAAGCTTTGATCAATCATACTAATAAGAAATTGTTTTTTTGAGAGAAAAAAAAGTGATAGCATCAAGCATGGTCATCTGTAGGGAGTAAAGTAGTTGACTTAAGTTCCTTTGTAGCCTCAAGCACCCTAATTTCCTCCTCCTGACTCACCTCAGCTTAGGTGATCTTCAATGCCGTCTCCAACCTTGTGAAATTTGCCCAAACTCATCATTTATCACTTTTGAGGTCCCTTCCTCTACATTCAGATTTGAGATAATGCTTTTGAGTTCTATGGCACACCCTTTCAGATTTTTAGATATCCCTTTGAGATCGGCCGATATCTGCTTGATCTCACCCTGACCAGCCTTCCTACTAGTTATCTAATCTCCTTTAGATTTCCTTTAAACCATTCTATCTAAGGAGGAAGGACCACCTCAAGGTAGAGTTGAGGTGTGGGAGTCTCAATGTCACTGGTGGAAATCTCCTTCTTATGTTTCCAATGTCTAGAGGAGAGAGGTTTGGACATGAGGCCCTTAAGTGTGGTTTCATTAATGATTGGGATCTGAAAATCAAGGTGTTCTTCGCATTCGGGAAATTTATAAGGCCTTGAATATGATATCTCTGCTGAATCTATAAACCCTTGGATGGCTCATTCAACCCTATCCACTATACAAAGAGCCCTCCTCCTCCCTCAAAGGATACACATTTACCCCATCTCTTCTCTTTTCCTTGTGAGAGAAACGAACATTCTTCTAGCCTTCTTTTCCTTTCTCCTTTGTGTCAAAGAGATTGGTCTTCCTCCAAACAATTTTCTTTTCCTAAGAGAAAATGTCTTTCCTCTAGCATTCTTCTTAAATTCTTCTTCTAGGACACTATAACACCAACCATTCAAATTGTTTTTGAAATAACATTTAGTGTACCTAAACAAAAGGTTGGTTCTTTGGAACTCTAACCTGAACTAAGGTTCAGTTCCTAGGGTTCATCAATCAAGATAACCACCGATTTGTTTTAATCAAATTGATTCTTTGTTTCTTAATCAGTGTAATCGTGTTTGATTTTTAGCTCCTGCATCATATGTAAAACTATGTAGCTATTCGAAGTGGTCACAAAGTTTATAGCTTTCTATTTTTTTAATTAGCAAGTAAATTAACTTTGTCTAAGAGATCTTCATAAAGTTCATGTCTTTGATGCTTTAATCACTCAATAAGACAAATTGGCATGATATTGATGTTTGCATGGAACTATTTAGAATTCACTATTATTTTTTATAACCCTAGTAGAGGTCATTGCTGCATGGGCAATTATTTTGATTTTATGAACTATTTCACAGGCATTAACTGATCTTATGTTGCAAACATTGTTGATTTTCTAAGCATTCACATAATTTAGATTATGAGTACCATTTAGTATTGATTTTGGGCATAATATTTTTGGTAATTGAAAGTTGGAGGATTTTTTACTACATACCTTGTTTGACGATCTCTGTTGCTGTCGAAATTGCTTCTGCTGTGTTTAAATTTCTTGTAATCCCATTGTTGCTGAAATTTCTTCTTTCATTGATGAACTTTTATGGTTTAGTCTTCACTATTTTCTGGTATTTTATTGCTCGATTTTCATATTCTTTTTTTATCCTTGTGGATTTATTGATCTGATTTGTATCCTTTTCTTGTTATATCAAGTATATATTTTTCAGCATTCAGATATTTTTGCTAGTTTTTTCTGTTTGCCTTGGATGTGCGATTTTTTTATCTGATTTGGTTCTTATCATAATATTAGAATTTTAGAATCACTTCTACAAAGTGTCTTGGGCTAGCCAGAACATTTGTGGATGCGTTTCGTGTGTTTGAGATGTACTAGGCATACAATAAAATGTAGCTTTTAAAAGCATAATCTGACAAGTGTAATTCTACCTGTCTCTCCCCCTCTACTTTCAACCCACTCTCATAACTCATTAATTAGCCGCAATTAACTCAAAAATAATAAAACCAATGCAAAAAAAAAAATTTTAAAAGTAATTCCCACAAATAAAATGATCTAGAGTGCCAATGCCACTAATCCCATCAAGACTGTAGGAAGCACAACGCCACCAACATTAGTCATCCGTGCTGCAGCAGCCTTATGAGGAGGAGATGACTTCTTATCGGCCGCCTCCTCGTCAGAGGCATCGCCCTTCGGCGAGGGGCTATGGGCAGAGGAGGACGAATCATCGCTCTCTGATTCAGGAGCCTTGCCCTCATGAGTATTCTCTGGGCTGTGGGCCTCTGCTGGTGATTCTGCCTTGTGGTCTGCCGGCGATTCTACCTTGTGGGTCTCTGCTGGGGATTCGACATTGTGGGTTGCCGCTGGCGATTCTACCTTGTGTTCCTCTGCCGGAGATTCGACCTTGTGGGTCTCCGCTGGCGATTCTACCTTGTGGGCCTCCGCGGGGGATTCAACCTTGTGGGCTTCTGTTGGGGATTCAACCCTTGGGGCACCAGCAGGGGCAATTTGGCTAATTCCTGGGGTCATGATGGGCTGGCTAATTTGGAGCACCGAGATGTTGTAGGGTTCAGACACAATAGACTTGAGTACCTTAGCGCTCTGTGGGGCGTTATCAACCGCGGACCCCACTACAATGTCATCGCCTGACTTAGAGACCTTGAGGAAACCTTGACGGTCCATAGCGAAGCCGGTGGCTTGGAATAGGGTGGTTAGGGTTTCTTGCTTGTTGGCAAAGTCAGCCAACTTGTTAGTGTCACAGTAGTCTAGGACGACGTGTGTAGCAAGTATGCTCTTGATCACTTCTCTTGGCTTGCTTGTAATGGACCCCATGCCGCCATTGTCGACAGCGAAAATGGTTATCGCCTGCCGGTTGTTGATGTTGGTGGCTAATCCAGTCTGGGCTAGAAATTCATTGAAGGTGCTGAAATCGGCCTGCTGCTGAAGCAACTTAGTGATATCAAATGACATGATGGTGGTTGCAGAGAGGAGGACTACAAAGAGAATAAGGGTAAAATTGGTTGTCTTTGAAGCCATCCTTGATGCTAATTGAAGTCTTCTTGAAAGAGCCAAAAGAAAAAAGGAGAACACTTATTGAATTAAATGTGACTATATGATTTGATGAGAACAACAGTTCCAAGAACTGCTTATATAGTGTGTAATTGTGTTGTAGTAAGAGAACTCGTATAAATTTTTACTTGGTTGTGAGTGTGTTTCTCTTCTTTGATATGTTTTCTTGATGGTAACAACATAACACTAAACTTAGACTAGAATTATATGCTAATTATGGTTACTTAGGTTTACCACTTCACATTTGGTGTAATTTAATTAGTTGAATCAATCAGCCATTTGAAGTTTTTCAAGTGAAAAGAAAGAACAGGAAAGAAATTACTCTATAGAATCTAACAGTTAGATCATAATTCATTTTGCCTCATGCTCAATTTTCATGCTTATGAAATCCAATAGTAGATTGAACTCAGTTTTTCTCCTTTTGTAATTACATCATATCATGTGATCAGGAACTTTTTTGTCGATTCTAATATCCATGATTGAAACTTAAAAAAAAAAAAAAAAAAACTCCCCCAATCCTAAAGAACATATTAACTCTTAAGTGATAATATGTGTCTTCCCTCATCTTAAATTAACGTGTTTTATAATTAAAAATTATCAAATTTTCAATGATTACACTTAATTATGAATTGTGAAGTTTAAGTATTTATCAGCTACGCTAATAAAGTATTAAATGATCTCCTAATTGGATCAACTCTATCCACAAGAGCAATGTCAAAGATGACAACCTTAAAGGTTAATCATCAATGTCAGCAATAAACAAAATTAAAGTGCAGAAATAAAATGGGACAAAACACATGATATCTTTACGATGTTCATCCTTCCAAACAGGCCTACTAATAGCTTAAGGCATTTCTTCCCTTAGGATTTAAACACCTCTGCTTCTTATTCACTTAAGAAATACACACTCACTCAACTTTACAATCTATTTAGTGTTCCAATCTCACTCGACTTAGGAACATCAACTATTACACTCATTAAGTATTGACCTCTCAATACCTAACTATCCAAGTAAGTTCCCAAATTTACTTGCTACAATTCTCTTTTCAATATTCAAGTGAAGAACAAGTACACAAGAATGATTTGCACTTGAGCTCTCTTCATGATGTAATTCTTTCTTGTATCTTGCAATATCTTTATCTCTGCCTTATATAAATTTGAAAGCTTCTTGACTATTGGAGCTATATTTGTTAATTCTTTAATGTATTATGCCCAAAATCCAATGTCACTTATTCGAACTTTAGTGTTTCCAAACTTGGCTCTTGATTAACGATAATAATGGATCTTGATTGCTGAGAGAAGAGCTTGATTTGATCTCCAAAAGATCTTGGCATAACCAATCAAAATAACTTACAAACAAACTCAATATTGATTTATTACAACTTTACAAAACTGAATCAAACAAAATGTTTTACAAGCTCTTGCATAATAAGCGAAGTGTAATCCTTCTAGACATAAATAAATGATTATTTCCAAATAGTTTAATAGTACTATGTCCAAAGAATAGATCAATATATCATATAAATCATGTTTGCCAAAAATGATTCTGTTAATACTGAAGTCAGAGATTCCAACTTTTACACAAGAGTCCTGCAAAGACAAACTTTTGTCGTTTACTCAAAACACTCAATGTTCTTGAGTTATGACATTGAGACAGTCAATGACATTACTGCTAATGTTGAGGGAGTCTTCACTCTCCCCTTTTTTTGGTGGAAGACGAACTTCAATTTGAATATCATATAAGCATGTCAAGTATATAACCATATCAAGCAATCACAGCATAGTTAATCATAGCAAAGACAAAAGGGTGCCTCTAGTCACCTATTTGTAAATGTTAGAAGCTTTCAAAGCCTTTCTAGCAAGCTTTTGGTCAATCGTAGTGTATGTCCTTGAGTCCATACTTTTCCCCACCTTTTTGACCCTCATCGAAAGGGGTGGACTCACAAAATATTTGGTAAAATATTATTTAAATATCCAAATTGTTCAGAAATAGCTAATAAGAAATTGTTTTTTGAGAGAAGAAAAAGCGATAGCATCAAGCATGGCCAACCGTTCCTATTTTGATTCTCTTGCCTTCTTTTCCACGATTTTGGTTGATATGACGCAGCATAATATCTTTATAGAATATTGCAGATATCATCTTCAAATAGGATCTTTTCTTTGCAGTAAAATATAAGAGATTTTGATCCTTTGATCATGATATTGTTTTACAAATTTGTAGGATGATAATATGGCCAATAGAATATTTTAAATATGTAAGATCAAATTATATAGCAAGTATAATGGATCACAAATCAATTTGTCTCTTCAAAATTTGAAATTCAAATTTTGAATGGGCTAGATACTTTCCTTGGTTTATTTATCCAAATCACCAATCAAATAAAATTATGATGATATTGTATCAATCAAATAAAATCACACATAGCTTCTCCATAAATGTCCACACGTTTTCTTAGTATAAATGGGCTCCTTTATTATGCTCATTTCAAATTTGCCAACTATTTGAATATCATTACTTGGATTTATTTGATTCATAATTAATTCAATCCTTTTTATCTTTCATCAAAATATCATCCAATTTATTCTAAATTTAGGAGTGACTCAACAATTGAGACAGTCAATGACATTAATACTAACATTGGGAGAGTCTTCACTCTCCCCCTTTTTTGATGGAAGAAAAACTTCAATTTGAAGATCATATAAGCATGTCAAGCATATGAGCATATTAAGCAATCACAACATAGTTAATCATAGCAAAGACAACAGGGCGCCTCTAGTCACCTATTTGTGAATGCTAAAAGCTTTCAAAGCCTTTCTAGCAAGCTTTGGTCAATCATAGTCAATGACCTTCGGTCAATACTTCTCCTTACCTTTTGGACTTTCATCAAAAGGGGTGGCTCATAAAATGTTTGGCAAAATATTATTTTTAAATATCCAAATTGTTCAGAAATACTAATAAGAAATTGTTTTTTTGAGAGAAGAAAATGTGATAGCATCAAGCATGGTCATCTGTAGGGGGTAGAGTAGTTGACTTGGGTTCCTCTGCAAGCTCGACCACCCCAATTTCATCCTCCTAACTCATCTTAGCTTGGGTGATCTTCAATGTCGTCTCTAACCTTGTGAAATTTGCTCCAAACTTGTCATTTATCACTTTCAAGGTCTCTTCCTCTACGTTCAGAATTGAGATAATGCTTTTGAGCTCGGTAGCATACTCTTTCAGATTTTTAGATATCCCTTTGAGATCGGCTAATGTCTACTTGATCTCACCCTGACCAACCTTCAGACTAGTTATCTCTCCCTTAATCTCCTTTAGATTTCCTTTAACTATTCTATCCAAGGAGGAAGGAACACCTCAAGGTAGGGTTGAGATGTAGGAGTCTCAATGTCACTGGTGGAAATCTCCTTCTTATGTTTCCAATGTCCATAGGAGAGAGGTTTGGACTTTGGGCTCTTAGGTATGGTTTCATTAATGGTTGGGATCTAAGAATCAAGGTGTTCTTTGCAGTCGGTAAATTTAAAAGGCCTTGAATATGATACCTCTGCTGAATCTATAAACCCTAGGATGGCTCATTCAACCTTATCCACTATAAAAGGAGCCCTCCTCCTCCCTCAAAGGATACACATTTACCCCGTCTCTTCTCTTTTCCTTGCGAGAGAGACGAACATTCTTCTTTTCTTCTTTTCCTCTCTCCTTTATGCCAAAGAGATTGCTCTTCCTCCAAACAATTTTCTTTTCCTAAGAGAAAAGGTCTTCCCCTAGCATTGTTCTTAAACTCTTCTCCTGGGACACGATAACACCAATCATTCAAATTGTTTTTGAAGTAACATTTAGTGCACCTAAACAAAAGGTTAGATCTTTGCGACTCTAACTTGAACTAAGGTTCAAATCCTAGGGTTCATCAATCAAGATAACCACCGATTTGCTTTAATCAAATTGATTCTTTGTTTTTTGATCTCACTGTAATCATGTTTGATTTTTAGCTCTTGCATCATATGTAAAACTATGTAGCTATTCGAAGTGGTCACGAAGCTTATAGCTTTCTAATTTTTTAATTAGAAGGTAATTAACTTTGTCTAAGAGATCTCCATAAAGTTCATATCTTTGATGCTTTAATCACTCAAGAAGACAAATTAATTGGATGAAATTGATGTTTGCATGGAACTATTTAGAATTCACTATTATCTTTTATAACCCTAGTAGAGGCCATTGCTGAATGGATAAAGTCAAGCAGAATTTGAGCTGTGTTAGGTACGTACTTGAGCAGGTATTTTTCTTTTTTTTTTTTTCGGAGCCAAATTCTTGCTTCTATACTTGGCTGTTGCATGTGGATTCTATGCCTCGGAGTTGTTTCATTTGCATTGCAGTATATTTGCTTTTTCGAACATTAAATCCAATCTTCAAGACGTGGTCGTCATTGCATGGATCATGAGCGTGGAATTGATAGTTTGTTGAACAATATCAAACCTGAATTTTTGAGTTTTTGGTGTTACATTTTGAAATAATGTGAACTATATTTATTAGCATTATTTTTTACATCTATTGGTACTTTTGGGAATGCATTTTTATAAATATGCTTTGAGTGTATATTATTATTTGTATATAGATTTTGGGCATGTTGTTGATAGGTTATTGAACATTAGGGAATTTTTAAGTTTTTACGTCACCTTTAGAATTATATCTTTTGTGAGTATTTTCTCATCCCTTGGGAGTTTTTGAGATTGTGGATTTTTCTATATATGCCTTATGTGTATTTTATTATGCGTTTTTAGGTCATTGTTTGCATATATAGATTTTGACCCCGCAAATGCGCGTTGTTGCTGTTGTTTGCATATATAGATTTTGAGCTTGTTGCTTATGCTTTTTAGAACATTAAGGAACTAAGTTTTAGAACTTTATCTATTTTATATCATAGTTTGTACAATTATTTTGATTTTATGAACTATTTCACAGGCATTAACTGATCTTATATCCTGTTGATTTTCTAAGCATTCACATAATTTAGATTATGAGTATTATTTAGTATTGATTTTGGGCATAATATTTTCGGTAATTGAAAGTTTGAGGATTTTTTACCACAAACCTTGTTTGATGATCTCCATTGCTGTCGAAATTCCTTCGGCTATGTTTAAATTTCTTTTAATGTTTTCACAAAATCATTTTTTTATAAAATATTTTCGTAAAATCTTGTTTTGTGGGCCTCTTGAATTCGTCCTCTCTACATGCAAGAATGCCGATAGAGGTAAGCTTGCCTACATCTGGATCTCCCCATACCCTGCGAAAGTGGGACCCACACTGAGCGGTGGTAGTGTTGTTGTATGTTTAAATTTCTTGCGATCCCACTGTTGCTGAAATTTCTTCTTTTATTGATGAATTTTAATGGTTTAATCTTTACTAATTTTTGGTATTTTGTTGCTCGATTTTCATATTCGCTTTTTATCCCTGTGCATTTATTGGTCAGATTTGTATCCTAATTCTCTTGTTATATCAAGTATATATTTTTTAGAATTCATATTTTTCCTACGTTTTTTTCTATTTGCATTTAATGTACGATTTTTTTATCTGATTTGGTTTTTGTCATAATGTTAGAATTTTAGAGCCACTTCTACAAGGCGTCTTGGGCTGGTTAGAATATTTGTGGCCTTTTTCCGTTTGTTTGAGATAATGTATTGGACATAAAATGAAATGTAGCTTTTAAAAGCATAATCTGACAAGTGTAGTTCTACCTCTCTCTCTCCCCCTCTATTTTCAACCCACTCTCATAACTCATTAATTAGCCGCAATTAACTCAAAAATAATAAAACCAATGCAAAACAAAAAATTAAAAAGTAATTCCCACAAATAAAATGATCTAGAGTGCCAATGCCACTAATCCCGTAAAGACCGCAAGAAGCACAACACCCCCAACATTAGTCATTCGTGCCGCGGCAGCCTCATGAGGAGGAGATGACTTCTTATCGGTCGCCTCCTCATCAGAGGCATCACTGTTTGGCGAGGGGCTGTGGGCAAAGAAGGAGCTACTGCTCTCTGATTCAGGAGCCTTGCCCTCATGAGCGTTCTTTGGGCTGTGTGCCTCTGCTGGCGACTCTACCGCGTGGTCTGCTGGCGATTCCACCTTGTGGGTCTCTGTCGGGGATTCGACATTGTGGGCTGCCGCTGGCGATTCTACCTTGTGTTCCTCTGCCGGGGATTCGACCTTGTGGGCCTCCGCTGGTGATTCTACCTTGTGGGCCTCCGCGGGGGATTCTACCTTGTGGGCTTCTGTTGGGGATTCAACCCTTGGGGCACCAGCAGGGGCAATTTGGCTAATTCCTGGGGTCATGATGGGCTGGCTAATTTGGAGCACCGAGATGTTGTAGGGTTCAGACACAATAGACTTGAGTACCTTGGCACTCTGTGGAGCGTTATCAACCGCTGATCCTACCACAACGTCATTGCCCGACTCAGAGACCTTAAGGAAACCTTGTCGGTCCATAGCGAAGCCGGTGGTTTGGAATAGGGTGGTTAGGGTGTCTTGCTTGTTGGCAAAGTCAGCCAACTTGTTAGTGTCACAGTAGTCTAGGACGACATGTGTAGCAAGTATGTTCTTGATCACTTCTCTTGGCTTGCTTGTAATGGACCCCATGCCGCCATTATCGATGGCGAAGACGGTTATCGCCTGCCGATTGTTGATGTTGGTGGCTAATCCAGTCTGGGCTAGAAATTCATTGAAGGTGCTGAAATCGGCCTGATGCTGAAGCAACTTAGTGATATCAAACGACATCATAGTGGTTGCAGAGAGGAGGATTACAAAGACAATAACGACAAAACTGGCTATCTTCGACGCCATTGTTGAGATTAACTGAAGTTTTCCTTAAAGAACCAAAAAAAAAAAGGAGAACAATTATTGAATTAAATGTGACTTTATGATTCGAGGAGAATGACAGTTCTAAGAACTGCTTATATAATGTGCAATGGTGTATTAGTAAGAGAAACACGCACATATTTTTACTTGGCTGTGAGTATATTTCTCTTCTTTGATATGTGTTCTTGAATTACATGCTAATTATGGTTACTTAGGTTTACCGTTTCACATTTTGGTGTAATTTAATTAGTTGAATCAATCAGCCATTTGAAGTTCTTCGAGTGAAGAGAAAGAAGAGGAAAAAAATTACTCTATAGAAACCAATAATTTGGTCATACTTCATTTTGCCTCATGCTCAATTTTGATGCTTATAAAATCTAATATTAGATTGGACTCGATCATTTCTTCTCCCATTGCAGTTACATCATATCTGGTGATCAGAAACTTTTTTCTCAATTCTAATATTCATGATTGAAATTTTTTACCCCTCCCCCCCCAAAAAAGAATGAAAATTCTACCATAATTGAAACTTTTTTCAATAATGATAATTGACAAATCGGAGCCCTTAATGCAAGGAAAATAAATCTAAACCGCTAAAATGGATAACCTACTACCTACAATGCAGGTAATTTTTTTTCTCTCTTCAGTACCTCTTTTTTCCGTCTGCGTATTCTAATCTCTAAAAAAGCAGAGTAAGTAAAATCCATCAAGCTATCCCTTTCGCTCACTGCCGACCATAGTAGCAACTACCAAAGCTCATGCGCCACAGCCTAGCACCGCCGGCCAAAATGTCAGTGCTCGCGATTAAAGATCCCAAATCTTGTTATTCACTGTTGTTGCAAGTAATAGCTATTGAAGTCCAATGTCAGAGCATCAATAATGGCATGATTCCCTCTACTACGATTTAATGCTCGACAACCACAATGAAATTTACAAATTAATTCATGTAAAATAGTAGCCAAGCTTGAATTTGTTCAATTCTTGTTTTCGAGTAGATGATAGTGGTAGGGTGAAAGCCATTACTGAATGTTTTGGGGGGGGGATTTTCTTTTGGTGCTTATTGGGGAAGTAGGGTTCTACTTTTTTCCTCCTTCGCAATCCCATCTAGAATTAAAAATGCATGGAATGGGAAAGTGGGAAGATTGAGCAACTTTCTGCCTCAGTCCACATATTCAGTCTATCTCTTCCATCTCTAGGTTTTCATCTTTTCCTCGCACTCAAAGTGATTTTTCTTAATTCAAGGCCCTTTTTTGGCTCTTGGATAATTCAATTCCATCAGCGATTAATACATTCTGGAAAAAATAGAAAATTTTTCTGAAAAAATTAAAGATAGGAAGCAGCTAGAAAGGTTTCTTGGATATCTTACCTATACTTCAGATTTCATTAAAGATTTAGCTAAACTAAGAAAGTCATTGCAGCAAAAACTCAAGAAAGAAGTAAGTTGAACATGGACCACTAATGATACAAAAATTGTTCAGAATTTCAAAAAGATGTGTAAAAATCTTCTAGTTCTTAATTTATCTAATGAAAGATATGACTTACTTCTTGAGACAGATACCAGCAACGAGCACTGAAGCGCAGTACTCAAAATCAAAGAAGATAAAAAACTCTGCAAATATTATAGTAGAAGTTTTAATAAGGCAGAATGCAACTATTCCACGATGAAAAAAGAAATTCTTGCTGTCATAAAGGGAATTGAAAAGTTCTTAATATTTTTAACCTCCAAACCTTTTCTTATTTGAACTGATTGCAAAAGAATACGTGGTTTTATGAAAAAGAATTTATCAAATATGCAAGCACAAGGGCAACTGCTATGTTGGCAATTATAGCTTAATAATTTTTGTTCTCTATTGAACATATATAGAGATCGAAGAACTCTCTGTCAGATAGTTTAACTCGAGAACTCGTCAATGGTGATCATCAAAGCAGACTTCCTGCTAGAAAAGGAGGAAATCCATAGTGAAATGTCGTTGTTACTAGAATGGGTTTCACCTTCTAGTAAAGTCCTTATTGATAATTTGAAATTCTATACAAAAAGTAGATCACGCTTTAGTCTACCATCTTCTGCCTACGTAATAGCCAAAGATTTTTCTTTTTAGAATTATAAGTTAATTACCTTAGATGTCCTTATGATATCCAAGAAAATATAAACTCTCATGTTCAGGAGAAATGGTTCAATGAGTGATATGTAGCCTGTATCGATTATTATCATAACTATTCTTATGATATTTGGGAGTCTTGGAGTATAATGATCTATTTTTCTGATAAGTTTACAGTTGGTGGTGCTAGTTTTTCAGCCAACTCAATCTCTCCAAATAACCCTCTCATTAAAGCCTGAGAATATGGAATGATAGTTTACTTTATAGCAATCCTAGATCCAAAGTTCCCATTTTTCTCAACCATAACTAAATTTCAACAATGCATGTTCAAGAAGATCAATTGGATTCTCACATCTCCTGATGAACCAACAAAGATTCCATAAAGCAGACCCCTATATTTGAAGGTACATTATGCACTAATCGAATATGAAAATGCAAAATTCAAACCATCCCTTTATCTGGTTTAGATTGTTGATTACGAAGATCCCTATGATTAACGACAAAAATGTTTTCTAGAATGAGGAGGATTTGTTACTGATCCTACTTTAGCAAGAGTCATCGCTTTTTACAACATTTATCATCAAACTTGGGTATCAATTGAACAAGAAAAAACGTTAATGTATTATGAAAATACTACTTTCAACTATGATAATGAGTTTAAAAGAACACATGAAGGTGAAAAGAGCAGTCTCAGAGGATATCTTTGATTATCTTTTTTATGTCGGGGCTGAAAAATTCTTATCAGGAAAAGAAAAAAAATATCTTCTTAAATTATTTGAGAAATGGGACCTGGAGCATCTTCAATTAGATGAAGATTTTGATGATTGTCCAGATAATGATGATCTGAAAAATATAATTGGAAATGAAGGCATGCAGAATCTCAATAATAATAACTAGTCTTATTATCATTGAAGTTTTAAAAAGTGATTGTTCCATTATTGTATAAGTGTCAGGTCTATAAAATAATATAGTATACTATTGTCGCAGTATATGCTGTAATCATGTGAAAAGTCTTTATATACTATAGTCATATAAAAAATCAGTATGTACTGTAACCATTATGACATCCTATGTACCCCCAACCCTCTATAAAAGAAGAGGTCGAGTGCTGAGAAGGGACACGGTCATTTAAACATTCTTAAGTAAAAGAGAAGTCGGAATTCACCATTTCTCTATGAGCAAGTATCTCTAATGATCTTAGCTTAAGTCCCTCTTTAAAGCTGTTCATTGTAATATTTCCACTTTTAAACTTTCAATAAAAAAAATTTTCCAGTAAGGAACGCTATTCAATTGAACCTGATGTAAATATTATAATTTCTAGATTAAAGTTTCACTATCCATAAAAAAGATTAAAAACTTGATTAGTGATTATGGTCTGAGGTTAGAAACGAAACGGATCTATGTTGTGCCTGATCTAAGGAATGTGGAGCTGAGATCAGCAATCTCTATAAACTGGAAGTTAGAGGAACGCCAGAGTCCAGCACCGACTAAGTTCAGGTAATGGTCGAAACTCTCTAATTAAATTTTAATTATTTTACTAAGCATGATGGGCCATTAATCACAGAAAATATAATATTTGAGAGATAAGTAGTAGATTGTGATAACTAGTACCAGTAAAGTCACTATAAGAAGTCCAAATAAAAGCATAAGCTTAGTTTTGTCAAAAAGCCCAATAACTTTGAATATTTGCAAGAAAGTCCGAAAAAATAGTAACCCAAACCGCAGTACTCCGAAAAATTAATACCCAAACCTGAGTGGGTCTAAAAATATTTATCCAAAATTAGTGGACCAAATAAATATTTACCCATACCACAGTGGACCCAAGAGTTAACTGTTCTCTTCTTCTTCATCATCAACATCATCATCAACCTGACCATAACTTCATAACAGAATTTGAAATCAAAAAAAAGAAGAACCCAGCTGCCCCTTTGATTGGTCACCTAATCCCTTGTATTTTAATCTAACAATGAAGACCAGAATAGATGATGATCTCACACAACAAAAACACTTCTCCACATCCTTATCAGCTCTCACTATCCTGGTCTCTCTCATCCCACTAAAACTGCAGCATCATGAGCCAAGGAAGATGACCAACTAAGACATGCAGTTGAGATAGCACAAGCTTATTGTGATTTGAGCAATACCCAATTTTTGATACTTTGCTTTCCTAAGGTTTAACAAAATGATTGTATAGCATCGAACAGAATGATCGGAGGAGACGTTGAAGAAGAGGGGTTTGGGGAGGGGAGAGAGGGGATGATGGTGAATGGGTTTTTGGGGAAATCTGGACAAGACTGGTAAAAAAAAAGGAAAATTAAAAAACCTATAAAAATCGGTATATATGCAGTGCTACTTTTGAAATTGAAGGATAAGCTTAGTGGCATTAATGTTGAACAAAAAATAATATGGGTGGTATTTTTGAACAAAATTGAAACCTGCGTGGTAGAATAGTCTAGAAACTCGCTTTTGTTTGAGATAATGTACTGGGTACAAAATGAAATGTGTCATGTAAGAGGAGGACAACATTTCGAACTTTTAGAAACATAATCTGACAACTGTCATTCTAAGTCGCTCTCCCTCTCTATTTTCAACCACTCTCATAAATCATTAATTGCCCCAATTAACTCAAAAATAAATCAAATCAATGCAAATTTTTTTAAAAAAAATGTAATTTGTACTGTTGGGTTTCGTGGCCCAAAATCCAAGTACCGGCACGATGGGACCGTGCTACACAAGACACGGGCGTGTCAAGACGAAGAACGTCCAGTCGAAGAGGACAGAAAAACGGCACGGGGTGACCGTGCCACGTGGCACGGTAGTACCCCGTGTTTTTACGGCGCCTCTCTCGGAAGGCGGTTAGAGTTTTGTTCAAGGAGGGATTCCACCTGGCGGCTAGGGTTGCATGCTAAGGGGGAATACCCTACTGTTTCGACCCTATATAAAGAGGGTCAGGCCTAGGATCTGAAACATCTCCAGTACTCATACATACATTGAGAGGTAGAAGTACTTTGTGAGAGATTACAATAGAGAAAGTTGTAATTCTGCTCTTAGATCAAATTACTGTGGTGATTGTGATCGTGTTGTATTCTACCTGCTCATAGTGAATTATTCTGGTGCTATCGCCGTTCGTGATTTTTCCCGCATTGGGTTTTCCACGTTAAATCTCTTATCTTCTTATTTCTGTTTTCTGTTATTCACTTGAATTCTGAATCTCTAACTCATCCTATCGCTTCCGCTATTATTGTTGCTCTAATATTTTTCCTAATAAGTGGTATCAGAGTTTTGGTTATAGGATGTCTTCTATCATGAAGGTAGATATTCAGAAATTCGATGGGGAGATTAGTTTTAATCTCTGGAAGGTGCAGATAAGAGCAGTTCTCATTCAGCACGGGTTATGGAAGATTCTGAAGGGACCTCACGTAAAACCTGAGAAGATGACAGAAGAGCAGTGGGCTGAAAATGTAAAGAAGAGACGTGGGTCGTTGACGGAGGACGAATGGGAGGAACTGGAGCTGAAAGCGGTTTCAGCCATACAGTTGTGCTTGGCACCACATGTTCTGCGAGAGGTGCTAGATAAGACAACTGCGGTGGATCTTTGGGCTCGGCTGGAGGAACTCTACATGACGAAGAGTCTCGCCAACAAGATCCGTTTGAAGGAAAGGTTGTACACCTTTCGTATGGCTGAAGGTACTCCTGTCCAAAAACACTTGAATGAATTTAATTCTATTCTAGTAGATTTGAAGAGTTTGGATGTTAAAATTGAGGATGAGGATAAGGTCATTCTGCTTGTTGTGTCTCTACCCCCTTCCTACAAACACTTTAAGGAAATCCTGTTATATAGTAACTCGGATACTATATCGTTTGAGGATGTGAAGTCTAACCTGCTGTCTAAAGAAAAGTTTGACTAAGACATCCATGCTGATCAGTCTGAGGAATTAGTTGCCAGGGGTAGAACCACTGAGAATGGGGGGAACGGTAATAAGAAAAAGAACCGTTCTAAATCAAGGAATCCTCACTCTAACAAAACCTGCCACTACTGCAACAAATTGGGTCATATCAAGGCTAACTGCTGGAAATTAAAGAAAAAGAATGAGAAGGAGGATAAGGAGAAAACTGCTACAGCTGATTGTGTAGTAGAGTCGGAGTCTGATGGTGATGTGTTACTTGCTACTTCTTTGGCTACCACCTCCGAAAGGGGAGTGGATGTTGATTGGGTTTTAGATTCTGGTTGTACGTTTCACATATGCCCTTATAAGGACTGGTTTGCCACCTATGAGGCAGTTGACACTGGGGTGGTACTTATGGGTAACAATGCTAAATGCAAAGTTGCAGGGATAGGTACTGTTCAGATAAAAACCCGTGATGGGACAATTAGAATATTGTCTAAAGTGCGCCACATACCTGACATGACTCGTTGTTTAATATCCTTGGGTACTCTTGAGACTAATGGTTGCAGGATTTCGATGAAAAATGGTGTCCTAAAGGTAACTAAGGGAGCCATGGTGATAATGAAGGGATTGAGGCAAGGCAATCTCTACATTCTACAAGGAACTACAGTTACAGGTGTAGCTGCAGTTGGTACAATAGATGATACAAAGTTATGGCACATGAGGTTGGGCCATATGAGTGAGAAAGGGATGACCATTCTGGGTAAGAAAGGTTGTCTTGGTAACGCCAGTACGGGTAAGCTCGATTTTTGTGATCACTGCGTCTTTGGGAAACAAAAGAGGGTAAGTTTCTCGAAAGCAATACACCGTACTCAGGGGATCCTCGACTACATTCATTCTGATTTGTGGGGTCCTTCAAAGGTTCCTTCTTGTGGAGGTAAGCATTACATGTTAACTTTTGTTGACGATTTCTCACGCAAGATTTGGGTTTACTTCTTGAGACAGAAAAATGAGACATTCTCCATGTTCAAGAAGTTCAAGGCTCTGGTTGAAAACCAGACTGGGAGAAAGATCAAGAAACTTAGGACTGACAATGGTCTTGAGTTCGTTGAGTCAGAGTTTGAAGAGTTCTGCACGAAAAATGGCATAGCTAGGCACAAGACGTTGGTTGGCAAACCACAGCAAAATGGGGTTGCAGAACGAATCAACAGGACTCTACTGGAGAAAGCTAGATGTATGCTTTCACATGCCGGGCTTTGGGATCGCAAGGCCTTTTGGGCAAAGGCTATTTCTACAGCCTGCTACCTGGTAAATCGTTCACCACACACCTCCATTGACTTCAAATCCCAGAATAAGTATGGTCAGATAATCCTGTTGATTATTCTAATCTAAGAATATTTGGATGTCCTGTGTTTGCCCATGTGAATAATGGGAAATTAGCCCCCAGGGCTGTCAAATGCATGTTACTTGGATATGCATCTGAGTCTAAGGGATACCGCATGTGGTGTCCTGAGTCTAAGAAAGTAATTCAAAGCAGGGATGTTACTTTCAATGAGACTACTATGTTATCTTCTGGGAAGAATACTGTTGTTCCTTCTACTGATGCAGGTAATTAGGAAGATGCCAATGTGGAGGTAGAGATGGAGACCGTAACAGCTCAAGGTGGAGCTACTAATCAATCCAATAGGGAGGCTCAGGTTACTGAACCTGAAACCATCAGTCCCAATCAACCTCAGGAGGAAGTTGCCCATTCTATAGCTCGTGATCGTCTTCGAAGGGAGATCAGGAAACCTGCTCGTTACAACGATGATGAGGGGCTGATAGTATACGCACTTTCAGTTGCAGAGGAAGTGCCTGAAGGTGCTGAACCTTCAAATTACACTGAAGCAATTACTTGCCCAAGTTCACCTAACTGGATCCAAGCTATGCAAGAAGAGATGGAAAGTCTGCAAAAGAACCGAACATGGGAACTCTGTGAACTGCCTAAAGGCCGAAGAGCCTTAACTGCCAAGTGGATCTACAAGAAGAAAGAAGGAATTCCTGGAGTTGAAGATGCAAGATGGAAGGCACGGTTGGTTGTTCGTGGTTGCAACCAAAGGAAAGGTATTGACTACAATGAGGTCTTCTCCCCTGTTGTTAGACATACCTCTATTCGAGTCCTTCTTGCACTTGTCACATTGTTTGACTTGGAGTTGGAGCAGCTTGATGTGAAAACCGCATTCCTACATGGAGAGTTGGAAGAAGAAATTTACATGAGACAACCTGAAGGGTTTGCAGTTCCTGGGAAGGAACAATTGGTTTGTAAATTGCAAAAGTCCTTATATGGACTCAAGCAAGCTCCAAGGCAGTGGTATAAACGTTTTGATACGTTTATGACTGATAAAGAATATACACGTAGTAGATATGACAATTGTGTGTACTTTAGATAGTATTCTGATAGTACTTTTATTTATCTACTGCTGTATGTCGATGATATGTTGATTGCTTCTAAAGACAAGAGCTTAATTGGGATACTGAAATCTCAACTCAGTAAGGAGTTTGAGATGAAAGACTTGGGTGCAGCAAAGAAGATACTGGGCATGGAGATCCACAGGGATCGGAAAGCAGGTAAATTGTACTTATCTCAAGAACGGTACCTTGAGAAAGTACTAAGTAAATATAACATGAACAACTGCAAGGCAGTCTCCACTCCACTTGCTGCACATTTCAGGCTGTCTGCGGGATGCTGCCCGCAAACAGAGGAAGACATCAGAAGAATGTCCAATGTACCTTATTCCAGTGCTGTTGGTAGTTTAATATATGCTATGGTTTGCACTAGACCAGACTTATCACATGCTATAAGTGTGGTAAGTAGATATATGCACAATCCTGGGAAGGATCACTGGGAAGTTGTGAAATGGATCCTTCGATATGTGAAGGGTACTATAGGGAAGAGGTTGGTGTTTGATAGAAACAAAGCTGATACATCCGATGTTGTAGGTTTTGTTGATGCTGATTATGTTGGTGACTTGGATAGGAGGAGGTCCATATCTGGGTATATCTTCATCATGTGTGCAAGTGCTATCTCTTGGAAAGCATCATTGCAGTCTATTGCAGTCTTGTCTACTACTGAAGCTGAGTACATTGCTGCTACTGAAGGGGTGAAGGAAGCTACATAGCTAAGGGGACTTGTGATCGAGCTCGGAGTCCCACAAACTCCGACTGTTGTGTTTTCTGATAGTCAGAGTGCCATCCACCTGACTAAGAATGATGCCTACCACTCGAAGACCAAGCATATTAGTGTGAAATACCACTACATTAGAGACACAGTTACTGCAGGTGAAATAATAGTGAAGAAGATTCACACGTCAGAAAATCCTGCAGACATGTTAACCAAGCCTCTACCATTGGCTAAGTTCGAGCATTGCTTGGACTTAGTGGGTATTCACAGCCACTAAGTGCCCATCGGGGCATTGCCCCTAGGGAGGGGGCGTCACCCTTCGGGGTGCGATGACGAAGTCAGAAAGCAGTGATTGGAGATTTTGGTCCAAGGTGGAGATTGTTGGGTTTCGTGGCCCAAAATCCAAGTACCGGCATGGTGTGACCGTGCTACACAAGACACGGGCGTGTCAAGACGAAGAACGTCCAGTCGAAGAGGACAGAAAAACGGCACGGGGGTGCCGTGCCACGTGGCACGGTCGTGCCCCGTGTTTTTACGCCGCCTCTCTCGGAAGGCAGTTAGAGTTCTGTTCAAGGAGGGATTCCACTTGGCGGCTAGGGTTGCATGCTAAGGGGGAATACCCTACTGTTTAGACCCTATATAAAGAGGGTCAAGCCTAGGATCTGAAACATCTCCAGTACTCATACATACATTGAGAGGTAGAAGTACTTTGTGAGAGATTACAATAGAGAAGTTGTAATTCTGCTCTTAGATCAAATCACTGTGGTGATTGTGATCGTGTTGTATTCTTCCTGCTCATAGTGAATTGTTCTGGTGCTGTCACCGTCCGTGGTTTTTCCCGCATTGGGTTTTCCACGTTAAATCTCTTGTCTTCTTATTTCTGTTTTCTGTTATTCACTTGAATTCTGAATCTCTAACTCATCCTATCGCTTCCGCTATTATTGTTACTCTAATATTTTTCCTAACATGTACAAATAAAATGATCTAGAGTGCCAATGTCACTAATCCCATCAAGACCGTAGGAAGCACAACACCACCAACATTAGTCATACATGCTGCGGTAGCCTTATGAGGAGGAGATGACTTGTTATCGGCCGCCTCCTCGTCAAACGCACCGCCCTTCAGGAAGGGGGTGTGGGCTGAGGATAAGTCATTGCTCTCTAATTCAGGAGCCTTGCCGTCGGGAGCATTCTTTGGGCTATGGGCCTTTACCGGCGATATCGATTCTACCTTGTCGCCCTCTGCCGGGGATTCGACCTTGTGGGTTGCCGCTGGCAATTCTACCTTGTGGGTCTCGGCCGGGGATTCGACCTTGTAGGCGCCTCACTGGCGATTCTACCTTGTGGGCCTCCGCTGGGATTCGACCTTGCGGCTTCTATTGGGGATTCGACCTTTGGGGCACCAGCAGGGGCAATTTGGCCAATTGCTGGGGTCATGATTGGCTGGCTAATTTGGAGCACAGAGATGTTGCAGGGTTCAGATACAATAGACTTCAATACCTTGGCGCTTTGTGGGGCGTTGTTGACCGCGGACCCCAGTAGGACATCATCACCCGACTTGGACGCCTTGAGGAAACCTTGTCGGTCAATAGCGGCGCCAGTGGCCTGGAATAGGGTGGTTAGGGTGACTTGCTTGTTGGCCAAGTTAACCAACTTATTAGTGTCACAGTAGTCGAGGGCGACGTGTGTAGCAAGTATGTTCTTGATCACTTCTCTTGGCTTGCTCGTGATGGAGCCCATGGAGCCATTGTCAACAGCGAAAACGGTTATCGTCTGCCGGTTGTTGATGTCAGTGGCTAGCCCAGTCTGGGTTAGAAATTCACCAAAAGTGCTGAAATCGCCGTGCTCCTGAAGCAATTTAATGATGTCAAATGACTTGATGGTGGTCATAGAGGGGAGGATTACAAAGAGAATAAGGATAAAATTGGCTATCTTTGAAGCCATTGTTGAGATTAATTGAAGTTTTCTTTAAAGAACCAAAGGAGGAAGAACACTTATTGAATTTTTCATGTGATGAGAATAACAGTTCCCAAGAACTCCTTATATAGTGTATAGTTGTGTATAATTTGCATCCTGTTACTTGGTTGTTAGTGTATCTCTCTTCCTTGATCTCTTTTCTCGATGTTCACAACCGAATACTAAATTTAGAATAGAATTATATGCTAATTACAGTTAGATTTCACCACATATTTGGTGGAGTTAATTGAATCAGCTAGCCATTTGAAGTTCCTGGTGTGCTGGAGGGCTAAAAAGAAAGAAAATACTCGATAGAACATATTAGTAGGAATTTAGAGAACCACTACAAATTAAATGTTGTTTATGAAGGGAAGAAGTGAAGGAATCATGAAAGGCAAAGACAACCCCCCCCCCAAAAAAAAGAAATTAAAAAAATTAAAGTAAAAGAAAAAAAGATATATATATCTGTGTGTGTGTGTGTGTGTGTGTGTGTGTGTGTGTGTGTATATGTATGTATGTGTGTATGTATGTATGTATATGTATTTAGATAGATAGATAGATAGATAGATAGATTGATAGATAGATAGATAGAAGACTGAAATACCATGAAAATATCAGTAGGATGCGACATACATATCCTATATAGCCCATATATTCAGATTTATTTGTTTATTTATTTTTCTATCGTGCTTTTTCTTTCATATGTTCCAAATAGGTTTGGGTTCGTATGCTGTAGGTCATGCAAATTAATTTATATGGCAATAACTGTCTCAGGTAAATTGGAATTTTAGACCACATTTTGATCATAAAAAAGTTATTCCCTCGAGCTAGATAAACCTACAATCTTTATAACCCATTAATACTTTCTTTATTTTGAGGGAAAACCCATTATGTGATTATTCTCATGCATGAGCTTGATTAAACACTAAAATTGCCTAAGAGCATATGTGCTAGCTCTATGTGGAGCTCCAATTAGCTTGTAGTAGGCTTTAATTCCCAATTTCTTTGTTGCTAAGAAATTAAATTAAATAATGGTTAGAATATATTCCTTTTGGCTTACACAACGTCTTTGCATAAGAAGCACTCATTTAGCTTTATAAAATATAGTGACATAACAGCTATGATTCCCTAAGTTTTTATTCTAAAGTTATGCATATATGGAAAACATTCCAATTCCAAGAATCGAAATCTAGATAACTAGGGTTTTTTGTTTGGGGGGGTACGTGCATTAATAAGTTGTATAATCACATACGTCCAAAGAAATATATAGTCCCCAATAATACAATGACATAGCTTCATATGTTTTAATTATGACATCGATCCTCTTATTATTTTTATGTAAAGAAGGAAGACGGAAAAGTTGGCTTTTAGGTAAGTATTTGGGGCTTGAACTTTTGATCTATAATTAATTAGCATATTAGAAAACCTAGTGAGCTAATTAAATCAATCAAAAGAATAAATCATGCTAGTGATGTTACCCAATAAAGTGAGGGCACAATTCCATTAGTTTATTTTTACATGCAAATTTGGAATCTCCTTACTAAAATCATGTTATTATCTCAACTTGTACTCCAACCTAACTATGATATATATTTATATATATGTTCACTCCTTCGACCGAATGATAGAGTTAAAATTTTAATTAAATTTTATATATTGTAGTCGCTTGCATGCTATTTCAAAAATAAATGTATATAAAAATTAGTAAACAGTTTTTTTAATCAAAAAATTAATGAATGAATACTTTTGACAATGAGAAATTATATTATTAATTAATTGTGTTTTAAAACAGCAACCATCAATTTCATAATATTAATGCACAAAGTTAACTTTCTTATCAATCGTATTCGCATATATAATTAGAGTGAAATTAAACTACTTTATACCATAATATTGAGTGTTGACATTACATTAAAAAAAAATGAAAGAACATTATCACTATGCATAATAGTGAAAAATGAAAGATGCAAGCACAATCTATGATATCCAACTTAGCTTATACTTGGGATAAATTAAAATATAATAAAATAAAATATCTAGGAGATAGGAGATGACATTGAAAAAGATAAATGAGATGAAAATAGCTAGCAAGCAATGAAAAAGACTAGCAATGGTGATGCCAAATGGCAAGAGAGGGTCTTTTGGGAATTGGAGGACCAGTAAGAGTGTAAAACCATGTAAGACTCATGTATAACTTGTCAATGAAATTTTGGAAAATACATACACAAATGATAAAACTAAGGTGCCTTTGCCTCCAAAATTTGCTTTGTCTAGGGTGGTCACTTCCTCCCCTTCATTTTTCTACTAGATTTCACACTCTTGGGCATCAATTAATTAAGCAACTACCAATGAGCTCTTTGAATAGTAGTTAAAATTGGGTACTGAGTGTATTGGGTCCTTTGCTAGCTCATAAATCGATTTTAAGAGACCACTAAAAGATTTTTTATAAAACAATTTTGTGTAGTTGTAAATTTTTCCTAAAATACATTGGATAAAAACAAATCGATATCATATTATAATTCTGGTTAATGTGTTAACATATTTATGGGAGAATTTCTAGATTAAGTCATAAGATAGTGAAGTTTTTTAAAGAAGATATGGATGTATTCGGACTTAGGTTTTCAAGCATTTTCAATAACTTGTATATATGCACTAATATATATAGGTATACAATACAATATAAGCCTACCATATTATATTTGATAGTGAGTTAAATTACGATCACGATAGCAGCAACAATAACAATGATGTATAATAGGGGTGAAAAAAGAAAATATGAAATAAAGTAAGAATAAAAAGGGTCATTTTTCATTTTTTTCATAGACACATTCAGTTAATAGGATTTACAGATTATATCTAAATAATTGTTAATGGACAAATGCCTATTTCACCATTGGACCATATCCCTCAAATTAGTGGGATGCCATGCATTTGCTTTAAGGGGCACCTCAAATTGTAGTGATCAACTTTCTTGGTAGTGGACCTCAAACGACATGCAAATTGATTTATCCTTTTTTTTTTTTTCCCACAAACGACATACGAAGACTTTGCGGGATGAACGCATGCGTGACCTAATACACTTGCATGTTTGACGTCAACCCACACAAGATATCCCCATTCTCTCCATATTCATTATCCCTCGTAGAGCATAAATCTATTTCTGATTTTTCGATTATGAGTTGAAGCTTTAAGTTAGTTTTTAAACATAATATCGAAACCGTTTTGAGCGAAAGGTCTCGATCGAGTTTGAATCTCAAACCCCTATATTGAATTATTGTGTAAGTTAAGGAGGGATGTTTGGAGCACGTTTTAAGACCCGGAGAGCATTAGTATGAGGAAGTGTGTTAGAGTATAAATCTATTTCTAGGCCTTCAGACATATGTTTAAACATCTGATTGAGTTGTTCTGGTACTATATTCAAAAACCAACTCAATCAAAAGTTTAAACTCATAATTAAAAGCCAATTAAGAATATTGGTTTATACTTTAACAATCTCCAAAATATTAAAAAGCAGTTTAATGAAGTGTATTCCATTTTATGTCAAAAATATATGAAATTCTAGATATTAATCAAATGAGTTATATTCTCCCTTATTTTTCTCTTAGATGTGTCTTTCTTTATGAAAACACCATGTAAGAGTACGTTACGACTCCTAATTGTGGTATTTTTCTTGAAAAAGAGAGTATCCATTAATTAGTAATCATAACCCATCTACAAAACAGACTACGTATATTAGATTACAAGACTTGGGAGTGGGTAAGTATAGTACAACTGCAATCATTTTTAGTGTGAGATTTGATTGGATTGAGATTTGAAATGATTCAAACGTAGACAATATTGCCTCAGTAAGCATCCTTGACTAAGCTTAGCACAAGACAATATTATTATTACTTATTTTGTAGTAACGAGTGAATTATATGTGTGCTTACAAATTTTTCGATTATGTTATAAAAGAAAATAATATTGGACATGATATCTTAATGATCAATGCATAAAAATTTTATCGGATACTTTTACCTCAATAATAGAGGCATAAAGTTTAGATACACTAAGTACTAATAATCAAAGTAACTCTCACTACAAGAAAACTCATTGTCAGCATCGAAATTTTGAGACGACAATAAATTAGACGTTAATAGATTGTTTATATCTAAATTTCTCTACTGAATCTCACATAAGCAAAACTCACCCTAAGAATTACTATGGTTATTTCCATCTAACAACGTACATTTTAGCCAAAACTAGTCAATTAGGCCACTCTAGATTGTGGTTGTTGACCTAAAGAAGTAAATATGTGTCACCACATCCTCTTCCACTCTCTTCACATGAACTGTGCGTGCTTTTGTGGGCGCTACCCTGGCCTTTCCCCCCATTGGATCGAATTCTCTATGTCTCTATCTTCTTTTTCCTATATACAGTCTTGGTTCCATGCTAATATTCCTCAACCAAATACAACATGAGCATCAAGATTCCACCCTAAACCCTAACCCACGAGTGCCCTAAATCACGGCATAAAACATAAAGCAAAAAGGCCCCTTCTCTCTTCAATTGGCCCCCACAATATCTAGATTCTCTTTGTACCCAACACCTAACCTATCATTAGACTATTTTTTTTCTTGTTTTTTCCCTGTCTTTCCACTATATAAACCCTCTTCCTCTTCCCCATTTCTTCACCTCACCAACCCTCTAAAACCCTTCATGTAATTCGATCTCTCTCTACCAATCATCATATCCCAACATAGAGAAAACCCTGCCCCTTGGCTTATTTATACTGAACAAGGAAAACCCAAGCGATCATGTCAGGAGTTTGGGTGTTCAAGAATAATGGAGTCATCCGCCTGGTGGAGAACCCCCAGGCGGAGCACGGAGGAATTGATCAGGTCAGGCAGAGGAGCAAGGTGCTCGAATACCTACCCACTGGACAGGTAATCACTTCGTACCAAACCCTAGAGCGAATCCTCAGTGGTCTTGGATGGGAAATCTACAACGGAGGTGACCCTGATCTCTATCAATTCCATAAGCAGTCTTCAATTGACTTGATCTCCCTTCCTCGAGAGTTCTCGAAATTCAGCTCGGTCTACATGTATGACATCGTCGTCAAGAATCCTAATGTCTTTCATGTCCGTGATGCTTAGCTTTTTCTACAAGCTTGCATGGCGAGTGCATGAAAAACTATCGATATTGCATGCACATTAAGTCCCTCTCTTTTACATGTGTTTTTCGCGATTTACTATTAGTGTAATTCCACAGTCTACAAGAAGTTACCTCATATCCCAAAACCTAAGACATGATGTGAATCATGAATCATCTAGTTAAATTAGATCCATGGATCATAGGAAGGTGATCAAAATAAACCACATCATTTTTAATTAGCTTGTAGGATATGAGGTTGTGTTGTGGGCTGTGGAAAACTACCTAGCTAGTAGTTAGTTTGGCTTGATCTTGTAAAAATGTTGTTTAATAAAACGCTTTGTTGATTTCCTGCAACTTGTAATGCTAGCTAGTATTGTATGATCTTCTTTAATGTATCAAATAAATATGTGCATGCATGAACAAAAGAGAAAACCCCATATTTGATTACACATTTACTTTTGTTTGTTTCAAGAAGCATTTTTTTTTGCATTTAATTTTTAAATTTTTCATTTCAAACATGAGACTTTTAAAATTTAATATGTCATTAATTGAAATAAGGTTCAAATTTGGAGGGTTATAATTAATCATATTTTTGATAAATATAATAAAATTTCATCTCTTTATAGTTGATATATATATTATTTTTAGAATTTTAAATCTTAAAGCATTTACTGTTGAAGAGGATATAGTCATCAATCTCATATTTTAAATTTCATGTGAACATTCTTATTCATGTGAACCCTTCTTTTTCTGGTGGGGTATATTGTGTATAGAACATTCTTATTCCACCAGAATTTTTTATTGTTTAGACTTCGCTTTTTTTCTCAACTAATTATTATGTATGAAGGTGCAAAGGTTGATAAAGGCATGATTCGAATCCAAATCTCTGATAACAACTCTCAAAAACTTTACTAGTTGAGCTGACACCTAGTCTTCTCCCTTCATGTGAACCCTTCTTTTTCATTATTCCTTTTTTCCCTCTAAACTACGGAATATTTACAGAGACATAATCATTCACAAAGATATCAAATTTTTACCTAAAATTTATTGCAGCCATGTTTATATAAGTTTCTAAATACTGGAAATTTTAATTTGTAATTGTTTTTCAAAAATATGTCGAAACATGCATAAGATAAATTTGAATTTCAAACCTTAAATTATTCATCTCGTCACGCAAAGGTGGATTTACTATTTATCATATTTTTTTCCTTGATAGCATAGGTAAAAAGAGCTACAAGTAAAAAAAGATTGAGAAAAGGATATATGCAGTAGACTTGCCCAGGTGGCCACTGTAAAAATATAATAATAATAATAATAATAATAAGAAGAAGAAGAAGAAGAAGAAGAAGAAGAAGAAGAATAGTAGTAATAATAATAATAATAATAATAATAATAATAATAATAATAATAATAATAATAATAGTAATTGAAAGCAGAACTTCAAATTCCAGAGTGTGGGGAAGAGAGAGAGAGGGGGGAGGGGTGGAGGAGAAGGTCCTTGAATAATAGAGAAGGGTCCCCAACCCAGACAAGAGGGATGATTGTTCACGTGAAGTATCGATGGTTACACACTTAAAATGGCTCCTCCTAATAATGAATTTTTTGAATATTACTATAATCCCCTCTAAAAGAATTTTCGGACTAAAATTCTCATATGCCATACATTTTTATGCTCCTCTTTTCCCTTCATCCTTTCCTTTCCTTTTCTCTTTATGAAAAAAGGGTTTTTATATAACTACACATCGACACTTGATTATGATATTGTCACGTGTGTGTATATATATATATATATATATATATATATATATATATATATGTATATGTATATATGTATATGTATATATATATATTATTATAATATATATTATATTATATATATTTTATTATAGAGAGAGAGAGAGAGAGAGAGAGAGAGAGAGAGAGAGGAGAGGAGAGAGAGAGAGAGAGAGAAAGTAAAACAAAATAAATTCCTTAAATTTTTGGCACATGTCACTCCTATAAAATTTCTAAGATATTTAATATTTTTATCTTTTAAAAAAAAAGACGGTTGGTCAATTATGAGTGGAAGATTTTCTTTCCAAGAAAAATTTCATAAAAATTAATTACAATTCCAAAGATATAAAATCATTTAAATTTTTGACACATGTCACTCCCATAAAATTTCTAAAATAGTTAATTTATTTTATTTTTAAAAAAATAGTAGTTAGAAAATTTATGAATGGAAATTTCTTTTCAAAAAATAGATTTTATAAAATTAATTATAATTTCAAAGATTTTCTTCCCAAGTAAAAACAGACGATGCTTAATAATGATAAAACATTATATCATATTACTTTTGATAAAAAAAAATTGTATTATATACTTCTAATATTACCAAAAGCAAAGAATTATATTTCGGATAATCTATTGTGCGTATTTGGTTGCCAATGTTCACCAAACTTTGGCAACTAATGTAGAATATTATAAAGACATATAGTCACACACATTTTCTTATATTATATATCTTATTTACCATAAAAACACATTTATTATTATCAAGAAAATAATAAAAGATACTTGATTTTCATCATTATTTTTTTCGTATGTATATATAATGATAAATAAAAGTATGAAATACTAAAGACCTTAGATTACAATGCAATCTCAATAACATTATCTATATATGCAAGACAATACCACCAAAATTTATTATCAAAGGCCAAAGGTACTAATTTGCTTTCACTTTTCAAAGCACAAGAGTTTAAATCAATATTAACAATTAATGGTGCTAAGATTATATATCTTTAATACATATTATTATTTTAATATGTGAAAGCTTAATTATTTTTTTTTCCAATTTTCAATGTACGAGTTGTCAATAGAGTATTAACAATTTTTTTTTGTGGTAAAAGTATCTTCCCTTTAAACACATTCTTATTAATTATATTATTTTTACTATCAATTAAACTACAAATATTTACTACAATTAAAAATTTATGAGATTTTCTATGCATCACATGGGTCCTACTTCACCTTAGTACAAAAAATACAAATTATTTTTTTTAAAGAGGCATTTTACTAATGCACATGCAATATTTCTTCGTAGACAAAATAGTCATATCAATACCTAAATACAACGAAACTAGAAACAGTGATTCTTACCCATAACAACTAATGTTCCACTTCGGGTCAAATTCTTGAAAGGAACAGAGATTACAATCCAGCCTAGACTTAATTAGACAGACACAAGCAGCTTAAGCTAAAGCCAAAATTTACACTAGCTGCAGTTTCATTCTTCATAAACTAAGTGACATGCCTGCCCTACACCAAATACGGAAATCACTAATACTCCAGAGAAATTGTAAGCTGCAGGCATGTATTAATTGTGGCCAGTCTTCCCTGATCACGATAATGTCACGCTATGCAGCGGAGATTGAAGTGAAATTCATCAATTGTAGAGTATATCAAGCCTTCGTCTTCCAGGCATGTGATCGATTGCCTAAGACAAACATGAAATGAACAGATCATTGTCAACGTAAATGTGCATCTGCTTCTCTGAATAATTTGGTTTTGGTTTTTTCTGAGATGAGGTTATTTGCATGGGGGAAAAGGAACTTACATGATTTTGTCCACCGAGAGCTTCAAATGTCGAGCAATTTCATCCCTGTGTACACCCTTTTCTTGTGCTCTGAAAGAACATAGATGTTTCACAAATTCAGTGCTAGTAAGGATGCAGATAATGAAGCATTTATATTCCAGTCCGCAAGAAAATTTTGCAGTTACAATACATGAATGGTTTGTAATGAGAACGCAATTTAAAACTTACAAGCTCGCAGGTTGTTGCAGATAATCAAGCACCCTCTGATCAATGTCTTTTAGGCCATCAACACTCATCTGCATAGAGAACTACACAATGGGAAATGAAAATTAGAACATATGTAAAGGCAATGTGGCCCTTGAAGATAGGAGTCAGAGGGCAGGAATTTCATAGTGTCCCATAGCATACCTGATTGGGCGGAGATGAGCGGAACCCATTAGATTCGCTTTTGACCGGGGTGCTCTGTGATGATTCAGCCATCTGACTTTGAGAGAGGGAATCACCTCTTGGTGATGGACAAAAGTGTACATTCAACGTGAGAAAGCATGTCCCAAATGCAAAGATAGAAATGCAGACCTTTCTGAAATTAGGAGGTCGGTTGATGAGGATAACCATACCTGTGACTTCTTGTTTTGCATATGTTGATAAATACACTCCACGTAATGGAGGGTAACCTCATCGAAGTTGCTCACAGGCCTGCCAACACCAGTATCTAAGTCATTATTGGAAAATATGACATTAAATGTTATCAAACTGCCATAGTCACTTGATAAATTACACACTTTAGGCAATGATGTGCCCAAAAGACAATGGCTTGCTTTTCATTCTCTCTTACCATCCTTTCCACAGAGTTGATATCTACCAGACTAGCACTAGTATGACATGGACACAAGGTTTCAAGAAATTTTGTGGTGTTTAGCCTAATTTAAACTGCTGGTGTCATACCTGTCTCATTGTCAACAGTCGAACATGAGTATAAGACGATAAGATGAAGAGTCTGGATGACATGGACATTCAACACTCTTTTTTTTGGGGGGGGGGGGGGGGAATAGCAAAAGGAAAGCTCATTGTCAAGAGTAAAAAAAAGATCCTTAAAGATTATAGGAGGCAATTTGCTTGCCAATCTGAAAAGCTGAATCGACAGCTATTGATAGGTGACAACAAAAGGTTAATTTGGTGATGGTGGGCATAAGAACTCCTTCCGAATTATTGGAGTAATTTAACTCCAGGCTCTATGGCTGAAGTACTAGATCTATTGCTCTGCACAAACCATGGGGAATTTGATTGTGATCACAACTTTATATATGTTTTACCAGACTAACCAAGCAATTACCCACTAGTCAGAGGAGGAAAGTTTGCTGGGATCTGGCTTGGAATCCACAAAAGGAATAGTCCAATTAAGATCTACACCAGCATGAAGTAGAATCCCAAAAGACGGAGGAATAATGCTATCATTAGAGTCATTTCCATAGAGAGGTTTTGTGGCCTTCAACTCTATTGATCATGACAACTATTATCTAGTTTCATCAAGCTTATTAAGCATCACAATCACAATTTGCAGTCAATTTCTGATAAAAGGAGTTCTGAAACTAGTCCTACAATCAAGATCCAAATCCTGATCATGCTATTAGCATACCAACATCTACCACGCTTTCAAACAACACCTGACAATTGTCTTTACTATCAAATATCAATTATAACCATGCAATCCAGGTATTATTCTTAGTCCGGATCTGGGAGTTCAAGACAAGTTTCATTGTTAAAGGAACACCTTGGTGCAAGACATTGCGAACAACACCTGACAATTGTCTTTACTATCAAATATCAATTATAACCATGCAATCCAGGTATTATTCTTAGTCCGGATCTGGGAGTTCAAGACAAGTTTCATTGGTTAAAGGAACACCTTGGTGCAAGACATTGCGAAGTCGCCTATCTCTATGTATATTGTGGAGACTTCCCAAGTTATGCTAACACAATTCCCACATCTTTTAATATTGCAGAGTTGGATATGTTATAAACTCAACTTTCAAAAGCTTGAGTCACCGCACTAAAGTCCAGCATGTACCAGGAAAGTATACAAGCCTATCCAATAATAAATAATACAAGGTATAGTCTTTATCAGAACAATCAAAAGAATTTAAGATTAAGAAATCTCAACTGTTGAATTTGTTCAAGGCTTAACAAATTTTCTGATCAAACAAACCATAAGAACTATAAGAAAGGATGATAGACAAACCTCACATTAAATGCAACTATTTCGGTGTCGTTTTTGAAGGTTCTCAAGTGACCTACAAGTGAAACATACATGCCATTTCTGCAGTAAATAAAAGCATCTGTCAAGAGCCCTCGTTAATAGCACACATGGAAGAAGCACCCGTGAATAGTTAGGACCCAAGAACTTACCCTATGGCCTCCATTTGCCTTCTATCAAAAGCTTCATTGACCCTAGATGGATTTAAAATGTGTTGAATATTATTCACAAGACAAACAAGAACAAGGCATATAAACACTTAGACATTGATAAAATGATAAATGCGTAGATTCCACAACTCAACCAGGGCAGCTAAAGGCTTATTAGGTACCCATTTCACAAGCATTCATCCACTTAAGAGAAATTCTAATGCCACAGTAGCATCAACCTTCGGTAAAGTAAGAAATTGGCGTTTTCATGTTAACAGTTAACACAATTGAGAAATATTTTTAAACTAAGCATCTATGAATAACTATTGAAAGAGGAAATTACCATCTCTTGCAGCCAATGCGTCCAGTTCCATCATCAAGCGTAAATGACACATCGGTCACTTTCTCTGTTTTGTCAAATACCATTCCCACCAACTTGACCTAACCCAACAAAAAGAATTTGTATTTGTTATCACCACGAACAATAGAACGCAACAAAAGAAAAGATAACAAAAACTTAATCTACATGGAAAACAGCTTTTCAGCCCTCAAAACTCACCAAAACAGTAACCTACTAATGAACATCTTACACATCCTGACAAAAGCTTTAAAATATGCGTAATTATAAACCCAATACATCACATGAACAATTCCCTTTCCATAAATCTCTCAACACAAATTGCAAGAAAACGATCCAAATTGCAAGCAATTGAGTAAAAGGAGAAGAAGAAACAGGAACCTTAGATCATTTGCAAATTTCCCACATCCTTAACATTTTCAATCATATCTAAATTAGGGTATAATTGCACGCTTTTGAGAAGAAAAAAGAGGGAGAAATTGAGGAGATTACATTGGTAACATCAACACCATCGATCTGAAGACTGGATTTGTCATCAGCAGATGAAGGAGAAGCTTGACTAATCTGCTTCACCGTCAACGGCACCACTCCCTGAGGATCTCTACTCTGCACAGAAAAAACACCAAAAACCAAAAAAAAACAAAAATTGAGAAGCCATTTGAAAGAAGATGAAGAAAGAGATGGATGGGGGGGGAGGGGGAGAGAGAGAGAGAGAGAGAGGGGTTTGAATTGAGTATACCTTCGCAGCAGGCGAAGGGCCGGAATCAGATTGAGTCAATTGAGAGGAGGTGAATCCGCCATCGTACTGGCTCGAGAACATCATCCTTTGGGGGGGGGGGGGGGAGAGAGAGAGAGAGAGAGAGATTAGGGTTTGGATGGTTTGAATGTGAAGAGATTTTGGGGGAAATTGAGATTGAGAAGCCGGGAAGAGGGTTTTATGAGGCAGAGACTAGAGAATGGTTTTTTCCCGCCATTTAATCTAATGCTCTCCCGCTTTTATGATTTTTGATTTAGGTTTGGATTTTGAATTTGGCTGGTTACGGCTTATTTTTATTTTTTTGCTTTTGTTTTTTTTTCCCCCCTTTTCTCATCTTAAAGGCAAGGGGAAAAGAAGGTTAAGAAAAAAGATAATCAAAATGGAAGAGGAATAACTAATCTAGAAATTTGATTGTGGGCCATAGATACCATCAAAATAAAAAGAAAACTAATGTTTAAATTAATATTTCACGGAAGAAAGAATTAAACATATATTTTTTGCTAGGTTTACCAGAGGCACATAGTTAGTAAAATAGAATATAATTATACAATGAAAAAAGAAAAAATTGAAGCTAACATTTCATATGAACTCTCTAACATTAATATAATCTATGCTTTCAAATCCTTACATTAAACAAGAGTCCAGCTGATTTTTGAATATATACCTCAAACTTCTTAATTATTTTTTAGGTCGAATGAGAATAATGAATTAAAAAAGATTTTTTGTTCAACTAAATGCACAAGAATTAATATATCCTCTCTTTTTTGGTGCTAATTAATATATCCTCTCTTAACATGGGTTAGCACCTAATGTATTGGATTCTCTAGTGAGAGAGAAAGGTAATATTGACTCTACTAAGACCCCAGGATTGGATGGATTTGGTGCAAATTTTTTTAAACAGTATTGAAATTTCATAAAAGATGATCTAATCAACTGTATACTTGAATTCTTCAAGAACAGGAAAATCCTTACAGAAATTAACCATATCTTCATCACGTTCTCAAACGCGCCAGTTTAGACCTATTACCCTTTGTTCAACAGTTCACAAAATTATTGCAAAAATTTTGGTCAATAGGCTTAGACCCCTTCTGGATAAGATTATATCACTCATGCAAAGTGCATTTATTTCAGGAAGATCAATCCGTAACAACTTGCTACTAACACATGAAATTATGCACAAATTTAAGAACAATTCCAGCAAAACAGCCTGAACAGCCATCAAGTTTGATATGAAAAAGCTTATGATAGATTGGAATGGGATTTTATCCTTAAATGTTTCCAAGAAATGGGTTTTCACCCAACATGGAATAATTGGACTATGAAAGCTATTTCCTCAGTATCTTACTGAATTATGATAAATGACACTCCTAATGGGTTTATCCTCCCCTCAAGAGGAATCCGACAAAGCGACCCGTTATCTCCATACATATTTGTTATATGTATAGAGGTACTCGCTCAAAATCTCATAAAAGAATCTTCCCCTCATAAATCAGGTATAGTTTTAAAATTTGCCCAAGAGCGACAAGTATTCCTTGTCTACTCTTTGCAGATGACTGCCTCCTATTTTGTAAAGTTCAACAAGAAAACTACACTCTACTCAAAAATATACTTGAATCCTTCTACAATAATTCTGGACAGCTTATCAATTTCCATAAGTCATCGCTGACCTTCTCTAGAAATACCTCCACTATTCAGATACTTGTAACATGCATTTTTAATATCATGCATATGGATGGGCTCGAGAAGTGTCTTGGTTGCCCGGTCTTCCAAGATAAACCCTCCATAACTACATTCCAAGAAATCATCCGCAAAGCCACAGATAAACTGAACGGCTAGAAAGCTAATTGTCTATCTAAAGCTGAAGAACAATACTAGTCCAATCACACCTTGAATCTCTACCAGCACATACTATGCAATGCTTACATCTCCTGAAACATACGACTGAATAGATCGATAAAATCAATCGCGACTTCATTTAGAAAAAATCTAATATAGAAAAAGGTATTCCACTTACAGCATGGGAGAAAATATGCATGCCTAAACATAAAGGCGGGCTAGGATTACGTTATACAGATGCAGTCAACAAAACCTTCTAATGTAAATTGGCATGGAAAGTTATTACAAATGACAAAGGCCTATGGATCCAAGTATTAAAACAAAATATCTTCAGAGAAATTCCAATTTCTTCGCCTATAAATCAAAAGCCACAGACTCCCCAGTTTAGAAAAGCATCATTAAAACTAGGGAATTAATGAGAACGGGTCTCATCTGGAAGATCGGGAAAGGAGATACAATCTCCTTCTGGTACGACAACTAGCTCGAAAATAGAGCTATTATTGACATATTAAATATTCTTGATGATAATACCAGTGATCCACATATTAAAATTAATGAGTTCTTTCTCGCCAATAGAACCTGTGATATTGTTAAGTTGTCCGTGACACTTCATAACCACCCTATTATTAAAAAGATAATATGGATTGATATACCGCACAACAATATTAACGACTCTTTTTATTAGGGGATTAATAGCTCGGGTGAATTTAGCACTAAATCCGCAACATGGATAGCACATAATTCACAACCGCTTCAAAAGACAGACTGGCAATTCAAATGGATATGGAAACTGGACATCATGCCTAAGATCAAAATATTCCTTTGGCAATTATGCCATAAAGCTATCTCAGTTCGAGGTACATTGGTGCGGAGAGGAATGGACCTCAACCCTGTTTGTCCTTTGTGCCTTGAGGATATAGAAACAACTGACCATACTTTCAAAGATTGCCACTCAACTTTGAAAGTTTGGCAGTAAGCTGTTCAACATGGATGGTTACCAGCCAACATAGAATCAGATATCACTTGTGATATATACCAGTGTCTCATCAATATCAAGAACCATAGGCAACATGAGATATTGCATAAGACCTCCTTCATCTTATGGAGCATCTGGAAGCATAGGAATGAAATAGTTTTTAGAAATGATATTTTCAACCCAACTAAGTGTCTTATTCGAGCGAAAAAGGCATATGTCGAATGGAAGATCCAAACTCGCATATCGATTGATGATGATTTTAGGGGGCCCTATTCTCTCCCTTGCTTTTTCACCTCCCACCAATTTGCGAGGCAGCATCCTCCACCGACAGATTTCATCAAACTCAACTTTGACGGGTCGCTCATTAATAAATCTGCAGCAGGCGGGTTTATAATCCGCGACTGCACCGGAAAACTCATTAAAGCAGGTGCTGCACACTATGGGGAGAGATCCATCCTGGTCGCATAAGCTCGTGCTCTTAAAAATGGCATAGCTGCAGCCATCCAAGCTGGCCGAAATATTTTTATAGAATGTGATAATAATATTGTCATTCAAGCTCTCAAAGGCACATTTCATATATCGTGGCAAATAGCTATGATCATTAAAGATGTTAGGTTATGGTTGGCAAACACGAAGCGCAACATAATCAACCATATTTCCCGGGAGGCAAATCAAGATGCAGATTGGCTAGCAAAAGCTGGGCACTTAGTGACACCCTCAACCCCAGTTTCTCCTTTCAACGGCAAATCTTTATCCCAATTTAGATCCATTTTAGTTGATGATTTAGTTGGGTGCATTCTTATGAGAAGAGGTGCCTAATCTCTACTTTCCTCTCTATTTACCCTTGTTTTAAAAAAAAAAAGGGGGTTAGCACCTAATTGCAGGATCCTCAATTCAATCAATCCATCATGCACTCAAAAAATAGAAAACTCAGTCAATTTATAAAAATTGTATTAATTTCAATCTTAATTGAAGAACCCAATCTCAATACAATTTAGTTCTAGAATGAATGAAACTAGAAGACATACAAATCATTTTTGATTTACAAAATGTATTTAGCTCAACCCAAATGGTAGAAATTATTTCCAAAAAACAGTGAGAGTTTACAGAAATCAATAGAAGCTAAGAAATTTTGATAATTCCATAGCTAGGACAAGGGTATGCAATTCCAAGTGAAAAGAACATGAGAAAAACAAGTAATTGGGATGTGGCATGAATGATTCTACTTCTGCAATTTATGTAACCACTTCCAGGAAGTAGGGCTTAAACAACCCCTTCCCCTTCTCCCACTTTGCACTCAAGTAGGTACAGTATAACGTATGTAACCAGTAACCACTACTGTGCCAACAAAGACCCAAAGAGCTAGTTTCCAATGGCAAGTGAGAACCATACAGATAACGGGTGCACGGTGCACGAAATTCAACCTTCCCGTAAGGAGTAAGAATATGCAACTCCGACATTATTTGGTATTTACTCGCCATTAAAACATATCAGAAAAAAAGCCTTCTTGTGAACTACAAGGTGAACATTGCTAAACAAAGGAATAGAATTCTATCCCATTTAAATCAACAATTTCCTACAGCTCAACTCTTCATGCTCAACTCAGATGTTTAAAGACCTCGGCGTGTCCTCGACAAAAAAACAGCATCCCTGCATTTAATCCGATCTTGGAGTTTTCTGTTCTAGCGTGGCGAATAACTTCTAGCTAATGACTTTGGAAACCACACCGGCACCAACTGTTCGGCCTCCCTCTCTCAAAGCAAATCTTTGTCCTGTTTTTACACAATCACAACAGAGTTAAGAGGCAGTCTCAAACCCACCCAAAAAAAAAGGAAGAAAAGTTAATGACGCTCAAGCCCAAGCAAAGCAAGATCTAATGGTTGTTGGATGGAGGAATGTATAGAAGCAGATGAGCTAATATATTACACTATATCAAATGCAAGATTTTTCATGCTTGAAATATGGCAGCTCTGAAATCTATGAGATGCTTCAAGCCACCCAAATTAGATCAATACACTGCCACCTTTCTTGCATCAGCAACAAGCCGGATAGCTCAATGATGCAACAGCTTGCTTTCAATCTGATATGCCCAGATCAGGATTAGGATACCAACTCTTCCACCCCATGGCTACGCATTACACAAGCAAAGGAAGCTGGGCCCAGTTTCTGTTCCCCCACCTATCGGCTAATGTGACTTGTGGTAATTTGGAGTCAGGGAATGTTCCGATTACCAAGATTTTGCCCTTTGGCTCAAATGGGGTTGAAAGGATCTGAGCCGTGCAGGTCTGGTTCCAGATATTCAGCTTGGGTACCAACAGGTTTTGTTTTTCAGGGTTTAACCACAACAGCAGCCATTCCCATTAGACCCGGCAAAAACATTGTTCAATTTCGATTGGTTAAGATTATATTGGGTCACATCGTGTTCAGATCGGTAGATTTTTAAGTTGGATAAATCCAATCCAGTGTGAGAAGTCAGGTATGCCTACTTGAAGTACTATGTTGGGTCTGGTTCAGATCATTTACATTCCATAAGCAGGTACGCGACAACTTGCCATGTCCCCTGCCACCTCCCAAACAAAACTCCCAAAAAAAAAAAAAAACCAAAAAATAGACACAGGATAAAGCAAAGCACAAAAAAACACCCATGCATCTGTACCCCCGTCATACTTCTGTTTCTCTTCTGGCAACATAGTTTCAGATAAAACTTCATGACATAACAGGCACACACAAGTATGCAATCCGTTCCTGTTAACCCACCCCCACCCCCTTCCCTATGAATAGAAAAAAAGGGTTTTCAGCATCAAGCTATGTAGGAGACTATCTTGTCAACTGAATATTACCTTATTTAAAATGCTTGGTTATTCCACGGAACCTATGAATTCGACAGCAACATTCAAAAGCTAATTGAATATTAATATCTGAATTATTGCACTAAACTCACTAGAGACAAAGGGGCTGCGTAACTAAGCCTAAAAATTGCCCCATTGTTGATCACACAAACTGTTTGGGGGGGGGGGACGGAAGAAATAGTGCTACTCTGCTAGATCACAACAGAAAGGCTTACTCATTGTATTTAAGGGCAAAGTTTTAGATATGAAATTTTCTGAAGATTCCTGAAATTTGGAAGAGTTATAGAAAGAGTCCTGTAGAGTGTAGACTCCTAAACTCACCTGATATGAAATGAAGACAGACATAAGGAATAATTCACATAACAATTAGTTGTGACTTCTGATGAACTAGACTGACCTGGTTCAAGAGGAACAGCTGATATCAATTCAAAAGTTGCAGTCACATTGTCACCGGGCATCACCATCTTCACATTCTCTGGCAACTCAACTTTTCCCGTCACATCAGCAGTTCTCAAATAAAACTGAGGTCTGTAGTTGGAGAAAAATGCAGTATGACGTCCACCTTCATCCTTTGTGAGGACATATATCTCCGCCTCAAACTTTTTATATGTTTTGCAAGTTCCTGGTTTGGCCACAACCTGAAGGTCACACAGACAAAAAATGCTCAGTGGCTAAGTCCTCCATTCGTTGGACACGCAGAGTCCGAACATGAATATAAAAATACTCATTTAAACAAAGAGTAGACTAAGCAATTCATGCAATTCCAATGTAGGCCAGTAACATGCAGGTCATTCATGAGGGTTTCTTAAGCGCCATTAAATAGGGTATCTACCCAATCTTCATACATGTACCCCTTACACTTTAAAAACCCTGTCGAAGGGGTGGCTCCTCTAGGAAATAGGTCTTAGTGATGCACTATAGAGGAGTTCATTTATGAATTATTATGACTATTCACAACAACAACTACAACAACCATTGCAAGTGTTGGTCCCGCTTGCTCAGAGTCTGGAGAGATCCAGATGTAATTGCCATTACCTATACGGGTATTGCCCGCATAGAGGACAATTCCAATAGACCCACCAAAAAAATTGACAAAATGTTCTAGAGTTCAAAATCTTTTCATAGAAAAGAAAGCAAAATTAGCAAAATTAACAACCAGTAATAATAAATAAATAAAGGAGATAAGTCCAGCATATAAACGAACAACACTTAGTTATAAAGCAACAAGTCTAAATAGGAACATAAGTACTACTAGTGCATACCAATAGTTGGAATCGCATGACAAGTAAAAGCCAAGACCACCCATCAACATTTCCTATGCCCTCTGGACCTATGGGACTAGCAAGTAACAAGCTATCTCAAATTAGCGACCTTAATCATACACCTCCATAGCCTCCTATCCTCAGCCATGTCCTCCGTTAATCCTAAATTCTTTAAATCGTTCCTGATCACTTCAAAGGCGAAATTATTATTATTCACACCCCAAAATATATATATATATATATATATATATATATATATATATATCACCACTATTACTACAAAGGGGAAATTAACAATTGAAATGGAACAGCTATTGAACACAAAATATTGAATTTTGTGTCGTTTAAAATACTATGTTTTCAAGTCACATTCTAATTTAGGAATTATTTGTGATATGCATATAAACATAACCTTAGGAGCCCCATCGACAGATATGCTCCATTGCAGAGAGACCAATACCAGTTCAGCTTTTCAACGGCACCTCTAATTCTTTGCATTTGTCTTCCTCCTCTCTCTCTCTCTCTCGCCCTACTACTGGTTCCTCCTCTGGCAGCACTATTTGTCATCCCCTTCCTCCGCTATTTAAGTTTTGAGAGACCGGGTCTACACAATCTCCCTAAAGTCCCATGATAAGACAATACAAAAGCACCACAAACCCTACAAGGTCATCAATGAAGCAACGGCAGGATATAGGCTACACTGGCTGACAAAAAGTGAAGCTGGGGGAATAGTCAAAGCCCTGTCTCTCATTGTACGAATTACGATGTTCACAACACTGACTTAGGAACCACTAGAACATAACCCATACACTAATAAGGAACTAACTAGAATGCTAATCCATTTATTTAATCAGACATCATACGAAAAGGTATTGCTAATCAGAGGCCTTGATTTGTTTTTTGGGGGGGGGGGTTATAGACCTCTCAAGGTGTAGTGACGTGGTAAGAATAATTTGTTCCATCCCCCTCGAAACTGATGAACTTATATTTTACATGGTATCAAAGGCAAGGCAGCCAGAGAGATTAGCAGAATTGCCATCCATATACCCTAAGAATATATTCCACAATGTCCAAAAGTCATGCATAACTGAACATGCATATATGGGTCGAGGAACTATATTTCAGGGCAAGTATCAGAAAGCTGCCAGTCACAGACTCAGATCTGGGCCATAATTGTTCCACTATAAAGTAGCATATAACAGGTTTCGTAATTTACTTTTATTTTTTGCAGGTTCACTCGCCTAGCTGAATCTATTCCAAGAAACATCAGACATGTGGTCCAAGGAATTCTGTCCGAAAGAGATGGTATTTGCTCCAGCCTTGACCATGACCATCAGCTTTTTGACTCTTCAGTTTGGGGAACTAGAAACTCCACTAAAAATATCATTCACATATACAATGAATTTTTGAACATTTTTTGTCACAAGACAGTTCTAAAATGTACAAAATCCATGTCCATGAACAAGTAGAAGAGAGAGAAAATCTTCAAAGTTCAACTTTGAACACTTATTCAGATATACTTGTAGCAGAGGATGACAAGATAAGAAAGCAAATGCATCCCAAAGCAGCAATTATATCTCTACAAGCAAGTAGAATAGAATTCCAAACCTGCCCTCGCTGGACATCTTCCCTCTTGAGCCCACGCAGAAGCAGACCCACATTGTCACCGGCCTGGTCAAAATAAATTATAATTTATAGCCTGTGAAACAATTGGAAGTTGTCCCTTGTCCCTTAAATTGCTAAATTTCCATCGGTTACCTGGCCATAATCCAAAATTTTCTTAAACATTTCAACACCGGTCACTGTGGATTTAAGTGGACCACCCTGTAAAGAAAATAGTAGGACAGGTAACTGTCAGCAGAGCAGCAGAGTTCAAACTTTCACATCGACATTGTTTAACTTCATCACAACGGATGCATTTTACACATAGATTCAACAGATAATAGCCAACAAATATGATGTAGAAGAACAACTTTCAACAGTAACCTGCATTAATCCCAATATTTCTACATCTTCTCCAACTTTGATGGTCCCTTGTTCGACACGACCAGTCACAACAGTTCCACGTCCCTGCATCAAGACAAAGAAAGAGTTACAGCAGTCTTTGAGAGTAGACTTTTTGACTTCTGCTTTAGGGTTGTTCTCAGTTTTAGAAGAAACAGAGTCTTGTTCAGGCTTGCGCGTATGAAAGTTCTTTGTCAGCCAAAAAGGGTACTCGCTAGTCGCTGAATATTACTCAATGAAGATAAACTCAGAGGATAGCCAATTCAAACTATTCAAAGGCCCATCAATCCCCTCCCACGACCGAACCGGGGGAGGGGGGAGGAACCCCCACACAACTAAGAACAGTGGGGAAGAACTGAGCAAGCTTTGACACCACTTAACATGAACGAATATCTGAGAACAAGAGTTTTATAACCTCTGATTGTAGATTTGAATACCACATGTCACAATCAGGCAAGCAGAAAGAAAAAAGTAGCCTCTGCTAACATTTTGCATCTTTCTTCATCATACCAGACCCATTATCCCCATACCTGAATTGAGAAAACATCCTCAATTGGCATCAAGAAAGGTTTGTCCAGTTGGCGAAGAGGATCAGGAATGTATTCATCCACAGCATCCATAAGTTTCAAAATAGCTTGTCGCCCTATTTCATCATTTGTTCCCTGTAAGGCAGACAATGCAGAACCCCTAATGATAGGGATCTCATCCCCAGGGAACTTGTAGAAGCTAAGAAGTTCTACAGACCCCCAAAGAAAAAACAAGTAAACAAGCAAAAGAAAAAAGTTAAATAAGTAGTACATACAAAACAGAACCAAAAAAAACAGGACAAAAGAATAATCAGATGTGTTGATTAAATAGAGGAAATGACCTTACCACGGAGTTCCATTTCCACGAGTTCAAGTAACTCTGGATCATCAACAGCATCCACTTTGTTCAAAAAGCATACCAATGATGGCACACCAACCTATAAAGAAACTCAAAGATTCAAAAATATGTGGACCTATATACCGAGGAATGTGAACATCTTCTGGATTGAAATTAGGTAGGAAAGTGAGATGCTAAAACTAAATGTGCCTCATAAGACAGTCATAACAGGAAACACACCTGGCGTGCAAGAAGAATGTGCTCCTTTGTTTGTGGCATGGGCCCATCAGGAGCAGAAACAACAAGAATACCGCCATCCATTTGAGCAGCTCCAGTAATCATGTTCTGTACATCAATAAATTACCTTATAACACAGAGTTTGACTAGGCTCTTGTGTGTATAAGTAACAAACTTCCATCCAACACTTACTTTCACATAATCAGCATGTCCTGGACAATCAACGTGTGCATAGTGTCGCTTTGCAGTTTCATACTCCACATGGGCCTGTAATTGAGCTAATTCAATTATTGTCCAACAATGATGCACGACCACTCCTAAGTCAAGCAAAGAAATCCAAAAAGATCAAAACAAGCAATCTGCTAACCGTCGCAATAGTGATTCCTCTCTTCTTCTCTTCGGGAGCTTTGTCAATTTCATCAAAGGCAACCGCTTTGGCCTTCCCTTCTTCTGCCAAAACCTAGCATAGAGAAGACTACTATCTTAGTTCTGTATGCACATATATCAATGGCTAAATCAGTAAGACAGCATACTAGCCCTCACAAATTGCATAAACAACCCAAAAAAAAACGAAAAGGAACTCAAAGAAAATAACTAACAGAAGACAAGTACGGAAAAAAAAGCATCAAACATATAAAAAGCAAAACCATCAGCAGGGGCATAGAACTACAAGGTCACTCCACCTTTGTAATAGCGGCAGTCAAGGTTGTCTTCCCATGATCAACATGTCCAATAGTGCCAACATTAACATGAGGTTTCCTGTTTAATCAAAGAAAAATAAATCATAGCTAATTGGAGGAGGAGGCACAAAACACCTCAAGAATTCAGTTTGTCTCCCTATGACTCCCTCTTTTGTCTCGCCCTAAATGTTAAGCTCTCACACGGCACATGTACTATAGCAATTCCTCTAGAACCAACCGAACATATGGAAAAAGCACTACAACAGAGTAAAGTGCATGATCATAGTTGTTTATGCAGCAAAGAAAAAGATCCTACCCCCCCCCCCCCCCCAAAAAAAAAAGTAGCTCTACTTCAATGTTTTTGGGAAATTTAGCTTTTTAAAGGGTGAAAATGTGAAATAGACTACAAGCGACAACTAGAACACAAGAGTTAACTGGATAAGTGAAATTACCCAGAGGAGCGAAGATAGGACATGGATTTGTCTGGTTAACTTACAACAAGGCGCAATGTTGCATCTCAATAACTTGAGATCCTTATTCGTTCAAAAAATTGAGAAATTAAGATGGCTATGTATGACACTGTCTGCCAGCCCATGTACCTGATTGCTTAAAGACACATACAGCATGGGTCATTTTAGTCAGCTTGAAGCTATTCAGTCGGCATATTTATTGCAAATGCTTAATATCTGGTAACAAAACGACTCTAAGATGCCATCAAATTCGTTATTCCTCCACTTATCCAACATGACGTTTCGCCATTGAACCGCCATTTCTATGGTAACAAACCTACAACAGCATACTAGAAGACATAGCAACCTAGATGTTTTGCTGAATTATCATACCGAAGATCTAATCATATCAACAAAAGAAAGCACATCCTTATCAAACAAACCATTTAGTTCACACTCCAACAAGCTCACTGAATTCAAATTTCTCCCTCACTGTCTTCATTTCCAAAACAAGCATCAAATCATTTCTCAATCATAACTCATCAAATCAGCAAAACTACCAACCAAAAAAAAAAAAAAAAAGGGCCAAAAACTTACGTTCGAGTGAAGGTAGCCATAGATCGCCACCACGAGAGAGAAGCTGAAGCAGCATCATTTCTCAAAATCGTTTCAGCGATCGAGGAGTAGCAACCATGCGAAAGCAAGGCTCGGCAAGTTGAGTAGAAGTAGATTTGCTGTGATGAGGAAGGGAGAAGGCGTTTCGAGCTAGGGTTTCGAAGAACTACGGACGCCATTTGCGATGCGACTCCAAGAGGAGATAGAGGAAATGGGGGTGGAAGAGGCGACGGAGGGAAAGGGTTTTACCCGCACCTGAAAACAGAAAAAGGAAGGGTTTTAGGCTCTTGAGGGTTTGATTAAACTTGAACGTTGAAGACAAAGGGCATTGGGCTTTTATATGTGGGCTATTATTCTCCACGTATGTTACCCAGCGAGTTAGGGCTTGTTGTGTCAAGCTATGTAGGATGCTGGAATTCTCCACTGGTGAAAATCTTAGGGCATTATTTTTGAAGGATCCCTGTGTTGAGATTTTTTCAATAATAGTCTTTGGGCAAGTTTTTGGAAAAATTATCCTCCTTTTTATTACCCAAAAAAAAAAACTCTGTGAAGGATCATACTGCGATATCATTTGATCGTTAATCCTTGAAAATAATTGTGGAAATGAGGTTATAAAAGTATATTAATATGAGAAACTTGGAATTTGACATGGAAAATAACGGGATTGAACGACTAGTCATGACTAATTATACTATGAACGTCACCTTTTTTCCTTGAGTTAAACGATGGGTTGTGTAGATCTAATTATACTGTCATTTGTCTTTTTGGGAGGGGAGGGGTTGATGAGGATATGATTATTTGCATATTTGTGCAGAGTTTCTTTTGAAATTGTGAAAAACACGTGTCTCGTTTAAGAAATTTTGCACGGAAACATGCGAACTATGCTTAAGAACCTCTTTATGAGGCAACCAACTAGGTATGTGTGTCTTCTTAGAAACAATTTTTCGAGTCATTATACCTTATTTTATATAAATAATACTCTATAAAAAGGACAATGTGGTAGATTTTGTATATTTTAATGCATAAAACAGGTAAATAAAGAAAGAAAATGAAAAATGTACATATATTTATATCAATTTTCTGGACAATCTGCTATTTGTTAAGTTGAAAATTTAGAAATAATGAATTGAATTATAGTTTCGTACGAATTTTCAAATGAAATAACCTCAATTTTAAGGTTATTGGACATCAAAGATTCCTATTAAAAATAACATCCAGCGCAACGTACCGTAATACCGTAAAGATGCTTAAGTTTTGTAAGGTAAAAGGGTCAATAACTATAAAAAAACGTCGAAATGGCTAGGAAAGATGGTGGATTGAATGAGTGCCTCATGAGGCAAATGGGTAAATAGTTGTATTATATTCGAGATGTGGCAAGAGAGGCGATGAAAAGTAGCCTCCGACGAGCAACGAACTTTCGTCAGTAGTCTTGATATATACGTCATGGAAATATAGGTCACTTTAGGCTTATCCGCAAAATGAACCATGACCTTAACGACCCAATGCACTAAATGTTTTGGATTATCTAGTGCAATATTTAATAGCGAAGTGAAATAAATATAATAATCTCACGATACTTTTTCTTTATTGGGAAAAAAAAAAATCCAATTACAAGTGTTATGGAAGTAAAGGCAAAAAAATCATTTCGATTTTTTTTTTGGGGGTTGATGCAAATGAGTAGCAAAGCCTCTGCCAAAAAATATTTCATACCCACACTTAATTTTGAACCTTATATCTTATTAGTAATGGATAAAAATCTCAACAAACTATCCATATAGTGACCAAGGACTCATGAACCATCTAAAACTATATTAGCTTGCTTAATTTGGCAGTAAAACAAGTTGATAATCTTCGGGGGGGGTTTTTTTTTTTTTTCATATGCCCAGCAGATCATCCTTTCTGTAAACTACAATCAAGATAAGGGAGGCCGACTACGTGTTAATGAGAACGATAAAGCGTTCATGACAAAAGAGATGAAAATTTGTAAGCCTTATAACAACTTTATAGTAGTTGAATTTTGAACCCCTTCGTATGTCGTAGCATCAAAGAGAGAGCACTGGCAATTTATTTAATACTAGGGCTATACTTATGATATAAGAGTGTGAGATGAATAATTTATTAATATATTATTAAGAAAATTTGATTTCTTTATAAAAAAAGCAAACTATAAAGTGATGTATTATATTATTTTATTGATACAAAATAAAGCAAGTCTTTTTTAGTTTTTTCCTACTAATAATATACTTTTTTATTCTTAATTAATATATCTAACTCACATTTTTGTTGTATTTGCAACATTAAATCATATATATTTAATGATGAAATTTTACTATTAAATAATATGAAGGTATATAAGAAGTTAACTTATTAAATAGAATTAATATTATATTAAATTTACATCCATCCTACATAATATTTTGTTTTTATTTTAAATCTCATATAACATCCTATGTTGTATTAATGTGTCTTACATGACAGTTGTTATATCGTTCACCCGATTGTACAAATGCATTTGTACAACCGGGCCCACAAATTGCCCCCACGTATAAAATATAAAGAAAATAGCCGGATCTCGGCTCACTAAAATGCCCTATGGCTCACTAAAATATGCTGCTATGCATCCATTTTCGCTCACTAAAAATAATGTATAACTCACTAAAATATTTTAGTGAGTTGAGACACAATTTTAGTGAGCTAATACGTATTTTTAGTGAGCAGACATACCGAAACTAATGTATCTTATGTATCCAAGTTTCACTTAGTAAAAATACTATATAACTTATTAAATGTGTTATTATACTAAAAAAGTGTTATTGTGAATCTGAAACTCACTAAACTATATTATAGTTGTCTATATTTTTTTTAGTGAGTTATGATATTTATTTACTGAGTTGGTATATCATACAATCGGTTGTACAAAACCAATTGTATAATCGAATTTCAGCTCACTAAAAATGTATAGCTCACTACAGTACTTAGTGAGCTGAGATATAATTTTAGTGAGTTAATACATACTTTTAGTAAGCGGATAGATCAAATCAATGCATCTTATGTATCATAGGTTTCATTTAGTAAAAATACTATGTAACTTATTAAAATGTACTATTATACTAAAAAAAGTGTTATTTTGCATCTGAAACTCACTAAACTATATTCTAGTTGTCTGTATTTTTTAGTAAGATATGGCATATATTTAGTGAGTTATGGCATATATTTAGTGAGTTATGACATATATTTAGTGAGTTGGAATATATTTAATTAATTCACTACATTTCTATTATACTCATAAAATATAATACAAACACCCTTATGGCATAGTACAAAATGATTGAGCTGTAACATAACCCAAAAACTTCACATTTTTATTTGCTGCCTATCTATACTATTCTTTTTAGTGAGTTATACTATTTATTTAGCGAGTTATGATAGATATTTGATGAGTTATAAAATATATTCTGTGACTAATATGATTTAGCGTGGAATACTAATTATTCATAATAAAAAATGAGTGAACAGACAATTTTAGTTAGCACATATACTTTTTTGTTCATATTTTAAGGTATGATATATTCGTCTTTTAGTGAGTTATGACTTATATTTAGTGAGTTATGACATACTTTTAGTGAGTTTGACTATATTTGTATTATACTAACTAAATATGTATAATATGAATGCGCTTATATCATAATAAAAGATAATATAAATATTTCTTACTAATATTGTATTGCTCATTAAATATATTATATAACTTACGAATGCGCCTTTGCCTTTTGAAACACCAGTAGGATTACACAAAATTCTAACATAATAATCAACATCAACAGTCTCAGCAACAGAACGATCTAATGTGGATATGAAAAATGAAGTATCATCTGCAAAAGCAACATAATTTTTGTGGTGAGTTATAACGCATAATTGGTGAGCACAATCTTCATTCTAGTGAGCCAAACGCTTGTGTTAGTGAGCAGAAATGCTCTGTGATGTAAGGCAACGGATTTTTTATAGTGAGCTATTGTTTTCCCTGTTATGCATAAGATTAATTATAGTGATTATATTTGGTGAGTAGAGAACTAATTTATGATTGCTAAATACAAGCTCAATACAAGTGAGCTAAATGTATTTCTTTAGTGAGCCAACGACTATATTTAGTGAGCACATAGCTCATGTTGGTGAGTTGTTGTTTCTCATATGTACATAGCAATAATAAAAATATCATTTGGAAAAACAACCATAACATTTGTGGTGAGCTATAATATAATATCGGTGAGCACACAGGTTAATCCTAATGGGCCAAACGTTTCTTTTAGTGAGCAAAAACTGTTCTGCAGCACAGGGTAACATATTTTTTATAATGAGCTAAATGTATACCTTTAGTGAGTAGATAACTCATAACGGTGAGCTATCGTTTCTCATATATCGTAAACCAAAATTTACATAATGCAATCCAATTCAAAGATCTCGAAATTAACTCATTAAAACGCAAAACTAATGAACACAACTTCCAATCCCGAAAACAAAAACAGAGATCGAAAAAGCACTATTAAACTTGACGAACAATTCCCGTTTTATGAAGATTCAACATCAATAGCGATGTTAAGATCAGACCCAACCATTCAATAATTGCTGAACATTGCAGCAATCGAAGCAGCGAAGAGCAATCGAAGCAGCGAAGAGTAGTCGAACAATTGAGAGAATGAAAACTGCGATTTTAAAAAATTGAGGAGAATGAATTTTTCTTTTTTAAAAAAAAGCCTAGGGCTCGACAGTTGGATGACTCAAAATCGCTGTTGGTGGACCCGGGTGGACAATTGAGTTGTCCACCCGGTTGCACGTAATAATTTACGATCAGATTTTAATATTCGATAAGATTGGATTATCCCTGGAATGCCATATTCTTATTAATATAAATAATGTGAGTATCATGCATCTTAACATATTTTATATATATATATATATATATATATATATATATATATATATATATATATATATATATGATATGATGATAATGATATGATATATGATATTGACATACACTCAGAGTCATTAGATCCACCTTCACTATATCAGATCATCCTAACAATTGGAATGAGTTTAAGTGGTGGGACCCAGCATTTAAAAAAAATAGAACTTGATACTTACAACCACATGAACAAGCGAGGCAGCACGCGACAACATTTCTTCTGTCATTCCATTTTTTGTCTTTTTGTGTATATTTTTGTTTTTCTTTTTCTTTATTCTTGAAAATATTATTTAATTGATTAAAAAAAGAATTGTATATATAAGGTGGATTCAATGATAAATATTTAATTTAATTGTATAAGATTAAGTTTTATTAGTTAAAAAAATAATGAAACTTACATGTTAAAAAAGTAAAATCTTTGTTAATGTGGCAATTTTGGGTTTAATTTTTGGAACCCAGGCTGATAATAGTCTCATAGATCGTTGCCCGCTTCCTGGTTCTATTTCCCGCTCTCCGACACAAAGACCTCCCAAGACCGCCTCCTTTTTCTCTCTCTTGCATGCTCACCTCCCTCACAGTTCCTCTCGCAAAGCCGCCTCTTTCCCAGGTAACGATTTTCTCTCTCCAGTAACCTTCAACACTTACCGAATTCCCTTTCTGATTCTCCTCAAGCTGCTGAATTTCAAATTCCGCACTTCAATCTTCGCCATTGAAGCTTCAATTTTTGTAGTTGAAGGGCGAAATTCCGGCATAGCTGTTCGTTCAGTCAGCTGCGATGTGAATTTATTGACAATGGAACTGAATTTTTTACTTATGTTTTGTGATTGGATCTCCAGATCGTTCCCTAGGGCACGAGCAGCAGCCATTACAATACGCTGAGTGAGCTCTAATTGTTTATAGTTTTCGCTAAAAGGTGCGTGCTTTGGATAGATTCGAGAACAGATTTTTTGGTTGAGCCGAAGTTTGTACCTATTATTGTAAATTTGTTGTTGAGATTTGGAATTTGTTGTTCCTAGGGTTTGTAGATTGGTTTTTGATGGGGAAGGACGAGGAGGAGATGAGGGGCGAGATAGAGGAGCGATTGATAAATGAAGAGTACAAAATATGGAAGAAGAACACTCCATTCTTGTACGATCTGGTCATAACTCATGCTCTTGAGTGGCCCTCTCTTACTGTAGAGTGGCTTCCTGACCGCGAGGAGCCGCCTGGCAAGGATTATTCAGTGCAGAAGATGATTTTAGGGACCCATACTTCTGAGAATGAGCCCAATTACTTAATGTTGGCTCAGGTCCATCTCCCTCTGGAAGATGCCGAGAACGATGCTCGACATTATGATGATGAAAGGTCTGATTTTGGTGGGTTTGGGTGTGCTAACGGAAAGGTATTTGGTCATTTTGTTTTATACCCCTTTGATGGGTTCAGAACTTGTTACTCGTGCAGATCATTTAGTAGCATACAACCGTTTAGGTATTTCTTGTATGAAGAGTTTTTGATCCAAGAATCAGGATTTATCTGGTGATTTGTGGCAAGAAATCGTAGAAAGAATGCATACGGTGAATTTGCTAATGATTCAAAACACTATTGGTCAAGAGATGAAAGAAAATCAAAGTTCATGGGTCTTATTTGTCGCTTTACAAGGCAGAGATTATTCAAATTTAGAAGCTGTGGGGGAAAAGCGGTGAGAAAAAAACTGAGTAAATGTCAAAATGGACAATTACTTTAGGCATCATATTAACTACCAAATGGAGGGCAATACCACCCTCCCTTCCAAGGTCGAAGATCCATCACAGTTGCTGGATCAATTTCCTGCAATATCTTACTCCTTGAGTAGGATTACCAGAAGCAAAAATTGTAGTTTTTAACCATATGTTTTCCTGTACTCAGTTGCCAACCGTAGAGTCTTGGAATAGTTTCTGATGCCGTAAAGCTAATGTGTTGCCATGAATGTCAATTATTGGTATGTGAAAATGACAAGTGGATATTCAATGTGATGAGGCAGAGCAAGGTTATCCTTAAGGGAGTTTAAAGAGTTGCTTTTGTAATGATTTGTTCAAATATTTGAGGGAGCATACGGTTGCTAGAATAATAATGAATGTCAAATAGATTGTGTCGACGTTTACTTGCATAACTGTTGTCGAAGTAGATAGTCCTTTGTTTTCTTTCGGCATGTCTAAATATCACAATGTTTCCTTGCTTGCTTATACATTTATGATGGTAGTTTCACTAGTTTGTAGCTGCAATTTATTGGCATTTAATACCAAATGCTAATAGCTAGCTTATTAAACAAATGCCTGAATCAGCTTATTTTGCAAGTCTGGTCAATCTTTGGGATTTGTTCTTGGCAAGCAACAAAAAATTATATATTAGAACGAAAAAGGAATGGGTGTAAAGTAACCATCCTACAAAGCGATTATAGGCATCCAAACTAGGTATTATCACACAATCATTGACATTAAAAGAAGAATAGAAATAGTTCCAATTATCCCAAGAATGAATGGTCTATTCTACCAATAGGATCTATAGTTCTAGTTTATTGACAAGAAATGCTTTTATTGGCTAGTTCGGTTTTCAAACCCTTGAGCCATGGACCAATAGGCAGACACACACAGCTTGGACTTTCAACTTGAATGTGTTTCTCTTACTTGGACTCTTTACTTTTTTCCTCAAGCTTCATGCCAGTATAACTGAGTTTGTGAAATGCTCGGTGTTAAGCTCATGGCCTTTGAAGTTCGAAATAATTGGATCATTGAAGACTTTATGGGTCATCAATCACCATTGATTATATTAACTCTTGCGTCTCTTGGTCTGCCATTTAGTCCCTTACATTGGCTTCCTGGATTAACATTCTGGTTTGATTGGCAAGCTGTGAACCCTTTCAGTGCATCTAAATCATCCCAATGGATAAATAGCTTAGTGCCGCATACTAAGAAATGAGTGACACATAAAGTTGCCCCCTCTTTACATACTTTACATTCTGCCCATAACCATCCCTCTAGTATAACTTATCTAAACTATTTTAAGGGCACTTAAGTGATATTATCCACTGTTCAATCCTTAAATATTTTGTCACTCTCTCAGGTTCTGGATGTTGTTGCTTATTTTCTATCACATCAATGCATAAGTTGTGAATGTTATGTTGGTCTTTAGTCTTTACTCATTACTGTTTCCAATCTCTTCTGCTGTTGTATTTCATCTACTAGGTGCTGTGTCAGCTTGCTCGATGCACTATGTTCAAGTTCCAGATAGTAACATTACCTTGTAGCTAACTTAGAATTGCATTGAACATTGAGTTTTGTACTCTTGTGGACCTCAAGCTCAAGCTTAAGATTTCCTTTAATTTAATTATTTGGAGACTGACATCCATTTTTTATCTCTTTAAGTCAAATGGTCATAAAATCTGTTGTTATTTATCATTCAAATATGTATTTTGTGCCTTTAGGTTCAAATTATACAGCAGATAAATCATGATGGAGAGGTAAATCGAGCTCGCTACATGCCTCAAAATCCTTTCGTTATTGCCACCAAAACAGTCAGTGCAGAAGTATATGTTTTTGACTACAGTAAACATCCATCTAAGCCTCCTCTTGATGGTGCATGCAATCCGGATTTGAGGTTGCGGGGCCACAGTACTGAAGGATATGGTTTATCGTGGAGTAAATTCAAGCAGGGCCATTTATTGAGTGGTTCAGATGATGCTCAGATTTGTCTTTGGGACATCAATGCAACTCCTAAGAATAAAACTCTTGATGCCATGCAGATATTTAAGGTATCATCTCTTCTAATCTAAACTACAGCTAACTTGTTTGTGTCCTAGTCCTGATGTCATTGCCTTGCGGCTCATGTAGATAGAAATACTAATAGCGTCTTGTGTCTATTGGCTGCTCAAAGCTGTGAGGTGTGTGGGCCTGATATTGCAATTGGGTCTCTGCAATCTAGTTTAACGCATATCAATGGCTGAAATTTTCATAGAACCATGCTGATTTTTATTATTTAAGGGCATGAATAGGATGGTAGACTAGAAAGCCATAGGTTGTTAAATGAAGTTGGCTTCTACATCCTACCTCACTGGAATGCTTTGGGCTTGTTCTTTCCTTTTTATTTGTTGGATGCGATACTATATAAGTACTTATGGTCCTAAAGACTGGTCCTAAAAGATTTGTATGTTTGTAGGTTCATGAAGGTGTTGTTGAAGATGTGGCATGGCATTTGAGACATGAGTACTTGTTTGGCTCTGTTGGAGACGATCAGTATCTGCTTATATGGGACCTCCGATCTCCATCAGTTACCAAGCCTGTGCAGTCTGTAATTGCTCATCAAAGTGAGGTGAGCCATATGTGTGTCATGGACATGTTTGAACATTATAGTATTTTGGTACATTATATAAATGTTTCCATGGCCTTACAAGAGTTGCTTGTGTCTTTGTTCTAGTGAATGCCTTTTGTCCCCTTCATCCCCATTGTTTATGGAGCTATTGTCTAAATGACCAAAATGACCATGTCAACTAACTCTTTGAAATTTTAATCGCATTATGAAATTTTGCTGAATATGTAGGTTAGGCTAGGTTTGGTTTTGTTTTGTCAAGTTTAAGTTTATTTGCTTTTCAAGTTCCCAAGTTCAGTACCTGGATTCTATGCCTTTTGGAGTGGTGTACCGGGATGAATCTTTAATCTTTCCAACTTAACAGTTAACATGCCTTTCTCCTCTTTCGTTTTATTGAAGGAACACCAGACTTTAGGGAATTTTCTACTCCGATCTTTCCAACTTCACTATTCAAAGCAATCCAGACTATGAGCTTAAATCCTATTCCTATTGGTTTTACCATGCATGTGTGGGTTTTTTTTTTTTTTGGGGGGGGGGGGGGGGGATGCAAGGGGCGAGAGTTAAGGAAGAGGAAAATCCTCCCTATCTGTTATGGGATTAAAACCCACCTTGTGTAGGACAAGGAATTCCTTCCAATCCCATTAGGGCATCCCTTGATAGCTCATCTAAGAACAGTTATAAAACTGCCATGTCTACACAAAATCTACAACTACTTATTTTCTGAGTGTACTTGTTCCTCTGGTCTTATTATTGTGTTAAATTAATCCCTGCTAACTACTATCTAAAACTTCAAAAATCTTTTCAACCTGTTTACTAGTTGGTTTTGTCTGCTCTGGACCTCATCTGCCACCATTTAACCTAACAAAATTTTTGGGCCAAGATATTGATACAAGGACAAAAGTTCCTTGACGGTTACCTCATCTATTTGGTTAGGCATACCATGTGGGTATGAATTTGGTTTATCCTATATGGAGGATCCACTAAATGGCCTTTAAAAATAGAAGGAAAAAAGCAGGAAGAGAAAAAATAAATTAGAAGAAATTTTCCTATTCGCATTTGGTTTGACGAGAATAAGAGAAAATCACAGAAGAGAGGCTTTTCTCTCACTTTTGATTTTGCTTGTGTATGTGAATGAAGGATTCTTATTCCATGCTTTAACATGGAATGCTGCTGTGAAGAATTTGGATGAATGACTTCCACAGCTTCAAAAGATGACCGAAAATAGAGGACATCAGCAATTATGATCAGCTTGTTCCTGAAAATATTTTATTGCCACAGTGTGGTCTATATGTAGTAATACAGTTTTTTGCTTGCGGATTGTTGACTATTTCTTTCGGAACTGCCAAGTTTGCTTTTGCTTGGTTTATAATCAGAATTTAGATTGGTTTGATTTATGTTCAAGGAAACACATTGTGTGCTTTTGAGTTTATGTGTTTTGGTCTGGCTTTTGATTAGAGACTCAGTGCTTGTGCTTTATCATTAAATGTTGTTTTTAATGTCTCAGGTGAACTGCTTGGCTTTCAATCCGTTTAATGAATGGGTTGTGGCAACAGGTTCTACTGATAAAACTGTCAAGTTATTTGATCTGAGGAAAATCAACACTGCATTGCATACTTTTGACTGTCACAAGTAAGGATGAATCACTCTTTGGTAATGTATTTTCATTTTAGCACATTCTCTATCTCGGATGAGCAATGTTTTAGTTGTGCATATTATTCATGATTTCTTCTTAACAGGAATTTTGGTTATGTGCAGGGAGGAGGTTTTCCAAGTAGGATGGAATCCTAAGAATGAGACTATCTTGGCTTCTTGTTGTCTTGGTAGGAGACTTATGGTCTGGGATCTTAGCAGGTAAACTATTTCCAAGTTCTTGTGTTCATAATGTTTTGTGGGTACTTAAGAAACTTCTTGGAAATGGGGAAAACTTGCCTTTTTGTGAACTTCACATCAGTCTTGTATGTTGTGTACTCGCTCTATCCCACGGCAAACACCTTCTAAGTCAGACATTCAAATAGGAGATATTTATCTTTGAAAGCAGTAGTGCAACAAATCATTAGGACTTCAGCAAAGAGATTTTACCTCTTTACGGACAAAACCCAAACAGAGAAAGATGGTGGCCTAAAATACAGTTTCTAAAAACACATAATGGCATCTTTTAGGGCTTACTTTTTTGTATCTTCTTCTTGAGTTAACTAGGCCTTGAATCACAGCCTTCGTTTGGTTGCAACTTTCTTTGTTGGTCAGGCTCATTGGCATTCTTTCCAGTTCTAACAGAAAGCATAAAATGGTCCACCTTTTAATCAAGTGAGCTGCAGTGAGACAGCATACAGGAATCTTATCTCTATAGTTTGAGTGATGGACTTGGTGCATATCCACAATGCACCGGAGAAGAATGTTTGAGATGAATTTTCTTTGTAGAAATGACAAATATTTACAACTTCAGCTGGTAAAGGGAAATTTAGCTTCAGTTAGTATTGAGCCTATCCGCGTGCTTCCCAATATGCAGGATTGATGAGGAGCAGACACCGGAGGATGCTGAAGATGGCCCACCGGAGTTGCTCTTCATTCATGGAGGTCACACTAGCAAAATTTCGGACTTCTCATGGAACCCATGCGAAGATTGGGTGATTGCTAGCGTTGCTGAGGACAACATTCTCCAAATCTGGCAGATGGCGGAGAATATATATCACGATGAAGATGACTTAGCAGGAGACGAGGCAATGGCCACAAAGGGTTCTTGAGCTTTAAACTTGCCTGGGCTTTTAGCAGAGCCCCCCAAAACTCTCTCCCCTATTCCCTCCCTTTCCCTTACAGCATATAGGAGCAGTTAAGGATTCCAGGGTAAGGCTATTACAATTTGAACTGAACACCCCCCCGGGGTGCGGGCGGCTCAAGACCGGCAACCACTATCTGTGTCAGGGTTTTGAGCCAAATCAGGGATTGGTATCCTCCCAAATTTAGGTGTAGGCTTTTCAGATTTTGCACCATTGTTAATTACTCATTGTGTACGCCCTCTCTGAGAATCGCACCTGGAATACCTATGTGGTGTTTAATACGTATTAGCGAGCTCTGTGAATTTGTGCTTTGGCACTTGACATTGTAGCCTGTAGTTGGTTGGTCTGGAACCTTTCTTCTAACAGTATGAATCAGTATTTACAGTGGCTTTGATTTGATGCCTTGTACATCGTTACTGTCCATTTCTTGACAATTAGCCGATTCTTAAATCTGAATTATTAATTTCTTGAGAATTAGATTCTTTCTGTGATGATCTGTAGCATCATTTTTGACATCAAAAAAAAGTTTGAAAGATGTGAGAGTTCTCTTTACTGTGTTTTCTACAGGTAACCGAGCAGCATATTGGTTCATTAATTTCAAGCGTTGTATGTCAAGTCATGATTAAACTAGTCGTGTCGAAGGAGCGTTGAGGACTTAGGGTAACTCTTGAAAGAACAATTGTCCTCTCGATATAAACACCCCCAAATAAGGCCCATATTTTTGTATATATAATCTTCTGTTTTTTTGTTTTTTTTTTGGGGGTGACGTAATACCCCATCTAATCTCAGTTAATGCTGTACTGGCACTGCATATTTTTCTGGGCAAAACGTATCACAGAAGAAGAGGAAAGAGACCAGAATCGGCAGTGCGAATATGAAGTTGCGTATACGGTTGTTGGAGAATCTGATGTGGTTATTTTGCAGGAAAAATGTTATTCCAGGTTGAAGAAGTAAAAATATGCCTAAGTTATATTTCTAAATTTGATGCGTAAAAAATAACTGTAATTGTATAATGAGGACAAGTTTTGGGGGATTAAGACAATAAATTGAAAGTGGGCAGTAAGCATCTTTCATTTGGTGATACAGCATGATACTTACACGGCTTTTTGTAGCTTTCGCTATTACATAATTTTTCCTCATTTGTTCAAGAAATCCTGCTGTTGACTTTGATCTAACCTTATCTACATTCCAACACTCTGATGGCTTGCTTCTTCTCTTTCTGTTCGCTTTTTTCGTAGATAGTTATTAACTGTTAGTTATTTGTGTTTGTTTTTTAAGAAAAAAGTGTTTGAAAAAACTACCTAATTATGACAAAGTTGTGAAATTAAAACCTAATTTCGCCCCCAAAAAGGAAAAACTTGTTCTAAAAAACTCAAAATTTGAGCATTTTTAAATTGGCATTTTGGACTCAAAAAATTCCTTCAAAAAACTGATTTGCTAAATACACAAATCAGCTGTCTTATTTTGTCAAACAACTAATTTTTAGTCCAAGAAAATTCTTTTTGGTAAAAAAGCTTTACAAAAAGTTTTTCACCAAACACCTACAAAGTTAGATTTAAACCCTAGAAAGAGAATAATAATTTTTAGAAAAATTTCTTCCAGCTCTCATAGTTTCTTTCGGGAAAATGTATGTAGTAGAGGTTCAATAAAGACTTTCAACTAAAGGTGGTTTAAATATGAGTAAATTAGAGGCTATTTAACCTCACACTTAATGATCTAACATATATTTTTCAGAAACAATTTTTATCAAATCATTGTTATAAACTTCGATAAAGACTTTTAAACTAAAGGTGGTTTAAATATGAGTAAATTAAAGACTCTTTAACTTCACACTTAATGATTTAACGTACATTTTTTGAGAAACAATTTTTTTTATCAAAGCATGGTTATAAACTTAACGAATGGTGCGATTTGTGTTATTTAACTAATCAAATTCAAATAAGAAATTCAATGTAAAGATTTGAACATGACACTCACAATATTGTATATGAGATGCTTATGCACGTACTACTGAATTATTTGTGTGACCCCTAGTCTTTTTAATTCCATTTTGACAATATGCCTTAGATTAAACATCCAAGCTTTGTTCAAATTTTAACCATGAATTAAAAAAGACTAAAAGAATAATTATTGCACCTAAAATACAGTCTTGTGAAAGTAGATTTGGTATTTGGTTCGAGGAAAAGCCATTATAATTGATGAAGACAAGTTCCAAACTCAAGTTTTAGTCATCACTTAAAGGTTTTCACAAAATAAGCTTAATGTCATCTTCACATAAAATATGACAGTACAATCATTGCGAAGATATACTGTGCAACAAACTCACCGATGACATAAATATTTTTCTGTTATTAATGACAATTTGATCTTTGATTACGTACTAATATGACTTAATTTTATTTTTATTTTAAAATTAAAATGATCTTATTTCAGTGATTTGAATATCTTTATTTTTAAATATAAATTCCATATTAAATTGGTGTTTCAAATTAGGAAAGTTTTATTTATGAACCTAGAAAGATTGCTCAAGAAATTCACTTGCCCTAAGTCCATATTTATTTTTTGATTAAATATTTGGACCTACATGTAAAATAAGATTAATACTAGTAATGGAAGGGGACATTAATTCTGAGAATTTGATTGAGTTGACCTCCCACACCCTCCGCACCCTTTGCCCTTTTTAGTAGAATTTTTTTAATTTAATTTAATATATACTACAAAAAAAATAAATAAAAAGCATGGAATTTGGAAATGACCAAAATGCTCAAAAAGCTATGGCCAAGTCACACGTGTTGGGAAGATTATGTCAAAATTCAAGGGCTTTTGTGTAATTTCACATACCGTTTCATCCATGCTTACCATCCTTGCAGAAAGCAAGGCATTCGATTTGATATAAAGCAGAAGATGTGAATGAAAAATATAGAGAGAGAGAGAGAGAGAGAGAGAGAGTTTACCTACTCCCAGGGAGCTGACCTCTTCAATCAATCAACCATATGGGAAATACCCAGCTTTGATTTTGATTTTTCCTCTCAGAAATTATTCACAAGATTTAGTCTTTTCAAAATCCCACCTTGTTCCTTCATCTGAGCAATTAATTCTCGCTTCGACCGACCTCGATTTCCTCCTTTCTCGCAAAATTATTGGGTAATTTATATGGGTTTTGATTTTCTTCCCCAATTTATTGATTTCATTTAGTCATCAGTTAGAAGCCTCTTTATTTTTGGACTGTTATTGATTGAAATTTGGAATCTTGTTTCATTTCTATGACTAGGTGTGGACATGTGATCGAATTTGATTTGTGGGTGTCTTCGGGCTTATCTTGATCGAATTTGCTGTTTGTTTTGATCTCGCATGTTGTGGGGTCGTTTGTGAATTGGTTGGTTCCATCAGATTGCAAGTCTACTGTGGTTTTTTGATTATTGAGAAAGCTTTTTGGAGAAGATAAGAAAGTTGTGTTGGGAATTAGATCCATGTTTTGTTATGTGGATTGGAATATTTGGTTGAGTTTTCTCTACTCACCATCTTCAGAAGTTTATGACTCATGACTATGTTTGAGAAGCATATCATCTAAGTTTTTGTTGTTGATTCTGTCATATTTTTGGGTATAGCCTGTTTGCTTCTCTGATGTTATGCTCCATATATTTGCACCTTACTAGACCCTGCTTCCATATTAAGTACTGGCGTTGTTGATGGTCTTCTTATTGTTGTCTGTTGTACTTGAGGTATTTGTTTTCACTTGGGCTTCACACTGTTTGCACGCTAATCAGTGGGAGAAGCGGGGTGGTTAATGGAAGTGAATGTAATAATGATAAGAAGGGAAGGGAAGTAAGGTGATTTCTATTCATCTTGTTTGGATATTGTAGTAAGGGAACATAGGGAAAGGGAAGTGAACTAATTGTAAGTCTTTCCATAGGCATTCACCCTCAAGTTTGGGTTGAATAAAAATGTAGGGTTTTTGTTGGGGGGCGGGGGGTTTAAATTGGAATAATTTGGAGTTTTTCTCGACATTAGGCGTTATTCATTTCTTTGTCAAAATCTACGTAGAGCCAATAACATTGAATGTCACCATTCTCTGAGAATTGGTCTCAAAATAAGTGATGGTTCTTATATGCCTGTCATTTAGAGCCTTCTGTGATGTAACCTGATGTTTAGCTTGAAGAATTGTTCATACAGCATCTATTAAATTTCAACAACATTTTTTGTTCTTTATTGTTCTGGAGCTTGTTCCTTGTTAGATTTTGATCAATGATTTCTCGTTTGCAGAGTGGATGCCTATAGTGGCAGATTAACATAACCGGGTGCCTGTCTAGGGCCTTTTGATAGAAGAGTTAAGGTTTTGTTGGTGTTATGAAAAGTACATAGTGTTGAAGGGTTTGGAAACAGCATGTTCATGGCCTTCCAATGTTTCTATAAGAGAGGGCCCCAACGAAACAATGGTGGAGGTGAGGACAATCAGCCTCAGTCGAAGTCTTCTGATGTTGTTGATGTTCAATTGATTACCAATTGGGACAATGTAACTTGTCCCATATGCTTGGATTATCCTCATAATGGTGTACTTCTTCAATGTTCATCTTATGAGAAAGGATGCCGTGCGTTTGTGTGCGACACAAATCATTTGCACTCAAATTGCTTGGAACGTTTTAAAACTGCATATGGTGTGCCATTAGGGTCAAAGTTACCATCAACATCAGGTGCTGAAGAAAGTGAGAACTTGGGACCTGTGATTCCAGAAAACAACAGCAAGCCAAATTGTCCATTGTGCAGGGGGGAGGTAAACGGGTGGGTTGTCATTGAGAAGGCCCGGCAGTATCTTGATCAGAAGAAACGCTGTTGTGAAGAGGAGCGATGTGCGTTCATTGGCACATACTTGGAGCTTCAGAAACACGCTCAACGAGAACATCCTGATTCACGTCCATCAAAAATCGATCCTGCCCGGCAGCTTGATTGGGAGAATTTCCAGCAGTCGTCTGAAATAGTAGACGTTCTTAGTACTATCCATTCAGAAGTTCCACGTGGTGTGGTTTTAGGAGACTATGTGATTGAATATGGTGATGATGATACTGCAGATGAGTTTGAGGACTTCCCTGGTGATGAAGGTAATTGGTGGACATCCTGTATCTTGTATCAGGTATTTGATAATCTTCGGAGTACTAGAAATAGGAGAAGATCAAGAATTAGTGATGGAAGACGAAGTCGCCGTTCCAGCTATGACACATCAAATTCAGATGATGGTTCTGTGACATCAATAGAATTTCCAGACTACAGAGGAGATGAAACTGGTGAAGTCTTTGTTAACAACAGAGGCCCTGCTAGAAGTAATTCCAATCATCGGAGGTCAGTTTATCCTCTTTCTTTCCTCTTTTTTGCTTTTGTGGGCTTATCTTCTATCTTTTATATTGGTTTCCCGTTAATTACTTCTTATCCTCAAAAACTATTATCAAAGGAATGTACCCAGATTTGTGTTCCGTCGCTGCTGTTTTTGCTTGTTTATTTTTTGGATAGAGGTGTTAACTGTTAAATGGTATTATATACCAAGGAGATAGGTTAAGATTTGCTTTGAATAGCATGGTAGAACGTTTTTGCAAGTTAATTCCCTTTCCTATGAACAAGTGCCAATTGGGTGCATGACTTGAGGGGTCGCTAAGCCGCTGGAAATTGCCTGAGGATGACCTGGCTGTCTCAAAAATTATTTGAAGAGAGTGATTCTGAGCATTAAGATTTTGCTTTTATCGATACATTAGTTTTCTGTGCTATGTTTTGGGGAGTCTTAGCCTTTCAGGTGCCGAAAATTTTTCATTGTTGCCCCTGCTTAATGAGCGTATGTTCTTGTGGATTCATTTTAAAGATACATTTGTATCAAGATCAAAGACAGTTGGCTTTGTTGAACAACAGATGTTGGGAACTTGCCATTAAATGGGATTTGTTACCTGGAGTAAGTTCTGCAGCAACTATTGCGGAAGGACTCTATGAGATTGATGTTTTTTTTTTTTTTGGGGGGGGGGTGGTTTAGGACTTTCTTCCTTTTTTAGTTTTTTGGGGTGGAGTTCGGAGTGTTTTTTGAGGGGACACTGGCCAGTCTAAGAGGGACTGGAGTTTGAAACTAGGTTTTGTGGTACAGATACTTCAACAACTAAACCTGGATGAAACCTGGACCTATGAAACATGCCTTGTGCTAATTTCCTGATGTCGTCCCATATTATGGCCTTGGTCAATGGAAGCCTTGGGTTATGATTTACTGTGTATTAATATGCCACCTACAATCGAACATTTTAGTGGGTGTACACTGGGTTTTAATTTGATTTGATGCATCAATTGAAGGAACATGTATAATACATACATTTAAGAGTGTTGAATCGAGAATAGTTTATTTGTGAACCGGAATTGAGTTGTTTACTTTTACTAACATCTTCCGCATATCTCTAAATTGTTCTTCTGTTCCATGCAGTTATCGAAGACGACGCTCCCGCTTCAATGACCATTAGGTGCGTAACTTGTTCATTCTCTCCTTCATCTTCTTCAGCTTTGTTTTGGATTGGAGAATTATGTGGATCATCGATTCATCTCTTAATCTTCATCAATAAAATTCAGGTGGAGGTGTGGAGTGTGATCGCATAGCTATGAAAATATGAATTTGTCCGCGAAGGGTTTTCGTTCTTGAAATCTTAAAATTTAGCAACTTCTCTGACATTTCTCAGTTTTATGATGATACAGAAGCCGAGGAGAATGACCAAGAAGATGGCATTCAGATAGAAGATGTTGGGATGTAGCTACAGCTTGTGGTGTCCCCAGCGTGCAGCAGCGTATATCGTTATTTTTCATTAGCTTAGCTCTAGTGTTTAGACTCAGTGGCTCTGAAATCTTCGTCTGCTCGGAAAATTTTCTGGTCTGAAATTTTCCGAGAAGATGAAGTGAACAAGCCTTTTGTCCTTGGTTTTAGTTCTACAGATTTATTTCATTGATTAGCTCTCCAATTCCATGTACTGAATGGAAGTTTCAGTAAAAAAGTAGGAAGTTTTAGACGTCCCAACATTTCAGGATTTGCCTTATGTGAGATACTTTGATGTAATGGGTTCATGGTTGTATATATTTCTTGCTAGATGCCATTCAGATCCTTGTTTGGTTGCTTGAAATGACCAATACATTCTGCTTTTTTGAACACCTCATGATGTATTTGGGCCACATAATCAGCATAATGTAAATTGCAAGCTGACGGACCATCTTTTTGACCAATACAGCAGCAGCAGAGGCAGTTTGGAAATGGGGTCGGGTGCTTTTTTCGTACATAAATCGCGAGTTTTTATATCTTATATTCCTTCCCATTATCCAAGAACAATCTCGTTTATTTCCATTCCACACCATTCTTTTTCATTTCATGTCATTGCTTCTCATCATTTTCACTCCCTTTAAAAGAGAACTACTCATTCTTTCTCATTCATTCCTGTTCTAAACTATTCAATATCATTCATTCCTAGTCCTTTAGGAAGAATACCGTTCTTTTCCTATCTTCTCATTCCTTCTCCGCTCTTCCCGTTCATTTACATTGTATGCTCATTCTTTCCCAACGAAGAAGAAAAGGCTTGAACTAGGTCGCTAGGTCTTTAATATCCGCTTGATTTTCTTTAGTTTCATCTTAATTTATATCCGCTCATACGAGTTAGGATCGAATCAGAATGAGCTGATGGAATTTGATTTTGTTCATTCTTTCCCAACAAAGAAGAAAAGGCTTATAGAGTCATTTCTAGACAGTTTATATAATTCCTAAATGACCAGCATATTCAGATCCAATACGTTATTGTATATCTCACAATGAGATCACCCTTTTGGGGCCATTAAGGGTCATTCGTATGTTGGCATATAATTATAAAAGCATCAGGTTGTGGGTGTCAAAAAAGAAAGCTGTTATATGTCGACTTTCTTTTGTATCATAATTCATACATGAGCATGACCTTTCGTGCACCCTGTGCATGTAATCTCTTCCTCCCCCCCCCCCCCCCCCCCCCCGTCCTTGTTATTTTATTCTTGTTTGTGGTTGCTGAAATAATTGTGCCCCCTTATTGGATCGGGGCAGAGCCATGCTTTCATCATCCTTCCTTTTCCATTCCTTTTTCTAGGGTTTTTTTGGGGAAGTGGATTTTAGATTAATTACCAGAAAAACAGTATAATTGTTTGTTCGACATAACAAAAGGACAAGCATAAAGGAATTCGAAAGGTTAAAAGATTTTGTTCATAATATGAGACAACTAAAAAGGCTATAACTATTTAAGAGTCCCACATAGATCGATTGGGTATGATTGAATCTGGAAGACGTTGCTTATAAAGTTAAGAGTAAAATTTACCGCACAGAAATGGTAAGTGGATAATTTAATTTCTTTTCATTTTTTAAAAGTCGTCAGACAATACTTCAAAACCTGAATGTTTCTTCTGTTTGTTTTTATTTGATTGATTACTTTCTTCTCTTCTCTTTCTTTTTTTTTTTTTTTTACGTAGAATTTTATTTGATTGCTTGCTCCTGCTTTCTTTGCGTGAATATGCTAAGCGATGGAATCATCTTTTTGAAAAATGTGGTATAATTATGCAACAACTATTCTTGAAAGAAAAGCAACAAATGAATAAACTCATTAATTAATTACTTCACATTAGTTATCCAATACTTATAACTTTAGGTCTATCTATTTCATCATTAACACACGACTTTCCAGTGGACTTTCTAGTCACTCCGTTGCTTGTCACTACTTAAACCTTTTTTTTGTCACTTATAATTAACTCTTGACAATGCCTACTATTCCTAATCGCTCTTTTACACCCCTTTATACAATTGTTGTGTTCATTACTTCTTACCATCAGATCCTCCTCCTCTTTACTGCAAAATTAAAACACCGAATATTCACCCTTAATAACGTTTATTTGCTGTGCTCTAAGCCATTTTAGCTTTATCAACTATAAAAAAAAATTTTAAAAAAACGACTCTTACTTGGCTCACTGGCCCTAGAAAATTAAACATGTAATCTCATGGTGATCGTCCAATGACGGACCCTTTACTGTCAAACCAGTAACATCCTAGGCAAGGCAAAGTATGTCAGGCCTGACCCTGGACTATCTTTGCCTGTTGATGCCTGTTAGAGCAAACGACAGTAGGAGCCAAAATTTGCCTACGAAAAGAGCAAGCCCATATAGTCAACAAATAATTTCAACACCAAGTATTAACCACCAATCCGCCATATTTGAGCAAAACCAACAAAATCTCCTCAATATTTTAACATCGAATGCACCCACAAGTACCCACAAAATCACGCCGGTTCTAACAAAGGGCAGCAAGTTCTTTGAAAAAGAAGACGACGAAGAAGGGAACCAAGGAAACCATATTAGAAAAGGTGCTCCTTGCCAAAAGAAGGGACTAATGTGGTACATTCTTTGGTAGGTTCAAGATGACATTATTCTTAATGCCAATCTTCGTCCGCATGGCTTCTGCTCCGGACCTCCCTCTGCTAATCTCCTTCAACACCTTCATTCTTATTGTTCTCTCCTTCGATTGCACGGTGGAAAGCCCCATGTTCTTATAGCTGATGAAAATAAAGAAAGAGATGCGAGTTTAGACGGGAGGAACATTTACACGCCAACAAGAAAGTTCACTAGGTACAGATTGAGGACAAACCTCGAGGCAAGTGCAAGGGAAATGGCATAATCATTTGCGGGTGCTGGGCGTGGTTTTTGCCTATAGTAGCGCAAAAATTCCCGAGATCCGAGTGTCTTTGTGGAGACTCCATTGTTGTTCCTGCTTCGGATGACTAGCTCCGCCCCACCGCTTCCAAGTTCGACTGAGTTTGCCCCGTCATTCACTGCAACTAACTGTTTACCGTCTTCATCCATGTAGCTATCCACAAGAACAAAATCGAGTATTAGAACAATGAAATGTTAACAATCTATGATCATGTCTGATGAACATGTCTGATGAAAGATACGCGGTCCACTGCATTCCTTCAGTCATTGAGTGAGAGCTTCGAAGGTAACAATGGGAAAGCTACAGATTCCACCATGTATAGGGGAGTAGGGAAAAATTACATGCAAGCTCAAAATCATACAACCCCCGTTCTGTGGAACTTTTATAGAACATCAACTTCTAAATACTCGCCTGCCACTTTTCTTCAACCCTCTCTCATATGTTCTCAAAATTGGATATTTACCATCGAGTGTTGTAGAATTACAAAGAAGTGTTGCAAGCAGAAGTTTCCTCCTCCAATTCCTCTTTTCAATGCCTGGGACCCCCCTCTCCGTGTAAAGCTCTCTCTTTTTTTGGGGGGGGGGTTAAGTGGGACTGGGTGAGAGGGGATCTTAGAAACTATACGAACCCATCGAGCCGCTGTATGAGCATGTAATCCAATTCCCATGTCATTAGCAATAAAGAAACCAGATGATTAGATGAGTACCTGCTGCTATAGTCATAAAATTCTTCTAACTCCACTTCCTCATCATCACCTCCCTCACCATAGCGAACTCTGCAATGGCTTTTTGCCTCCATGTGCTTCCTAACAGCCTCCAAGCTGCTAAATGGGTGGCATCTCTCATTGCAGTACAGGCATAAGAAATCCCTTTTAACCTGACATAAAATTTGCATCACAGAAAACAAACATAAGAATTCACCCAGTAGAGAAGTGAGAAGAGCGAAATGGAGTCAAGACGAGTAACAAAGGAAGACGATAAGCAATTAAGCAAACAAGAAAGAAGCATGCAATGCCATTTGAAACTTAGTAATAGGTAGCAGCTCTTTACCTTAAGGCCGACATAAGTTAGAAGCCCCTTAGGATCTTTCAAATATTCAATGTCAGGAATAAAGAAACCATGCTTTTTATGCATATGAACCATACAACTTTCTATGGTATTATTCTGCAAGTCGCACATAAAGCAACAAGTTGGGTCCAACTCCTCAAAATCATCTTCTTCATCCTCCTCAATATCATCACTGTTGGCTGATTGTTCATTCATCTTCATTGAAGTGAGTGAATCTGCAGCCTCATCAATCATGTCGTCCTCTGGATCAACCTCCTCCCACTCACTTTCCTCACTTTCCTCTGCATCCACATCCTTTCTGGGTGGAGGTCTTACTGGGACACGACGACTTAGTGGCTTAATTATGGCGTTCTCTGCATTTTGAGGATTTTGTCCCTGGCAAGCCCGTATTATATGACTCTTTGAATTGAGATGCTGGGCATGAGCCTTGGAGCTTCTGTAACCCTTGCCACAAAGCCCACAACTGTAGAGCATGGGGGTCTCATTTAATTTGTTCTTCTCATCAGCAAGTGCAGATTGCCTTGCCAAAAATAGTGCTTCTGTCACTCCTGGGACTCCAGCAATCTGAAACGAAGAAAGACAAACAAATAAACTAGTTACGTATCATCAAAGATGTTGCGCTTTTGATCAATCAACCAATAAATAAGCAAACAGCAGTTTCAGCTAACCCCAGCAAATTAGCATCGATCAATTCAGCTTTAGACATGTATTAACAAACATCGCATCCTACTTACATAAAGCATAAATTAGAGCAAAAAGGCAGAACGGCAAGCGGAAGGCAACTTGTTCTTCCTAAATGCGAAAACTATTTGATGAAACCAGTTAAGTGAAAAACTGAGTCTGTCAAAACGCCATGGAGATGATATGCCAGCTGGATGAGATGAATAACCCAGAAATTAGATTAAGCTCCAACAAGAAGATTATTGCAGGGAAACCTTCCAACCCTTTCTATCAAAAACAGTAAATACGCAAATGCAGTAAATCACACATCCTATCTGCCTATTGACCAAGTGAAACATAGTTCTACGAAGTTTTAGATTATAGTTGTGCTCCATTTATTTTTCTTGCAAACAATAGTACATAACCTGGATGTGCATCACCCTGAACTAAGAATGCGGCCACAACGATAAGTCCCTCATTAGAAGGCAGAAGTGCAGAACCAACAGCTGACTAAAATTATTACTTCATAGTCTGTTCGCATTGCAGGAATTAGAGACGCAAGAAGGGAATGAAATGAGCTAGTGGAAGAAAGTGCCCATTGATTCTCATCTTCTACTTCCTACCCATTTGGCAGGATTAGGAAGAACAGGAATATTCACGCTTTTGAACTCAGTTTTGGCTCCTTTCGTCCACAAAGATGGTTAAGATCGGCTTGTCTTGCTTTGTATTTTGTTCAAACAATCCACACGACACAAGAATAAACTTTAATGCTTCTACCCCTTTTCGAATACTTTATTTCCCCTGTTCATTTCTTCTCTTCGCATTTCACAAATGTAATCCCAACACGCCACAAGTAGAGCAATAAACATAACATAAGATTATAAGAATGATTAAGCAAAAGGGGATAATTCACAAAGGCATTCTGGGAACATCAGATATCTGAATCCCCAGCTGCTAGCTCAAATATCAAAACTTTGCTGATGTCAAAAAAATGCAACATAGAGAAACGGTCACAATCTTTGTTCTTACTACGACAGAGGCAAAACGGGCTCGATAACCCTGCCTCTTGACTCTACAATCCAAACCCAGAAAAGCAGTTACCTACAAATTGATATTCCTTAAGAAAAAATCAGAAAAATTCAAATTCACAAATCATTTCTCTTAATCCACAAATCATTTTCTCCCTTATAAGCCCAAAAATTAACCCTAGAACCTAAACATAACCCAAAAAGAACAGACAATCCTCAATGTTTCAGCTAATACTTCTACATTCGCCTGACCCAAACAAACAATACAATCGATTCTCATAAACCATAATAATTACAAAAATCCCAAATAAACAGAGACCCAAAAACGCAAATGAACAATATGACCCAACCCAGAAAACCCCATCAAAACCCCAACTCGGAAAAACCACGAGAGAGAGAGAGAGAGAGAGAGAGAGAGAGAGGAACCTTGCGTTTGAGATTGTAGCGGTGCCATTCAGATTTGTAATGAAGTTTTTGCTCAGATTCATCGGTGAATTCCTTGTTACAAGCGTTGCAAGTGAGCCCCGGCATCTTTAGTCTTCAAATTAGTTCTTCCTTCTAATTCTTGGGTTGATCGAATCGATTGATGTTTGACGAATGTGCGGCTTTTCTGTGATTGTGTGATATGAACAGATGATGAGAAATTCAGGGTTTTGGTTAAAGTTGGGATGGGTATGTATTTATGTTAGGGGAGAGAGACCCAGCGGCTCGGAGTCGGTGAATCAGGGCTGGAGACGCTAACGTTTGCGCAAGCGTGGCTTCAAGCTGCTGCGCCAGAATATCCCCCTTAATCGGCAACATCCTAGGCTACCCAGCATCTTCTTTTTTTTTTTTGTTTTTTAGGGGGTGTTGACGAAGTGCATGAGTTCTAGTTTTTGAAACTCATACTTGCAACATCAACAGGAGTTTTATAATTATGAAACATATATTTCATTCAGTTTAAAAGAGATAAAATATCATCACTTAATCAACCTTAAAGGATTCTTAATCACCACTCTAGTAAGTTATTATAGAGATAAGCAAGAGAGAGAAGCACAAAGGAGGATAAGTAAGTAGGATTCTTAGATGAGATATCACCACCAAAAAACCTAGAACTCACTTTCAAGATTAGAAGAGATAAGATATCACCACTCAAATAATCTTAGAAAACCTCTTGATTATCACTCTAGTGAGCCATTTTAGAGATAAGTAAGAGAGAAAACACAAGAGAGTCTAAACTCAACCAATTTATATATTTCCAAAAGTGAGTTACAAGCTAAGGTTCTCCCCACTTATATAGGCCTCTAACATTCAGCAAAAACAAAGGAAAAACAAGGCCAAACAACCGGCCAAATAGGAAAAGATGAGGGGACCAGAAAGTAAGCAGGTACAAAAGCAAAAGCAAAAAACTGTCAGCACTTTTCAAAATTGCAGCATCAACTTCAAACAAGCATAACTTCCAAAATACTTGCCCAAATGGGTTCATTCCAAAATTAAGAGAAAATTCTACGTGTCTATTTTCAGGTAAGACCTCTTAAAGCCTCTGATTCCCAACGGTTGGAGAGTTGTACCCTGATAAAGACAAGTAACTCTCTGCTGCAATCAGACTGCACCTCTTCTGAACTTGCTTTCTTTTGGAACCTTAACCTGGGATTTGACTTGAAAATTTTTGCCGCCCTTCAAGTACACTCAAAAAGGATTCCAAAAAGTGGATTTTCTAGTTCCTACATTCATCCAAGGGTAGGAAAAACGGAACCTCAAAACCGGATACTAAAGTTGTCAAACTGGACAGTTTGCATAGCTGGACTTTGAGAGCTAAATTGGATGGGAAAATGAAGTCCAAATAACTCAAAATTTACTTTATTGGAAAGCTAACTTTCTGAACTTAAAACCCAAGATAATAAAATGGATTTAAACCACCTTGAAGCTAGGTGATTAGGGTTACTAATTTGCTACACTTGCTGTCCAGAACCGATGGGTTGTAGCCTTGATCTTATATAAGTTTTCTTACAACTTGAATGGCCTCTTGGACTTCATTGGGTTGGATTGCCTTTGAACTTGATCACCTTCATTGTTTCCTATGGGTACATCAAGGTATTTATATACATAATTTTCCATCCCAAATAAATAAATAAAAACACAAAAAATGGCCCGCGGGATGGAATGCGCCCAGTTCCGTCCCTCGTTTTGTTCCACGCGTGTCACTGGGAGGGAAGGCCGCGTGTGCCGTCCATGTCCCGCAAGTTACGTGTAAGACATGGCTTACAAATGCCCTAATAGGCAAATTATTATGTACACGTAAACCTGGCAAAAATTGACCCGACCAGTACACCTGACTTGAACCCGCCCGAAAATTTTGGTTTTTGATCATGATTTTCTCGACCTGAACTATAAATAAATCGAACTCAAAAAATTCGCAAAATTTGTAGGTCAAATCCGACCCGAACCCAAACCCGAACTGCTTGACCCAAACATTATATCCTTAGTTTTTGATTTTTCGCTAATTTATTCCTCTTAATAAGAATGGTTAGTCATTTTTCTCAAATAGTTTAAAAAGACATTTTATAACTATTGCATCTATTTACAAATAAGCAATAATAACTTTATTTTTTCTTATCCATTCTCTAAAAATAATATCGTACTCAACTTTTAAATGAAAAAACATTAAAAATAAAATTACATTAAATACTATCTAATCTTTTACAACAAAGTTAATTTAAAAGAAGACAACTATTAAAGATGTGCAAGTCATACCATCATGTGCTTAGTTAAACAAATATGTCTAATTATTTTTTAAATTAATTAATTTGTAATAATTTAAAATTTTAATGTTATAATTGCAAGATAATATGTTGTGCTTCTTTTATTCAATTTTATTTAGTTTCCACAATAGCTAGTCTTGAACTATGATACTAGTGATAGGAAAATAGCTAGCTATATTCATATTGGAGTCGGCCCATTAATAAAGTTTTACCTGATTGGACATCGGTATGTTAGTTAATAAAAATATTATATTATTAAATAGATTAATAGCGGTCAAATTGCTACAACCCAATAAAAATACTCTAGATATGCTGTCCTATAAATGACCAACTCACTATTGACCTTCTTTCAATATACGGGTCGATCTGCCCAAAACCAAGTGGGACTTGATTCTTTGCCCGCTCATGCAAGATGTTCATAAATTATAATAAAAAATTTAAATATTTTTAATATTCTTTTGAGAAATTATAATTATTATGCATTTTCATTAAATACTGACAATTTTAAGTAATAAATATGCAGAATTTTTGATTTTGAAAAAAGAAATATAACTCACAGAAAAGGATCTCTAAACCTATTGGGTTGATCCGAAACCCATAAAACCGAAATATAACGATTTACCCGAATGCGAATACATCCAACCTGTGTTTAACTCGCTCCTCCGAATTGACAGGTCTATACACGTGCTTCTATATCTTTTTTTTTCTTTTTTTTAGACTGTGTTTGTCATATATTTTATGGTTTAATGTATAATTACTTATGCGTTACATAGGAGTATACACTCTCATGAATACGAAGGTCTTGTTCTACAAAATTAGCTGTTTAGGTAGCAAATAACCGCTTAAGTAGCGGATAGTTGTTTAGGTAGTTAATAGCGTTTTTAGTTACGTTTAGCTGTTAGCGGATAGCTGTTTTGATGAGCGGTTGAAATAAACTTGTTCGTTAAATTTAACTGTTAAGTTAGCTGATAATGTAAATTAATGTAAAATAATATAGATATTTTCTTAATATAAAATTTTCAAAGGATATTTTTTTGCCAAAAAATATGAAACGCTACTTTTGAATGTCAAAAGCTAATATTGTTAGCTTTTAAGAAACACTACCTAAAACTTTAAACTCTACTTGAAATGCTAGTCAAAATACTAGATTACTAAACACTAAAAATTGACTGATTAATGTATTGATTTGGTCAAAATACATAACGCTACTCCAAATGCCGTTGTCGAACACAATCAACATATATTTTCAGGCTACCTCAAAAAAATCCTTCTCTCTTTCTTGTTTGTTGTTTTATTTGTTCTTGTGTATGTAGTGTGATGTGATCATATATACATTTACAAATAAATTAGATCTGCTAAAGTCGACCCAAAATTAAAAAATTGAATCGAATGACTTAAACTCATATTTCACCTAACGCCAAAAACAGTTTCACTCAAAAGCGAACCCAAAATTTGAATTGACTCAAATTGAACCGAATTAAACTTGAAACTTTCTACAAAGCTTATTGGACCAAATATTGCTTAACCCAAAGTCGATTTTACCCAAAACCGAACCAACTGAAACATCATCCAACTTAAAACACAATTTAACTCAAGCTACACCCGAATCAAATCACACGTATATTAGATTTAACAAGTAATCTACAGATAGGCTTGAATGCGGGTGTCATATATTAGGCAAACAATTAACTGAAAGTCGTAATATTAATTTATATTTTAGAAATTAAACTGATCAATTTTGTCGTCGTTCTTAAAAAATTGCCTAAAATCAAACTTAGTAACATGACTAGGCGCATAGTCTTGGATTATGGATTATAATAGGTCAAGATCAAAAGTTGGTGCACTTCATATGAGCATTGCATGCAGCTCATGCCCGCGTTGGTGTGACTAAGATCAATGTAGATGTTTCTATTTAGAATGATGGACGGATTGGATTGGATTGAATTGGATTGAGAATTTTTGCTAGGGATGATGAAGCTGAGGTGATATTAGAGCATCCACAATAAGAACTTACATTAAATTCCAAGTATCAGCATGTTGCCCTAAATACAATCCTCTTATGGTGTACTCCTACTTTTGAGTTTCGAGATTGAAAACCCAGGATTTGGGTTCAAACATGGGCAATATTATCATTAAAAGTGGACCATATTTAACTACCTGTGTAAATTGTCAATAAAAGTAAGTTCACACGTAATATCAAAATTATTCTCTTCCTTGTAGGATTGAGTATCTTTTGGAGTCCCAATTGAAATTTAATTTTTTAATTATAAATTTGATGATATGGAACGAATAAAAATAGGGTAGGATTATTATTATTGCGAATGCTCTTAGTGATGGTTGAGCATGTACGTGCGATTTGGACAACTATTGCAGCTGGCCGAGGGCGACACTTTTTAAGCCCAATTGGCAAGGATATTCAACGTTCAATGGATATTAGTAAATGAAAGATAAACTAAACCAATAACAACTCGCCATCTCACCTTGTATTGCCACCTAAGCCATCCACATGCCAACTCCATATGCTATCACTCAATTTTATATATAGTTATATGGATATCATATATACTTGAAGCAATATGAAGTCAATGGGCTTGTTTGGCTGGCAATAACCTTTTATTTAAAAAAAAAAAAAAAAACTTTTGTAGGGTAGTTTTACTATTTTGACTAATTAAAAGACCAATTTTATATTTGGTAAATAATTGTTTGAAACGGTTGTTTCAACTTAAACAACTAATTTTCAAATAGTTATTCCAAATAACCTTTTTCACAATTGTTGTCTTTACAAACGATAAATGTGCTCAAAATTCAGTAAAAATTGCATTATATTTACAAAAATTCTAATTTCTTGTTTTCTCCTCAGTCTTCGCCCACCTGTGTAACGCCCCGCCCGAAAGGGGCAGACGCGTCACCACCGTGGACGCTCTGTCAGCAGCATCCATAAGGCTCTATGATCCTAGGTACCCTGAGTGGGCACTGCCCGGTCCGCCAATTGACTCTTCAGTTTGTGTTATGTGGGAGCTGCATGGGTCCCTGGTACTCCGGGATGTGAATGTAACTCATCAGTTTGTGATTTGAGGACCTCTACGTACTTTAGAGCATTGGGTGCCTGGTTGGTACCATATGAATGAGTTGCGGCTGGTCCACAATCGGTTGGTACTATATGTTTGAGCCGTAGTTGGGCCACCAGGATGTGTTTGTCACCCCTACGTTGTGATGGTTCTTTGTGTGGGCCATGAGTTGATTTCCCCTAAACTAAAAAAGGGTGCATTTATGAATATGTGATGTGCTATGAATTTCGTTTTGGCTTGGATGTGAACTTTGGATATGTTATGAATTTGGTTTGGCTTGGATTTGGACTTTGGATATGGATTTGGACTTTGGATATGTTATGAAAAATGGTAATTGCATTGGGTTTGGACTTTGGTTATGTGATAAAATTGGTTTTGGATTGAATTTGGACTTTAGTTATGATGTGAAAATCCTTTTGGATTTAAATTGGGCTTTGGATTTAGAGGTGAAGGTTCATTCAAAACACCTATGAGCTTGTGATTGATTTTAAGATACATTATGTGTTTATGTAAACTTTTGTGATAAAGTTGATTTGATGTATGTGCCAATTATGGTTATGGGCTGGCCGTTGGGTTGCTTAGCAGATTTTGTTTTCTTTTGGACTCTAGTGAGGACTATGAGCCCAAATGACATGATTGGTATGGAATAATCATGGTTAGTTTAGTAAATAGACTAACAGCAGAGTCTGTTCAGGGACTTAAGTGAAAACAAGAGTCCTTGAATCGTACTTGGTATGGGACAAGTACGACTAAGCTATGCTAATTGCCCGTTCCATGACATAAAGATGTTATGTGTATTTGTGACATTTGTGAACATATTAGATATGGAAGGTATGAATTTATTTTGGCTCTTGAAGCATATGAATGTTCTTATGTCACCTTGTACATGCCATATGATATGTTCTGTCCATGTGTCATGAGTTACCTTTATTGTGTGATTATGTGTTAACCGGTTAATGTGCAAAGTGTAACAACGGGGAAGGTAAGGGTCATTCACTGGGCTCGAGGAGCTCATGGCCTCACCATTTTTCAGTATTTAGAAACCAAAAGGGACCACAGGAGCATTAAAAGAACTTATTTGGACCTGGAGGGCTCGTTATATGTATATATTATGGATTATATTTAGTAAATACAGTTTTGTATTTTGATTCGGATATATGTAAGAACATTTGGTATATGGTTTAAGTATATATGCAATGTATATTTTAGAACTACCGGCCCGAATTTTTGTTAGACTGTGATTAGAGTTTCTGCTGCTATCAATAAGTTACCTAAGATCATAGAGCCTTGTGGATGCTCCTCACCGAGCGTCCACGGTGGTAACGCATCTGCCCCTTTTAGTATACACAACCAAAATTCACAATAATTTACCAGAGAACACCAAATACATGAGGAATCTACAAAAATATTTTGATAATTTTTCTCCAAGCATATCCTTCAAAACAAAATTAAAATAGTAACTGAAAACCATACACCCAAAACAGAATAGTCCCAATCAAAAATTCATAACTCCTCAAATACACATCCAAAATTCATCAAAATTAACATAAATTTTTTAGATATCCTAAGAAATTTACAGTAAAAATTTCATAATTTTTATCCAACCCAATAGCCCACAATAATTCAAAACATCAACCGAATTTCAGCATGAAATTACAGGACAGATTCGATCAAAAATGCATAACTTATAAACTGCACATCTAAAATTCATGAAAATTTATCAGAAGTTGCCTAATATCTTGGGTAACCTACAGTAAAAATTTCAGGATTTTTTGAGCAGCGAGTAATTCACAAAAAAATCAAAAAGTAGCAGACCCTGCGTAAAATCCGAAAATTCAACATTTATGTTTCAATTCTCTTGTTCATCCAATACCAATAATCAATCCAAAAAGCCATAATTTCAGCATATATATATGCACAAAATCACAAATCAACAATATAATTTTGGTTGTGGGTTTCTAACAAATGAATTTAGGATTTTAGTCTACTAAACTTTAAAACATCAAATTCATAACTTCAATTGATTCCCAAATTCGAATCATAAATCAACAAATTAATCTTGCCCTAATCAATTTTTAGGTTGAGAAAGACAAGAATTACTCACCTTGAACTTGCTTCGAGACCAAAACCTTAAGCTCCCTTTCCTCCTCCTTCTCTTTCTCTCCCCTCTCTCTCTCTCTCCTCTCTTCTTTCTCTCTGCGTGGGGTGTGTGTGTGAAAAAAAAAAAAAAATCAAACCCCCACCCCCTTATATAAATAGCACACCGCTTTGACCCGGTCAAGGTCGGTCAAACCGATTTTGACTCGGTCAAAGGTTGACTTTGACTTTTTTTGGGGGGGTCTTGCACAATTACATTTGGGGCGTTACAACCTGCCTCCTGATTCCACCTTCACATAGACCTCTCACAGTTCACCCAACATAATTCTACATCAATAATCATACTTTTTGCCTTCTTTGCATTCACCTGATCAACAAGCCTTCTCTTTATTCATCGAAGCTATTGGCTGTTGACCGGTAACGACCACACAAGATTAATGTAATTAAATTACTTTATTAATCTGGTAGTTACAAGGGGATTAATTGTGTACTAATCTACCATTTAATCCTAAATCAATTACAGGATTATGTAACTATAAAAGGGGGGTGTGTGCATGTGGACTATACACAGAAACACAGCAACTTAGATCTAATAGTAAACAATCCCTCTAAATCTCTCTGCATTCCCTCTCAGCCTAACCATCTCTAAGGTTTCGAATTTGGAGTGTGGCTCACTGGTGACTCTAGTAGCCACCAATTTGTGGGTAGCAATCAAGTAAGTGTAAGAGCCGGGAACCGAACTTCCGCATTACCAGGTAATCCTAATTCTCCAACAACGGTATCAGAGCCTAGCTTGTATAATGCTAGCCCTGAATGGATATATTCTGATTAAACGTGAATGACTTGGACTTATGCAAACTGTGTGTTTATGCATATTGCCTAAATTGCTAATCTGATATTCATGCCAATCTGTTTATTTTTTATGCCGATTAAATTCAGATGATGCTCTGTGAATGTGCAAGTATGCCTGAAATGATAATCTGAAAAAGTTACATGCCTCGATAATTATTCACATCAAAAAAAAAAAAACGAATCTGTGTGAATTCATGAGACATTTCTGTATGAAGCCGTGGCAATTATGTTCTAATACTCATGCTATTCTGTATAAATTTGCTTGAATTCAAAGGCCTCAAACATACATTTATGTTCCAAGTATTCATGTCCAAATTCATACTCATACAATCATGGATTTAATGCCAAACATCATGCTTTCAGATATTAGTATGATGCATGATGATTTTAGTATAATCTGATTGCCGAGACCCCGACCCCGGATTTGTTCCCGACCTCCCAAACCCAGAACCTCACGGCCCATCTCTCATGCCTAGACAAACAGGAAAAAAAAAAAGGAGGGTGGAACGAGACTTACCAAGAACCCACCAGCACCGCCGGGGAGGGGTGGCGCGTGTGAGTCACGCGCCACCAACGAAAATACCTTTCGGCTCTTTTCTTCCTCCCAAACCCTTAACCGGCCCCCGATATGCAAATCCCAGCCAAAACCAAGTCAAGCAAGCCCATCACGGCTGCGCGTGTATGTCACGCGCCGTCACGGTGGTGGCGCGTTCAGCAAGTGGGTGGCACAAGTCAAAAGCTCGGCGACTGATCTACACGTTGGTGCAGTTTTTGGACCGATTTGGTTGGTGGTAGAACCAGGGATTGAGTTCAAGGAGGCGGCTAGGGGGGTGTACCATCATCTGGGTTGGTGTAGTTCACGGTGAGTAAGTCATGGTGCTCGACCTCAACGAGTGGCTAGATTTCTGGGCTGACATTTAAGAGCAGACGGTGCAGGCCTCAGCTGAGTGCCGAGGTCGAAAACCCTCGAAGGGTTGAAGAGATAGAGAGAGCCGAAGGATGAGGGTTGTGGGAGAGGCAGAGAGAGAGAGCGAATTATGGAGTAAATAAGGCCCGTGACTTTGTTTTATGGCAAGGAATCAGTATCAGTGCTTTAATTTAAGAAAGCTCGACTTATCACTCAAACAAAAAAAAAAGAACCCTAGTTCTTTTGAGAAATGTTATATTATTTGGGTTGCATTCTTATTATTTGGATTTGATAACATTCCTTTCTTTTTTAGAATGGATAAACATGATATTAGAATGTTAATATGTTTATCACATGCCTAATTGAAATATAAATTCGTTTTATCTTTCAAATAACATATGAGTTAGTGAATAGTGATATATGAATTTGTTTCATATATATGTTTAGATTAATAATAGTTATGTAAATTAGTTTTACATACAATGCAATAAAATATCCGTGTGATATTTGAATAAACGTTAATTTGTTAAACGGTTTTATAAGGTCCATATGATTGAGCTCTTATGGAAAATTGGTAATTAAGTTATTTAAATTTCTAATTCATGATTATATGAGATGATTATGAGCTTAGCGAAATTTTCGATCATATGACATGAATAATGAAATTTTTAATAATTTAACTGTTTAGAGTAATGTGCCTAATGTCCGTCTTTTAACACTTGTAGATATGATAGCTAACAACGCAATAATCGCTGAACTGTCCACTAGTCAAAAGTTAGATGGTTCTAACTATGGCACGTGAAAACGGCAGATTCAGTATCTTTTGGAAGGAAAAGATCTGTTGGACCACTTGACGGTTGCCAAGTTTCCACCATCTGTCAAGGATACAGATGGTAAGCTTATTAATACTATTACTATGCAATATCAAGAAAGCTTACAGGCCTACCAAGACTGGGCCAAGAAAGATCATAGAGCACGCTTTACAATGTTGTATTGCATGCATGACGATCTGATTGGCGAATTTGAGGTTTATCCCATGCCTAAGGACATGTGCGATCAACTCAAAATCTATTTTAGACGAATATCTGAAACAAGATTACGTACCTTGCAATTAAAATAGATGCAGTACAAAATGGATTCCAGTTGTACAGTAGTTAAGCATTTACAAATTATGAGTGGCATAATTCGTGATCTCAAAGCTGCGGGTAAAGATATTTCTGAGGGGGAGCAAGTCCTGAATGTGATTCGGGCTCTCCCTGATGAATCTCCACATTGAAAACAGGTCAAGACGGTCTTGACTCATTCTGACCATTTGAAAACCTTTGGTCAGATACAAAGCCACCTCGAAATAAAGGAGGAGTGCCTGAAAATGTTCGGGACTCCCAACGTGGCTCTTATAGCCAAGAGCAATTGGCCTAAAGGCAACAAGAACACTAGAGGTCGGTAGTTCAAGAGAGGTTCACGCCCCCCTCAGAAAGGTAGGCCAAAGGCGGGATTGGTGAAGAAACCAAAGGCCAAAGGCAACAGAGAGACCAAAATAGCACGTGTGAAGTGCTATAACTATGGTAAGAAAGGTCACTACACTCGGGATTGTCCTGAGCCGAAGAAGGTACCTTTCTCCACTTACTCTCTTGAATTATATGTATGTTCCCATGCATTAGTTGCTAAATTCTTTTCTAATTGAATTGTAGATACGGGAGCAAGCAAACATATAGTTCGGGACAGAGCTGGCTTCGTGGACTTTCACCGCTATCCGGTGGGTTCACAATCTGTCGTGCAGGGAAACGACAGTGAAGAAGATGTTCTAAGTGTTGGAACGTACCAGCTCACGTTAAAAGGAGGGAATAAGTTGCTCCTGTTTGATGCTCTCTACGCACCTGGGGTGCGAACCTGTCTTTTGTCTTTAGTTTCTTTAATGAAATCCGGTTTTGGTTTTTCTTCTTGTCATGATGGTTTGAACATTATGTAGGGTGGCAATGTGTTTGGCCATGCTACTTTAAAGAACGATTTTCTTTTACTCGATTTAGATGAATGTTATAATAATTCTCATTCAGTCTTTGTCTCTCATTTTGATTCCAATTTAGAATTAATTAAGTGGCATGCTAGGTTTGGCCATATTGGTCAAGACAGGATAAGTCGGCTAGCTAAAGAAGGTCTTTTAAGACCAACTCACTAAGGTTAAGTTACCTAGATGTGAGTCATGTTTAGCTGGCAAGGCCACCGCGAAGCCTTTTGGTAAGGCTTCAAGGGCGTCAAGCGCTCTAGAGCTGAATCACTCTGACATTTGTGGACCCATGAATGTGAAAGCACGTCATGGGGCTTTCTATTTCCTCACTTTCATAGATGATTATTCAAGATATGGGTATGTGTGCCTATTATCACATCGCTATGAAGCACTTGATGTGTTCAAACGCTTTGTAGCTGAGGTTGAGACCCAGTTAGATCGGAGAGTTAAGACTCTTCGAACTGATCGTGGTCGTGAATACCTCTCACATATGTTCAAAGAATTTTGTGAGGAAAAAGGTATATGCAGACAACTCACGATTCCTGGCACTCCACAACTAAATGGTGCGGCAGAGCATAGGAATCGAACATTGCTTGATATGGTCAGGTCAATTATGGCACACGCCAATCTCCCAATTAGTTTTTGGGGGGATGCGCTGCTTACGGCAGCTTACATCCTTAACCGTGTGCCGAGTAAGAGCGTATCCGCCACTCCATATGAGTTATGGCGTAGCAGAAAGCCCTCATTAGACCATTTACACCCATGGGGTTCGGTTGGTTATGTACACAACCCAACTCACAAACATGGGAAACTTGGTCCGAGGGCCACTAAAATGATGTTCGTACGATATCCCGAATATTCTAAGGGATACGTTATGTATGGTGCACACCCTAATGGTGGCATGATAGAGGTCGATTCACGTAATGTGGAGTTTCCTGAGGATGAGTTCCCAAGCATTGGTGAAATCAAGAGTGATGTAGTGTTGTATGAGTTACCGCTAGATGACCAACTATCTCTCAGTGAGGGGGAGGATTTCAGTACTCACCGCACCACTGAGGATAGTAGGCAAGATGAACAGTTGTTGGTTAATCAAGAGAATCAACAGTTGTTAGTTAATCAAGAGAATCAACCTGATACTGAGGTTCATCCTCACAATCTCACTGAAAATGAGGTTCGTCCTCGCTCTGCTATTCATAAACCTGCGGTTAGTCTGCTTGTTCAGGATGATAGGAGTGATTCTCTACCCGTTGAGGATTCCATACCTCTTAGAGATAGGGGGAGGAGTTCCTCAGTGGGACAAACCAGCACTAGTCCTCAACTCTGGAGGAGTGAACGCGGAAGAATCCCTCGACGATATTTTCAAATTGAAGAAGAGGTATTCTTGTGCACTCCTTTAGAGATTGAGGAGCTAACCTCTTTCCAAGAGGTTATTGATTCACCAAACCACAAAGAGTGGATGGAAACCATGAAGGATGAAATGGATTCTATAGCGAGAAACAAGGTTTGGGAACTTGTTGATCTTCCTCCCCGACGTAAATCGATTGGAAACAAATGGTTTTTCAAGATAAAACGTCGGGCTGATGGAACGATCGATAAGTTTAAGGCCCGTTTAGTGGCGAAGGGGTTTATCCAAATTGAGGAGGTAGACTATGAAGAGACCTTTTCTCATGTGGTGAGAATTGCCTTTGTTCACCTGCTTCTAGCCTTGGTTGCTCATATGGATTTAGAGTTACTCCATATGAACATAAAGACTGTATTCCTTAATGGAAAACTTGAAGAAGACATCTACATGAATCAACCTATTGGTTTTGTATCAAAAGGTCAAGAGGACAAAGTTTGTCATCTTAAAAGGTCCATCTATGGTCTCAAACCGTCTTCCAGAGCATGGTATTTCAGATTCCATAAAGCCATTATTTCTTTTAGCTTAAACATAGTTTCTAAAGATCACTGTGTGTATGTTAAGAAAACTACAAAGAGGATTATGTTTCTTACTTTGTATGTTGACGACATACTGTTGGCTAGAAACAACATGGAGATGATCCAAACCACTAAGCAGTGGTTATCCTCTGTCTTTGAGATGAAAGATATGGGTGAGACTAGGTATGTCCTAGGCGTTGAAATAACTCGAAACCGTTCCAAGAAGCTTCTTCGTCTGAGTCAAGAAGCATACATTAATAAAATCTTGGAACGTTTTCGAATGCATTATTCTAAACCCGTGGACACTTCAGTTGAAAAGGGTCTAACTTTAAGTCTCGATCAGTGCCCTAAGACAGACAAAGAGAAGGAGAGAATGAATAACATTCCTTATGCAAGTGCAGTGAGTAGCTTAATGTATGCCATGTTGTGTACACGGCCAGACATTTGCTTTGTGGTTGGCTTGGTAAGTCGTTACCAAAGTAACCCAGGGTCTGCTCACTGGCAAGCCGTCAAGAGAATCTTTCGGTACCTATGTGGTACAAGTGATCTTGTGCTTTGCTACCAAGAAGGGGATCTTAAGCTGAGAGGATATACAGATGCTGATTGGGGTGGTGATCTGGATGAGTCTAGATCTATCTCAGGATATATGTTCACCCTAGGTGGGGGAGCCATATTTTGGTGCAGTAAGAAACTAGACTGCATAGCACTTTCTACTATGGAAGTAGAGTATGTTGCTTGTTGCCTCACCACTCAAGAGGCAATATGGTTGAGGAATTTTCTCCAGGATCTCAATCTCACTCCTGGAGTTGACGATCCTGTAGGGTTGTTGTGTGACAATACTACTGCTATCCAGTTTGCTAAGGATCCCAAGTTCCATAGAAAGATCAAGCACATTAAGAGGCGTTATCATTTTGTTCTAAATGCCATAAAAGAGAAAGAAGTTGCCATTAAGTATATATCCACAAGTAGGATGATAGCTTATCCATTAACTAAGCCTATTCCAAGAGACGCTTTTAAAGCTCATGTGTTGAGCTTAGGTCTGCATAGGATTTAGTTTTTGGATGCATCTAAGTGTAAAATGGACATGTGTACTCTTGTATTGAATATTTGTGAAATAAAGAATGATGTTTCTTTTCAGATATTCATGACCATGTGAGTACATTTTAAGGCACATTGTAATGTCACCAGGCTTCAGATTGGCCTTGTCACACAGGCAATTGCCTTGACGCTTAAGTAGCGGGCAGGATGAGACCGAATTATATTGGCACTAGGTGTGCAATATTGATTACTTATACCAGGTGTGAATATAGTCGCCTTAGTGAGACTAAGATAAGACTCGAGGAAGCCGGATATGAAATGAGTTTTCATATTGAAACCTTATAGCCGAATCTTGAGTATTGTGATTAACATTGTGTATGTTAATCTAGTAACTTAGGTTGGTTTTTTAAGTAAAAGCCAGACTTATGATTCGCATGGCATAGAAGAGTGACATGCCTAACTTGATTGGGACTATGCCATGACACACCCTCATACTGTGTGTACTAAATGTCGACCTATGTGATGGGTGACAAGTGAGTTCCCTAACCTTATCACCGTGTAACTCTCATTGACAATACTCTTGGACTTAGAGTTATAATATGAAGTCTAAGTATGATGTTTCTACCTTAATGTGTTATCCAAGGGCTAAGATGTATACGGTCTAGCAGAGCACATTAGGAAAGCAGTTATGCTAAGATGGGCTATTTTAATTGCCTAAGGAAGGATCATTTCCCATCACCATATTAAGCCCGGACGATTATATTTAGTATATAATCAATTGATATATCAAGAATAAAGGGACAATATGAATGATTCGGGGTATTGACTTTTCTTGGAAGTGTTATGTCAGTTAGATGGTGATTTGATATAACACTGATGTGTTCAGTTTTGGTCGCACGCTCCATTTCCAGTATGAATCGTGAGGGAAAATGTTGAAAGAGAGATATAAGGTCTGTGTGACCGAGGGGGAGCTGTTGACTGGTAACGGTCACACAAGATTAATGTAATTAAATTGCCCCATTAATCTGGCAGTTATAAGGGGATTAATTGTGTATTAATCTGCCATTTAATCCTAAATTAGTTACAGGATTATGTAACTATAAAAAGGGGTGTGTGCATGTGGATTATACATAGAAACACAGCAAGTTAGATCTAATAGTAAACCATCCCTTTACATCTCTCTGCATTCCCTTTCAGCCTAGCCATCTCTAAGGTTTCGGGTTTGGAGTGTGGCTCACTGGTGACTCTAGTAGCCATCAATTCGTAGGTAGCAATCAAGCAAGTGTAAGATCCGGGGTCCGAACTTCTACATTACCAGGTAATCCTAATTCTCCAACAGTTCTCAATATAAACTCACTCTTTAGTCTCTATTTTGTTGTCACGGCTTTCTTGGCATGGTCGAATTGGTTGATTTAAAATGGCTCTTGTCCGATGGATTCACATTTGATTGAGACTTTATCCAAACCCTACTTTAGTCGAGGGGCTATCGGATTCACAATTGATGATGCAAATGGAAGTAGAGAGAACGATTACAGAGTCATTAAGTGTTTGCATAATTGTTTGGATCGAATGAGAGAGACAATTGAAGTTGTGAAATGTAACCATCTAATTGGAAAGAATTTGGGTTAGTGTGTTTTTTTTGGCTGGGGGAGGGGAATGTGACATTAAGCAAGCAAACTCTATAAGCCTTTTGGTGTGTAACTGTAGTTGGAATAAAATTTATTATTTATTTTTTTGAACGTCAAGATGAATTCATTAATTAAAGATCATACAACATCATCACATCCACACAAATTCACAACTAAAATAATTAAAAAAGGGTTTCAATGGAGAAAGTGAATTGAAACTCTTTTGAACACTTATCTTCTTCTAAATCTTTTTTTTTTTTAATACAGCCTCTAATAAGGATATCTATAAATTTTACATAATTTTTTCATTGAAAAGATTCATCTGTTAAAGTAGTGTGAAATCGAATATTGATTCCTGTGGTGGACCAATATTGCAATCAATTAACAATATGATCCCATGCAAGCAGAATGAGATGAAAATAAGTTGATAGATTTGCTTCAAGAGAAAGATACAAAACCACCCATTAGAAGAGTGCGTGGAAAGAATGTGACAATTGAAGAGAGAGCATTTATTACCGAAACTAATGGGGATGAAATGAACCAAGAAAATATTACGGTTTATTATTGGTAAAAGTCAATAATAAGTTCTAAGTAGAAGAAAAAGAAATTGGGATTTTCTAGAGAGAGACAGAAAGGAACCTAGGATTTGTTTGAGTGCTAATTGCAATAAAACATACTTAAGAATACTAAACTTAAATGTTTTTAGCATATGGGCACTGTAAAAGCTTTCAATTTCTTGTAATTCTCAGGGTTTTTTTTTTTTTTGTTTTGGTGGTTGGTAGTTAGTCCAAGCTTGTAGGCCTTGCTTGACTAAAAGATACTAGTAGTCTATGTGGATAAAGCTCATGGTTTCATTCCTACTCACTTACAATATATCTGGATAAAAGGGAGAGAAGGGGAGAGGTGGAAAATGAATGTTAATTAACTCTCATGCCCCTTATTTGGGAATACTAAATAAGGATGAGGAAAGAGGAACTGAGAGGAACATTTCACCTCCCTTCTCCCTCATTTCTCTCGTCTTTATTCACCCGTCAAAATGTGGGGAACAAAAGGGAAGGGAGATTTTTGATAGTTAAAAAAATTAAGGTGAAAACATATTGAAATGTATAAAGGGTTGGTCTTTTACTTATTTAATTTAGGGCAACAACATTTAAAGGATTGGTTATGTAAATAGTATGGGGAATGAGGTTCAATCGCAAACCTCTTCTTTTCTCCTACCCCCCTCACAGTTCACCCAAACATATCTTCTACATCCATAATCATATTTTTTGCCTTCTTCGTATTCACTTGGTCAACTAGCCTTCTCTTTCTTCATCAAGCCTATTAGTTCTTAACGTAAACTGACACTTTATTCTCTATTTTGCTTTCATGGCTTTCTTAGCATGGCTGAGGTAGGTTGATTTAAGCATGGCTTTGTCCTCTAGATTCACATTTGATTGAGACTTTGTCCAAAGCCTACTTTAGTCGAGGGGCTATCTGATTCACAATTGATGACACAAACGGAAGTAGAGAGAGCGATTATAGAGTTATTAAGTGTTTGCATAATGGTTTGGATCGAATGAGAGAGACAATTGAAGTTGTGAAATGTAACCGTTTAATAGGAAAGAATTTGGGTTAGTGTGTTTTTTTTTTGCTGGGGAGGGATGTGAGATTAATTAAGCAAACCCTATGAGCATTTTGGTGTGTAACTATAGTTGGAAGATTTATTATGTATTTTTTTAAGGTCGAGATGAATTCATTAATTAAAGATCATACAACATCTATAATGAGCATCACATTCACACAAAATCACAGCTAAAATAATAATTAAAAAACGTTTCAATGGAGAAAGCGAAATAATACTCTTTTAAACACTTATCTTCTTCTAAATCTTTGTTTTTTTAATACAACTTCTAATAAGGAGATCTATAAATCTTACATAATCTTTCCATTGAAAATATTGGGATTTATTATTGGCAAAAGTCAATAATAACCTCTGAGTAGAAGTAAAAGAAATTGGAATTTTCTAGAGAGATATAGAAAGGAAGCTGGGATTGATCTTAGTGCTGATTGGAATAAAAGTTACTTAAGAACACTAAACTTAAATGTTTTTAGCATCTGGGCACTGCAAAAGCTTTCAATTTCTTGTAGTTCTCAGGGTTTTTTTTTTTTTTTTAAGTTGTTGGTAGTTAGTCCAAGCTTGTAGGCCTTGCTTAACTAAAGGGTACTTGTAGTGTATGTGGATAAAGTTCTCGGTTTTGTTCCTACTCACTTACAATATATTTGGATAAAAGGGAGAGAAGGGGAGAGGAGGGAAATGAATGTTAATTAACTCTCATTTCCCTTATTTGGGAATATTAAAGACGGATGAGAAAAGAGAAACAGAGGGGAACATTTCACTTTCATTCCTCCTCATTTCTCTCATTTTTGTTCACTCATCGAAATGAGGGGAACAAAAAGGGAGGGGAGTTTTTTGATAGTTAAAAAAATTAAGGTGCAAACATATTGAAATGTATAAAGGGCTGGTCTTTTACTTATTTAATTTGGGGCAACAACATTTAAAGGGTTGGTTATGTAAATAGTATGGGGAATGAGGTTAAGTCGCAAACATCTTCTTTTCTCCTACCCCCTCATGATTGATAAATATTAGATTGATAATTTTGATATCAATGCTCTAATACCATGAAATAAAACACTGAGACGAAAAAGAGATAAATATTATTGAGCAGGTATGTTAATAAAATCCCTCTCATTCATCTGCCACATACCATGTATATACAATGTTTATATACATCATGAATTTAGCCTAACTTGCCACCTGTAATTCCTTACCATACAAGAATTAGGTAGCTTGACAATTCTATGTGGGTTTAGTGGTGAGAAAACGGGTAGGATAGACATGGGTGGTGTTATACTCCGAGTGTGGCTTAAAATGATCGAAGTGAATACTTATATTACCAAAGGTCCACCTTTTTTTTTTTTGGGAGCCCACTCATAAGTAACCCCACAGTTAAGCGTGCTTGTTGTGGGGAGATCTTATGATGGGTAACCTCCTGGGAAGTTTCTCAGGTAGCGTGTGAGCGAGGACGACGCACGCCGGAAAGGCTTGTGGTAATTTATGGGCCAGTCAACGATCCTTGAAGTAGTTCCTGATAACTTTCCCGACTCGAGAGAGGGCCAGCCCATTACAGATGGTATCAGAGCCGATCCGCGGTCGTGAGTTGGGCCAGTGGATGGAAGAGCCCTGGGCAGTCACTTAGTAGCGCAAAGATACTGGGATGGACCGCTGGTCAAGAAAACTTGTAAGTCGGTTGGTTAGTGAGGCACAACGAGGATGTCGTACGCTTCAAGTGGAGGTGATTATAATATACCCCGAGTGTGGCTTAAAATGATCAAAGTGACTACTTATATTACCATCAGTGCACTTTTCTTTTTGGAGAGCCCACTCATAAGAACTCCACAGTTAAGCGTACTTGTTGTGGAAAAATCTTATGATGTGTGACCTCCCAGGAAGTTTCTCAGGTAGCGTGTGAGCAAGAACAAAGTATGCCGGAAAAGCTAGTGGTGATTAGTGGGGCCAGTCAACGATTCTTGAAGCAGTTCTTGGTAACTTTCCCGACCCCGGAGGGGGCTGGGACATTACAGATGGTGTGACAATACCAAGGGCCAAGAATTTCAGGCCTTTACACTTGATCATTGAGGCGAAAAGAGATATTGGTGAAGATTGAAGATATTAACTAATGTATTAGAGTCGGATGACAAAAATGGAGAAGTGCCTCCAGAGTATTATGTGATACGAAAATTACTGTAGGATTGAAAGGGAAATTTTATCATATGGTAGTTATGCCAGCTTTGTTATATGGTTCAAAGTGCTGACCAATTAAGAAGTCTCAAGTTCATAGGTTGATGGAAGCAAAGAAGATAATGATTAGATGGATATATAGATATACAAGATTGGATAGAATTGTGAATGAAGTAATTAGAGAGATAGTAGGAGTTGCACCCATAGCAGATAAGATAAGTGAGACTAGACTAAGATTGTTTGATCATGTTAAGAGGATGAGTGAGAATACACCAGTGAGAAGGTGCTAGACGATTAACTTTTTCGGGGTGTCGAAGAGGTAGGTGACAATAAAGAAAAGTTAGAAGGAGGTGATTAAAAATGATTTGAAGTTTGTAGATCTAATGAAGGGCATGACCTAGGATAAAAGTTTGTGGAGGTCTACGATTAAGGTTAGAAATGATAGGTAGTATGCTTCTAGTCTTTCCTTTGGCTTTTGTTTGAGTAGTGACTGTTGTTATGTTATATTGGCTATTATTATTTCTTGCATGTGATGCAATCCTGTAGGCTAGTAAATTGATCTTGGCAGGGGTGTTATTATCGCACATCTGATTGCATGAGTCGTAGCCAAAACTATTAGCCAAATTAGTAGTACATTACCACTTGTTGGGGCAAGGTACACAAAATTATTACTTCTCATTTGTTGTTTACGTTGATTTATGTTATTTTATGTATTAGGTCTTGTGTTGGCTAAATTATTTTACCAATTGATTTTTAATTTCTAATATCTTTTTGAAACTTTTATATGGGTATATTGAAAATTATCTCTCTATGATCAGTCATATGCGTAAGGGTAAGATTGTCTACATCTGAATTTCTTTAAACTCTATAAAAACGGGACCCACACTAATAGTAGTTGCTGTATGGATTAGATATATCTATATACCTATTTTTTTTTTTTAAAGAAAATGTGTATGTATTAGTATATTATATTAATCGAATAAGGTTGATATTACTCAATGGCCATAGCTTATGATAGAATGAGCTACATACACTCTCAATGTTTAGCTCGCATTTTTCTATCTAAAAATTAAAAAAATTAAAAATAAGAAACTGAGGCAATTTTTTTTTAAAAAAAAAGAGAAAAAGAAAGTCGAGCCTAAGTGGTTATCAACGTTCTCTCCACCACCCCCTCTACCTAACCCAAAACACTTAAAAAAGTTGGGCTTTAAAGGCCCACCAATCTCTTGTTGTGGCCCATTTTCACCTTTGTTTTCGTACCGTACACCTTCTAATATTGTATTCTATGATCTAAATTCCAACGGATCAAAAAAATTTTCAATTTTCCCGATCTCTTTCTCTCTCTGTCTTCTCTCTCCTCGAAAAACCGTTGCATTCCACAGTTTACACTCTCTCTCCTCCCATGGCGACCACCTCCGATCGGCGAACCGCCGGCGGCAAGATAATGAGGAGCCGGAGAGCTCCTCCTGAGGCACGAACTCCTTATGCACGGCCGGAGCAACCGCCGGCGACGTCGTCGTCGGAAGATCCTGAAAACCCTAATTGGCTTTCGGGCTTGATTTATCCTGCGAAGATGATTGCTTCTGGTGCTGGCAAGATTCTCTCTTTTTTTGGACCCAATTCTTCGTCGTCGTCGTCTTCTGGAGGTGATAGTTCTGGTATATTGGTTTTATTTCTTCGTTTTTTGTTTTTTTTTTTGGGTCAGGGATTTATGTTGGTGACTGAACGACAAATTTGTGTTTGAATGGAGCTTAAGAGAGAGATTTTGGTGTTATAATTGATTACATTTTTTCAGTGTGGTATTTTTGGGTATGATGGTGAAGAGGGCGAGGCTGAAGGCAAGGAAGATTTTTAATTTGCCAAAATATTTTGCCTTCCAAAATGTCCTGAGATGGCACAATGTGATTTGATTTGATTGGTCCAAAATTTAAAAAGTGTTTCAGACTCTAAATTTCATGCACCCAGTTGCTATCCTTTTTTTTTTTTTTTTTTGAAATAGTGATATTCTGGTAGATTTAGAACGACTATCAATGATAAATTAGCTCTACCTGAACAAACTTATCCCTCATATAAGACCAACTGTGTCCATTTTTTTTTTTTTTTGGGTTTCTGCATTCCTTTTTATCTTTTCTGTTGTCATTAGAGGGAACTCCACTTAATCTTGGTTGAGTTTGAATAGTCTCAAAGGATTTCTATTGAATTTGTATGGGCTTTTATCGGAAACTGTGCTTGAAATCAATGTTTGCAAATGAGGATCTGGGGCAGTAGCTATTACAGAGATAGCCAAACGGAAAAAACGCCCAACTTTTCACACCGGGGGGTTTTTGAATCCTGCTAGAGGTAGAGGCTCAATGGAGTCCATGCCATCATCCACTAGGGTGTTGCCATGTCTAAATGAGATCCTAGAGTGAGTACATGCTTACCCAAAAAAAAAAAAAAAGAAAAAAAAGAGGGTCCAATGATTTGGGTAAGATGTTGCTGAGATGACTGGCTCAATCAAATCACAACTTTGCGGAGGTTAGAAACCCAGAATTACCAGATTTTGATTTGACATTGGTTTCTGAAAAGATTTTGTGGTCATTTGGGTTGAGGAGTTCAAACTACGACTGAGAAATTGGTGGTTCTTGATATGTGAAGAGCTCTAGGTAAATACAGCAATAGTTGGCGGGAAGTCAATGTCTTTGACAACATAACAAGTTATTTGATTATCAGCATTTGTTTTCATGAGATTTAGATCTACTTTGTTCATTATAATGAAAAAAGAAAAAAAAAAGGTGGGCAAGATTGGTGTCAGAAAGCGCCTCTTTTAAGGCAAGAAAACTAAGGCAAAAGTAACTAGTAACACTCGTCGAATTGTTTGGGAGTTCCTAGCAAGGGCAATAATGCACTATATCTTCAAAGCTAGAAAACAAAGCAACACTTAGACCATCTACTAAGCATGGCGAAGAGGAACTTACCATACATGGAAGCACCATTCTTCTATGGGAAGTGGTCTCTTTGATGTCCTTATCAATGGAACATCTTAAAGGATGAAGATAGTCATACTGTCGAATCATTGAATGAAAGTTTCTCAAGCCCGTGGACTTTTGGCATCAAAATGTTCAGGAAAGTTGAGCAGGATGTGGATGGTACTTTACGAAGGTAGTTGGTTGATCAAAAAAGGTTGAGCCTATGTGCTCGCTACAGCATGATACTAAGCCTACGGATGGATTGTTATTGTTCTTTGGCTGTTGTGGTTGGAAAAGTTGAAACACTACCATCATAAAGAATGTTGTGTTGATCCTCTTTCTTTATTTATATATATATTTTTTTTTGGCAAGCTTGATCGGCCTAGTTTTTTTTTTTTTTTAATTTTTAGGTGTATATTTCTTCCCTGCCTATCCCTCTTCTCTTGGTTGTTATTTTTTTTATATTATTGAACATGCAGTGGCAAAATGCATTACTCTGAATAAGCGGTCATTACTTGATTGTCATGTGTACTGGAGTTGATGGCTTGTCATTATCGTTATGCTGACTACAATACTATCCGCGTTTTCTTCATGCACTTATGTTGGCACTTAAGAGTCAGGGCGCTTCTCTATATATCCTTCCAAACATGCAGCTTCATCTCACTGGATTATACAATCTGGATAACCGTATTGATTTTCATGTCTTGCTTATGTGTTTTGTTTTAATTGATTTTTAGAAAATGATGATGAGGATGATGGTGAAGAGGTTGAAGGTCGATTGAATAAGGTACAATTTGTCATATAAGTGCCTTAAATTTAATGCAGAAGATTATTTGTTATTTTGGTTTAGTCATTCTCTTATGTTAGCCAGAAGCTTTATGTCCTCTTGTTCATTCATATCCATGCTACAATGTCCTGCATACGCAGATTGTGTGTATGTGTGGGTGTGTGTGTGTTTTTTTTTGGAGGGGGGGGGGATGTAGGTGTGTAATAGTCTTGATCTACCTCCTGAGGAGAGCAACCTTCAGGTGATTGATGGCATATCAGCTTGCATTTGTTTTGATTAGGCTAATCATTTGGATTGATGGAAAGAAGTTTTTCATTCATTAGATATCTGTGACAATTATCCACATCTAGTGAAACATAATGGATACCAACGTGGGTTGGTGCAAGTGGTTTCATACTTGTGTCCCTTTAGTAAGGTCTTAGGTTCAAGCCTTGTAAATGAAGAAAACTATAATGGGAGAGCTCTACCCTTTCATGGGGCTGAGAATAGCTTGATTACCATAAAACAGAGGCCCAAAGACCAAATAAAACATTATGGATAGTTGATCATGACAATAACTCAGACTTGAGAACAATTGTTCAATGTATGAACGAATTCAGTGGAATGAAATATGTGATCCTAATCATGATGTTGACCTATAATTTAAGGAATTCTTTTGGTAAATCATTCCTTTTTTTAATATTTCAGAAGCTTTTTTATAGCCAATGAAGGGACTTTTTCTGAAGGTAAAAACACACTTTGTTATGAGGGAACAAAATTACAATCAAGGAGAAATGACGCGCTGCAATAGAAAAGTCTTATTGAAAATGTGCGCTCTGAAGTTCAGAGACTAGATCATACTGGTGGAATCCTTTCTGGTGCAAACTGCTAATGGCCCAATAACGGATCAAGTGGCAAGAATATTTGCTTGTTTCTGGTTTATTGTTTAGTGATATGTTACACTGTGCTTAGGCATCTACAATGAAGAGTGATTTCAGTGATGTTAACCTCTGCCTTTACAGTTCAATGGATGGTTGATGGACTGAAGCTATTTGCTTGATGTATAGGAGTTAGTTTTATCATATATGCAATTATAAGAATTTCTGTGGTCCTTGGTTGCAATGGCGCTGTTGCATAGAGTTATCCACACAATTGGCCCGCTGTGACTTGACCATTTTATATAGCTTCTAGTGTGCAGACTATGTTTCATGAAGCGCTTCCTATGCAATGACATAATAATAAATTATAGAAGGTCAATAAATTCAACTGCAGCCCTCATGGTTTATGTAGTCATGTGCATGGTAATCCAAGCTTGAATTCGATTGTATGCATTCAATTGTCTTGTTTTGCTCTATGTCATGCTTGACTATCCACCAGTAAATGTTATCCCCCAACACAATGGCTGTGAAATGTACTTTTTCAATTTTCAAGTTATGTATGTAGCAATGGTAAGTCTGCATTTGGCGGAATCCTTTCCATCATCTTGTTTTGCCTTTGTCATGCTTTACTATCGGGCATAAGCCAAACATATTGCATGATTTTAGTATGAAGGCTGATTTTGCCACTGTGAACTTGAAGGTATTTTCACCATCCAGCAAGAGTGATAACAAGCGTGCCATAGAGCAGTTGGTAATGCAGGAAACTTTTTCAAGGTACTAGATACTTGATATCTTCTTTTATTCAATGTGGCAATTCTTCAGTCAGGGCAAGTATGATTATTTGTTAACTTCAATCTTGTCTTGATCCTACTATACCCTGTTTGATTGTATAGTTTCTTCATGAAGTATCTCAAGAATTACTGTTAATAAGTTAGGTGATTTGATTTTATATTTGCGTAAACCATAATCAATTGTGTGGTTATCCGTTGGTATTGCTACTTGTGGCATACATTTGGCAGTCTGCTCCCCTGTTGGCATCGGCTGTACATATTTAAATGCCCTCTGGTCTGATCTATCAAAGCCTGTCCCAATGGAGCGAAGATCCATTTAGCTGACCGAATCGTTTGGTTTAAGTATCTTCTTATGAGATGGAGAAACTTGTTGCTGAGTGATCTTGATAATACTGCATTGGAGCCTTAAGTGACTTGACCTTTTGTTGCTTGCATAGTTGCTTTTCATTTTCGGTCGAAAACAGATTAATCATGATACTTGAAGTAATGCTTATGCCATATCATTTGACAAAAGTACAAGATTTTCACATTGATGTGCGGTCTACTATTTAGAGCTCATGCTGTTTCCTTATGCTAAAAGCTCACATGAGAAAAACTGGGATCACAATGTGTAGGCTTTTCCCAATTGGATATCCACTGTGAAGAATTTTTCACCATCTACTTATTTCTATTTATAGTTCATAGCATCTACTTCACCATTTACACTGGCTGAGGATCACAACTAAGTTTGTCAATATCTCCCATGGATGGAGTAATAACATAATGCACATGAGTTGCTCATTTATAACTTTGAGTGTTCCCATTCTTTGCATTTCATTAAGCCGCTGATTTATCGTGATTCATGAATATTAGATCCAACAAGAAGAGATTCAAATCCCTTTTCCATGGTAGGGAGCTTATGTGGTAATCCTTTATTTAAGAGCTTGTTTCATTGCTTATTCACTGGATTGTGATATATGAGGCAGGCCCTCATTGTTTCACTTCTCATGAATTTGTATGAGGTTTTTGCATTTTCTTGTAAGTGCCTGATATGCTCTGTTCATTCTGATCAATATCTGCTGGTTCCCATTGCACCAAGCAGCATGCCTCTGTGTTTTATTATGTGTCTGTGTTGTCATTTTTACAGTCCTGGGGCAGTCGAGCTTCAGAATGTTTCATTTATATTACTAATGTGTGAAAGAGGAAAAGCATATTTAAGCCCCATTAGATAATCAATAGTAATTGGTGATACTTTTTATGCTTTATTTCATCCCATTAAATGAGCATGCGTGCAATCTAGGTTCTGATTTGTGGTGATACTTTTCTTATGTTTGGATGGATATCTGCCTTTGAACAGGGATGAAGGAAATGAACTAATAAAGCTTGTCAAATCACGTATTGTGAATGGAAATGGGACTATTGGTAAATACTTCCGCATGATGTTTGATCTTGATAATTGAAAGCTATGTCTTTCACTGACAAGAGGTTTCTATTTGTAGTCCCTAAAGATGAAAATGTTGCAAACATGCGTACCACTGCTATCATGGAAGCCAGGAAGTGGTTGCAGGAGAAAAGATCAGGATCAAAGAAGAAGTTGGAGAGTGAGTTTGATGTTTCAAAACTGGCTACATCATCGCAAGTTGGTACCTTTTCCTGTCGATTATGTCAGTTTTGTGTACTTGATATGGGTTAACCAAATACCATTTCTCTACTGTGGCCCTTTAATATAGAATTAAAATATCTGCATTAAGTTGCTCATTAAATTGTATTTTTGGATGAAGGTATCTGCTGTTCCTGTCTCTGTGTTTGTTTATGAATATGTCTGTGGATACACATTTAGGTCTTGGTGCATGGTGCTGCTGGGAGTTGGGTTGCTACTGTCGTTTGTGGACATATGTGGCATATGTTCTGTAATGAGGGTTGGGAACTGTCATGGGCGGGTGGGTGTTTTCAAACAAGTGGTATGTTGACATGTATCCAAGAAGTTAAAAGCCAAAACATGTTAATTCGTGCTTTCATTTTTCAACTCGTAAATAAGAGTATCGCTAATTGCTTGAGACATGTCTGATTTACTTCATTGTCCATGAGAGAAGTAGATTTTGCAAACCTTGCATTGATAGAATTGTTACATCTTAAAACTTATTTTTTGATCCAGATCACTACAAAAGAGAAGGGTTCGCCTGTGGATATGGCGAAATCATACATGCACAATCGTCCTGCATGGGCATCTCCCTCTTTGAAGTTTACTGAAGTTGGGTCACCTTCACCATTGGGTGTGCAGCGTTTGATGGAAGAAACACCCAAATCGGCCTTGCGCAGTTCAGATGTACTTCCTCCGTCCCATATTTTTGTTCATATTTCCTTCTTAGAATATCCCAGATTTTGTTGACTTCTGATATTGATCCATTGTTATCATTTATTTTTTTTTAAGAGAATCCTAGAGCACACTTATAACCTGGAAAGCTTTGAGCTTATGCAATGAGAGCAAAGCATTAGGACATCTAGGAAGTTTATTCAACTTATTCACAATGCTTGCATGTTTGCCTGCAGCTGAAAAGAGGTTCTCTTTCTTCTGGATCATGGAATATTTTGGAGGAAATACAGAGAGTACGGTCTAAGGCTACAGAAGAATTGCTAGCTGCTACGCCGTTGACAAAGATCGGTCTATCTTCATTTTCTCCTCAAGATAATACTACTCAAGATTCCTTGAAGAACGGTAGAGATCCCGTGGGAACATGTAAATTGCTTGTTTTGAGCTTGCTGGCATCTGAATAAGTCAGAGAGTGTAACTGTGTATGGCGTGGCCTTGGAATGAGCGGCTTAATGTGTCATGAGAATGAGAGGAATATAGTTTCTCCATTATTTACTCTAGCTGATGTTATAAATGATTTGCTTCTTTTGGCAGCACCAAAAGCAATGCATTTAAGACTAACTTGTGATTGAAACTCCACTTGCAGCCCCTGCAGAGTCCTCTCACGATAGAGCCAGAGATGTTTTGCCGGATGCTGCAACAAATCTTCCCTCCGGAGTGAATCTGGTACCTTCTTAATGGAACTTGTGCTTTTATATTTGGGGTGGGTATGCATGTGTGTCTCTCTGTTAGTGTGTGTGGGCGCATGAGCTTACCAAGGATTTAAAATGCGGTTTTGGTCGCAATACCATGAAATTGCTTTAATGGAGCAATTGCGTTGCATAACACGGTTGTCGCTGTTTCGTAATGGCATGGCTGCATTTTGAATGCATGGTGCACCACTTTCATGTTTCAGTGCATGTATGCTTCTCGCTTTTGCATTCTTTCCTTTGGTGTTTCTTCCTTTTTTTTTTTTTTTTGGGGGTCCCGGGGGGGTGGGGAATTCTTGCAGTTGCACACAATGAAGCTTGTGAGTTATGGCATATGTTTTCATGATGATATCCAATGATTGATTTATATATTAACACTTAATCTGTTGTTGCATAAAGGATGGTGATGCTGTTCAGTATATGGAGCTCCGAGAGCACCAGGAAGCTGCTGGTAATACTACCAATTCTTATCGCAATGGATGTACCCATCTGGCTGTTTTTATAGGAATGAACACACTGTTTTTGGCGATAGGTCTACTGGAATTTGTACTGTTTAAAATTCGAAAATTAGAGAATAACAATTTGATCTGGTACTTGCTTGTTCAGGGCAGCAGACGAGGCCAGTTTAGAGTAGTACTTACTAGCTGTCTGGTATAATACAGCTAGAGTCGGATGTTTTCTAACTACCACCTGGTGAGATATACAAAGATGGTTCAGAAAAAAGAAGGGGGGAGGGGGAGAGGAGAGCTTGGATATCTTCAATTGCTCATAACATAGTTTTGGGTTCTCAGAAGAAAGATGACAGTGGTTCCTTTTCCTTTCTTTTCTCATCCAACCCTATGATGAGGCAAAAATAAGCTGGGACTTCTCCACTGAATCCTTTCATACTTGATATAGTTTAAATTGGTACTTCTTTTAGGAATTCCTTTCTTTCCAATCAATTCCTTCAAAGAGGTTGTATGTGTTGTTTAGAAACTATTTTAGTAGTACCTTAATCGTGGATCCCTGCTCAAAATTCCTGGCAGTTAGAGAATTGATATGATTGTACCATTCCTATTTGAAGGATGCCTTCGTTGAACTCATGCCCTAAATTTCTGATTTGGTCTTCCTTGGAAGTCTGCAAAGATCAGGATTAATGATATTGCTCCCATGGTTACAACCATTTGCGCTTTTTTTTGGTTTTATTTTTAAAAATTTTTGTAGGTTGGGGAGGGGTGGGGGCTTGGCTTTATTCTACTAGATTCTGGTGAGAAAAAAATGCTTGGCACACTGCAGGTGAAATTGTGTAGATTTTGACAGTTTGGCTGCAGAAATATATGTGGTTCTTCTTATTTAGGTTCTAGTAGTTAAACCTTCCTATACTCCATGATTTCCCCCATGGGCAAATGTTGTTGGGATTTTTTTTTTTTGGGAGGTTTTTTTTTGGGAGGGGGGGGGGGGGCTGTAGTCGTCCATGACTGAAAGTTCCAATCCTTTATATTTCCTGATTTTTTGGGTTTGAGGTTGAACAGCTTTTGCACAGTACCTGAACCTTTCAGGTGGTTTTGGGTTGGATCAATGCCAGCCTGCTCAGTCTGCTTGACATCTAACCTTGCAGGTTTAGAGGAAAACCTGAAACTGTTGGCGGCTTATTGCAATTTTTCGTGATGTCAGATTTGTTATCAGTCACTTTTAATTGCATGTTTCAGGCTTGAAATCAAATCAAGACAATGAATTTCATGACCCAAGGAGCACCATGGCTGAAAATGGGTTTTCCACTATTGTGTCCAGGTAACATTGGCTTTCTTGAGTCCATTCTCTTAAATACATATCCAACCCCATTAGTACAGTTGGGAAGACCGAAAATGAGGTTTAGTGAATACAGAAAGAACCTTTTCTGCCATTTACCTTGTTAAGGCAAGGCTGCATTGGATGATGATGTCGTTTGAACTAAGACATCTCATGTGCAGTTTGGCTCCAGGAGACGATGCAATCGCAAAACCAAAGCCCCCGGGAGAAGAAAATGGGGACTTGGTTGATTCAAGCCATGATGTTCATGTGGTGGAGCTCGCCAATGATGTCTTGACTGCGGGCCCTTCTGATACTATGGTGAACGGATCCCAAAACAGCTCGAGCCTGCAACACGAAGAACTCTCACAAGAATTTAGCCAACCTATTGCGGACCAACCGTCTGCAGCTCAAGCTAGTGATACCCCCCAGAAGGGGAGAAAGTCAAGAGGGTACTCGAGGAGAGGCAGGGGAAAAGGTAAATGATTTTACGGCATGAACCATGTTGTAATTGCTGATGTACCATTGCCTGTATGCTAATGTAGAAGTGAGCTTAACATAGGCAGTAGAGCATTGGTTTGGTGTTAGTGTTTGAAGCATTTGTTAGGGTAGTCATTATTTTCAGCCCTTTCTATGGGGAGGAAATTGTACTGTAAAAGAGTGAGTGAAATATATATGATGGGTGCTTGTGTGTAGCAATTTGTGGGAAGAATTCCCATAGAACTTTTTTCTTAATTATCACCGTCCGAGACTTGGTTGTTAGAAGAATCATTAGTGACCAGGATAGATCCATGAAAATGTAATAAAGTCCATTGTTTATGAATTTTAGCTTTGTTTGCCTTTCCCCAGCGACCCCACGAAAGTGGGATCCACACTGGGGGTGGTGGTGGTGGTGTTTGCCTTTCCCCCAGCCTTCCCTTCTATCTTGTTTGGAACTTTGGATGCTTTGCATTTTCTTTGTATTTTCATTTTGAGTGCCGGCATTGTGAGCATTTCATGTGTAAACATTAGTTTTTGGTATTTGGTAGAGAGAGAGACGCAAAAGTTGATGTATGTATTTATTCAAACTGACCTATTGAAGCACATTGTCATTCGGCCCACTATATAAACAAAATTAACAAGAACTTGATGATATATTATCAAAAGCTTGTCGATCTGCTTGTAGCAGATTGACATGTTTACCATTGCTCCACCCTCTCCACCCAACCTTCCTTTACCAATTAATTGGTAGGGGGAGGGGGTGTGTGGGTTGGGCCTCGAGCCCTGGTAATTTTGTCCCCCTTCCCCTGGGCTGATTGGCCTATTGGGTCTTCCCTGAGATAGGGGACTCAGTAGGTGGTCCATATTTATCATTGTTAAAAAAAAAAAAAAAGTTATCAAAAGCCTTTTCCTTATTTTTATGCTTTTTGTCAATAATTTTGTCTGTTGAAAGCGGCAAGTTTGGACAATTTGTGCGGCTTGGATTTTGGTGGATTAAAGCAAAGTGCGTCTTTAATTTCATCTGCTTCCTTACTATGAAGTAGTGGCCTAGTAGATAGTATATGATTTTTAAGTGTAGGGTTTAATATAACTATTCTCTCTCTAATTTTTTAATTTAGAACTAGGACTATTGTATCATGTACCCTGCGCCTCGCTTGATGGGAATTGTAGAGCATTTGATTTGGATTTGGATTTCTGTTATGTTGAATGACATTTTTGTTTCCAAATTCCATGCGAGTAGAGTATACACTGCGAGATGTTGAATAACAAACTTGTAAATTTGTTGCATTATTGTACTGTATAAGAAATATGAAACTTGTTCCATTACAATAAGGTACTATATGATTATCAGTAATATTTTCAATGTTCTACTATTCCCAAAGAAAAAACTTCACATTTTAAAAAATGTGACAGTTTAGTCCTTTAAGCTTATTTTATTTGCAGTGATGCTATATTACTATTGGTTAATTTAATGAGTAATCTCTCGAAAAATCACATCAGAAATTTAAATCAACATAATACTATATACTATAGCTTATGTCGCATATATAGATCTAACAAAAGCAGCTCTAATTGAACAACCTGAGCTCATATCTAATCCAATAAATGAAGAAGTCAACTTACAATAGACTTGGAATCTAAATTGATCTAAACCGAATTCAATCCAATACAAACACATTTTTCTTTATTAGACAAACTTATTAAACAAAAATATCAAGTTATCAACTGACCTTAAGACATGTTTACTGAACCGAAATTAAACAAAATGTTACTAATCTGAACATGACCCGACCCGGCCCGACCCGAAAACAGCCGAGCACAAACCAATAAAAGCCCCTCGGCAGCTCCTGCATCGCTCTCTCGCTCTCTCTCTCCCTCTGTCTCTCTACAATGGACCCGAGCACGTTGTCATCGGCAGCAATGGCGAAACAAACGTGGGAATTGGAGAACAACATCGTCAGAACAGCAGACCCTCCATCATCATCATCTTCAAACGACGCCATTTTCTACTACGACGAGGCAGCGCAGGGAAAGTTCCAGCAGGAGAAGCCATGGGTGAACGACCCCCATTACTTCAAGAGGGTGAAGATCTCCGCACTGGCCCTGTTGAAGATGGTGGTACATGCTCGCTCTGGTGGGACCATCGAGGTCATGGGGTTGATGCAGGGCAAGACTGATGGCGACGCCATTATTGTCATGGATGCTTTCGCTTTGCCTGTTGAGGGTACTGAGACTAGGGTTAATGCTCAGGCTGATGCTTATGAGTATATGGTTGATTATTCTCAGACTAACAAGCAGGTTATTTTCTCTACCTCGAACCCTAATTTGACTTCTCTTCTGCGATATGGGTGGTTTGATTTGATTAGTTTTTTGGGGGGTTGCTAGTATTTGTTTGCATGGAATAATTTGAGGGTTTGCGGCATAAATGGTGGATAATTCGGTCATTTGGTTGTATTAGTGGCGGATGGTTTTGCGAATTAGTTCTGTTTGATTGGAAGAGGGAATACTTGTTGCAGAAGCCCTAATTTGATGTTAGTTGGTCGCATTTAGAGGGCCCTTTGGCTTAAGACGTCAAGATTTTCTGTGAACTGATTGTCGCTTTGGTGCCTGAGAAAGAAAGTAATGAACTTTAGTAACTTGAGCATACTTTGGCACAAATTGTATCCGGGTTCTAGTGATTTGTTGCCACTTTGAGTGCTGAGAAACAGAGGAATGAATGTCACGTAAGTTTTTTGGCTATCTGATGTTATTCATTCTCATTATTTTAGCATTTTGGCTCAACTACCAAGGTCTTTCTCTTGTCGTATGGGTGGTGGAGTTCGGGGATTGCTGAAACAGAAGAAGGGCTGAGGGGGCGGGGTGGTAATGAAGCCTGCTCTTCTATCCATTTGAAGGTTTTTATAGTACGCATGAAATTTAGGCTGCTTGCTTCGTGTTTGATTGCAAACATCTATCGACAGGGATTGAATTCAGGGTTTTCATAGAGTGTCCATGGAGTGTCTGAGATTGTGGGTGTCCGGCATTCGACATATGTTCGACATGCATACATGAGGTTGTGGAGAGTGTCTGTCTGTGCTTTTTAGGGCCATTTCTTCTGCAGTTTCGTGATATGCTTCTTTCTTTGTATTTCTTTTTAGCACTGTGGATCGGCTTCTTTGAGTTTGCTGGGGCCTTCAACTATTGATATACAATGCTTGTAAGATCATATTTATTCTTTCATCTGAGGTAGGCTGATTTTCTAGATGCTAGTCCCTGGGACTTTCTGTTCTTTCAGTTGAGTTTTTTCTTTTGAGATCCTAAGTCAAGGACTTTATGAGCTGACCAGCATTCAAGTTGGCCCCCTCTACTTTTCAAGTCGTTGTCATAGGATGTATTCTGGTGCCATCACTGGCTCCATTCCTGCTGAGTGCTGAGAGTTTCCTTGTGAAATTTGATGTGATGTAGGCCGGACGGTTGGAAAACGTGGTTGGCTGGTATCACTCTCATCCAGGTTATGGCTGCTGGCTCTCCGGTATTGATGTTTCAACACAAATGCTCAACCAACAATTTCAGGAGCCGTTTCTGGCTGTTGTTATTGATCCAACACGGACTGTTTCTGCTGGAAAAGTTGAGATTGGGGCTTTCCGCACTTATCCAGAAGGGTATAAGCCTTCAGATGAGCCTGTCTCAGAGTACCAGACCATTCCCTTGAACAAGGTTGAGGACTTCGGAGTACACTGTAAACAGGTTTTTAATGCCCCCTTTTGCTATGCTGCTAGACTTGTTTGCTATTCACTATTTCTCAATTATCTTCTTTCGACCTTGCAGTATTATTCACTGGACATTACATACTTCAAATCTTCACTTGATTTGCACCTGTTAGATCTTTTATGGAATAAATATTGGGTAAACACCCTCTCATCATCTCCCTTACTGGGAAATCGAGATTATGTTGCTGGGCAAATTTCAGATCTTGGTAATTTCTCTCTGGCATTCATTGTTTTTGGTCAAGTAGTTCTATAGAAGTTATGACACCCTCACCCCCCAAAAAGCGAAAAGCAGTCTAGTATATATTACGTGGTTTCTTTCATTGCAATAAGATGTTGGTAATGGTCCATGTGACGTTGGCCTAGTGATGCATGACATCTTCACAACTCTCTACAGCTGAAAAATTAGAGCAAGCTGAGAATCAGTTGGTTCACACCCGTTTGGGTCCATGGTGGCACCTTCTTCAAGAAAGAAAGAGGTCAGTTCTGGTTTTAAATCAACATGTGCGCTACTTTCCTTCCGTATGGTTGATGCTATAGTTTCCTTTTTCTTTTTTTCGATAAGGTGGTTTCCTATGTTATACATGTTAATTGTTTGATTTCTACCTGTTTTCTTGTCTGGCACGAAATTTTTAGTTATCTCTATAATCTAACAAACTGTTGCCCTTTACGCTTTATCTTATGTTTCTGGTTATTGATGAAGCATCAATTGCAATGTGCAATTCCACTACAAAATTATATAGGCACGTTTGTGCTGGATCTAGGGAGATAAATCCAGGGTGGGCTTATGTACTGTTAATTGCTTCCATTTGGCATGCAGATCTTTTTTCTGGGTCTTTGAGAAACAACCTGTAACGAACTCTAATACCAAATGTAACGAACCGACCCAAAATCACACAACACAGCCCACTAACATGAGAGGTCCAACAATTGGGCGTACAAATCAAACTACCAAACCCAAAAGTGGAAGGCCTTGTTGATATGCTTTGTGGGAATGGAACTTAGAAATTTGATATCCTTCTTTCAACTGACGATGTGGGATAAGGTCCCCTTACTATACATATTCACAAATACAGATGAATGACCGTTACACAACCTATCTGATAACATAGACCAATTAGGTTAGGGGTTAGGTTATAGACCTCTAGAATCGCAATACCTTGTCATGGTGGGATGCATCAGTCGTCATCATCGTCCTCCTCTGTATTTTTCCTCGTGAATAGATGGGTGTCTCAATTCTAATTTCTGAATTCATATACAAGTGTTCTATTATACCTTTTAAACTATTAACAAACTGTTCCACGTATTATTAGCACTTTCAATCTGGCAAGTGGTAAGGGTCTGGCGCCTTATATTGATGGCTGGTTCTTTTGGCTTCCAGTTCACTTTGATTCGTTGATTGTCTCAATATCTGGATCGTGTAACCGACTTTTAACCAAGCCTATACCCCATGTCCTGCCTGTGCAAGATCCACTGTTTTTTGTTGGGAAGAAAAGGAGGCCCTTTTTTTTTGGGGGGGGGGGTTGTTCCAATGTACGCAACGTTATCTTTAAATTGCAAAAAAAAAATCCTGTTGGGAAAGCATTCATTGTGTACGATTTCACAGTAAAAGAATTAGAGGATCGTTTATTGAGGCATTTCACATTCTGCAGTATAAGCTAAAGTTGGGTTGGTGGACGAGATGACTTATGTGGCTGTTTGGTTCTGTACTGAATTCTGTAGATAGTATGTAGTGTTATGTAATTTGTAAACCTTTGATTGCTGATATTGACTTCACTTTCCTTTAGTAGAGTATTAACTATCCTCAAAAAATTGTCACCATAGTATCCAATGCCCGCTGTTTGTCCTCTGTTAGTTAGCATATATGCTGTGCACAGTGATCGGTGGTGAACCATTCACCCCTCACGAATGTCCTTTTAGTGAAACATGTTGAGCTTGCTTCCCCCATGTGATTGCTGAGGTTTGAATCATAATTTGTATCATTGCAGGAAGAACCAGCACTTGCCAAGATCACATGTGATAGTACGAAGATCACTGTTGAACAGGTGCATAGTTTAATGTCACAGGTACTTGGCTATTTTCCATCTCTACGGTTTCTGTGGATCTGTTTATATTCCTACCTCCAAGAGACGATTGATGAGAACTGAGAAGGGCAAGCTCTCTTTCATTCACTTCTCTCACTGTGCGACTTTGATCTGTTTTTGCGCAGGTCATCAAAAACATCTTATTTAACTCTGTTGGGCCAAATCAGACTGAATCATCAGGACCAGAACCTATGGTTGAGGCATGACAGTGGTATGCATCTCATGCTGGTCAACGTTTGGAATTGCGGTGTCCTCTGGATGCGCTTTGGATATAGTTATGCATGCCCGATGATCTGTTGGGTTCTCTTTTGAATATTTCTGATTGTAAATGCCTGTGTAATTTTTGAGCTCTGGGCATGAACCTTAGGATCATTACAAAAGGTTATAGTAGTCCTTGTTTTTGCAAATAGACTACCGTTAGATGCAGATGTGTGAATCTGGTCAACAATCCAAGGGATTTGTTGGCGGGGCAACAGTGCCTTCCAAGTTGTCCTCGTCTGTCAAACGTATTGGTAATTGATGTTATTTTCTTCTCTTATTTGGGCTTTTTCTTTCTTTCTTTCTTTTTTGCCTGGGGGCGGGGCGGGGCGGGGGTGGAGGGGATAAGCACATTCTCTTCATGTCGATCCTAGTGCTAGTCCCGGGAAGATATTTGACGGCAAGGAGGGGGTGATACTGGCCTAAGGCGTGTTAAGCAGATTTATTTCCCTCACAAGGGAGACGTGTTGCTGCCCTGGGCTGATCCTATGTCATTGCACTGGGGAAGTGTGCTGCTGTCTGAGCTGAGGCTGTTGGTTTTTTTGTGCAATTATAAATTTATATGCATCAGTGCTCCCCTCCCTCCTTCCCCTGCTGCTCGAATAGGAAAACAAAAGAGGGAGGGGTGATCTTATTCAGAAAATGTAAAATGCACTGTAGTGCAAGTGCATCCAGAGAGGAAGGGGATGATCAAGTTGAACCTTTGTAAGTATCTCAATTTTAACCAAGACTGAGATTTAGGAGTAGACTCTAGCGTAATGAGGGGTACTTAATAACTCCATTTTAGGACTTGAATCTAGGGATAGCAGTGGGGCATGGAATCCAGCTACGAAATATTGGCGATGGGGTTAGGCAAAAGTCTCCGTTACAAAAAAGGGGGGGGGGTCCAAAACGGAGGATAAGATGGACCTAGTGGGGTCGAACTCTGAACTTTCGCCTTATAACGAATTACAAGCCTATTATGCCGGTGGTGTTTCTCAAATCATAAGTCTTAGACAATGGAGATGCTGTTGCTTGGACGATAACATGATGAATTCCTTTGAATGGTTGATTTCGTGAAATGAGCATGGGAAAAGGCACACTTTTCATGGTTTTGGGAGGTGGTAATATGTGATACAGATAGTGAGTTCCACAACACAAAGTACAGTGAGTTAGGTGGGGGTACTTTAGAAGCCACAAAAACGAGAGTGATTCTCACCTAAACACAAGGGGACTTTAGTTATCTGACAGTCTCCCATTGGCAATATTAGCTTCTTGTCATTAAGAATGGTATCATTTTGAGGCTTAGATCACCATCTGAGATTACGTCATATGTTCATGTTTAATGCATAGTACATCTATCTAGGATTGCCTCACAAAAAAAAGCCCCTTTTTTCTTTTTTGGTTTTTTTTTTGTTGGGGGGGGGGGGGGGGGGCGCTGTTGCTCAAGCTGGGCTAGCTACATAGCTATAGTAGTGGCCGTATATCTCATGAAGACACCCTAGTTTATGAAGGTATGAAAGGTATTTTTTATTTTCAAACTTAACGGGAGATTTACACCTGAATTCCTCCACTAGGTTGGGAGGGGGTATGATGTAGCAAACTTACACTTGAATTGCAAAAGTACAGAGAGAATGATTTTGATTGACCATAGATTTAAAAACTGTAGACTACCTACTACTCCACATAAACGGAGCAGAAGAAGTTTATAGAGGTAGTTTGTTTTAGTCGGTACAGTCCAAGCTGGGAAAAATAGTCCAAACTTGTCTCTTTTCAGCTATTCAGATTTCAAACAATACAAAAATCCTTGTACAATCAGATTAAATCTCTCGCCTTAACTCCGAAAATACTAGGAAAAACAAAAAAGAGGTGATTATTAAATTTTAACATTTCAGTTTTCAACCTTGGAATTAAGGGTGAGTTGTATTTTTATTGTTAGAACTATCTTACCTAGATTACTGAAGGATTGTTTCTATAGAAGTATAGATCAAGGGAGAGCAGAAGCGTGTGGGGTGGAACGTACGCAGCATAGCCTGTAGTCAATTATATATCTTGAATCAATGGCCTATATCCAATTCTATATCTATAATCACATTCAGATTTATCTAATTAACTTATCTAGTAAAGGATATGTTCGTTTCATTGTGTTAATATATGCATCAGTAAATGAGTACGACTGAAAAAATTGGGAAGGATTAGTAAGAGTTGGAAAGGATTTGCTATTTTTTGGAAGGATTCATACGGATTTAAAATTATTGAAAAAATTTGATAAGAGTTAGAAAATTCCTTTTCAGGGGTGGAAATGAAAGGAAAAAGTTGGTAAGGATTTGGAAAGATTAGTAAAGATCAATGAAGACTTGGAAAGATTGGTATGGATTGAGTTGTTTTTTTTTTGGGGGGGGGGGTTTGGTTGGTATGGTTGGGTAAAACTGGTGAGGATTAGGAAGAATTGGTAACGATTGAGAAGAGCTTGTATATGTTGATTTACCAACAAAAAGAATAGGTCCTAACTCCTAAGAGTCAACTTAAGGCTGTGAAAAAAATATCTATCCTAATTTTATGAATTATTATGTGTGCATTTAGTATTATGTATACATTCTATTAGACTCGAAAACTCTAAGTCTCCAATTTATCTCTTCAGTTTTTACCTATCTTACACATGTATAATAGAAAGGGTGTATGATATATGTCTTGTCGCATGACAGTTTTTAGCTGTCTTACGTTAGGCTAAATTAGTATATTATATGATTTGAAATTCTAAATTTTCAATAGCTATGATTTGTTAACAATTGTAAACATTTAGTATCTGTCAGCTATGCCAACAAGTACAAATGTCACTCTAATTAGACCAACCATATCCGATAAGATTTATTATACTTGTAGTTTTATAATTGTGAAAAATTATAGTTACGAAGATGATTTTATACGATTTGTAAGTGGTAAGTGGTGACAGCCTTCCACTTTTCAAATATATCATTTTCTTAAAAAATTTAATGCATGATAATATAATAATTTTAAAGTCAAAATATGACATTTCTTTAAAAAGTGTCTTGCAGCAAAATATATATCCTTTTACAATGAGGAAGATATGCAAGTTGGAAGGAAGAGAAAAGAAAGGGCATATTGTTTGCTAAACTTCTCTTAAGTAATTGGAGTGGAGAATGAGAAAATGGTGGGTATTGAGTGTTGAGGGTGATAATGCATCTCATAACTTCTTTTCTTATCTTCACTGTCATTTTCATGGATTGGAAGGATTCATCTTTTTTGGGTACTTGCACATGGCATAGCCGACCTCCACTTTCTCTTGGATTCTCTCCTCTTTTTTTGGGTTCTTGTTATTCAAAAGCAAATGAAATTCAAGCTCTTTTTCTTGTTTTGATATCTTTATTTTCTTGGGTGTATTTTTTCTGCTGAAAAATGGATTCTTTAGAATTATCTTTTCTTTTATGTGACGATTTGGGTTTCTTTTGTGTGTCTACCAGTTACTTCAAGTCGGCGCTCGCGGTGTATTCGTCGCGATGGCTTAGCCTGCGATACGTGTTCTTGGGGGCAGATACCCCTATTGTAATTTGGTAATCCGGCGGTGGGTGCATGCATCGCTTCTGGCCCGTTACACATATGTATGAACGTATGTGTGTGTATGCATGCGTATGATATTTGTGTGTTATATATGCATGGGGGGAGGTTCGAAAGGATGATGGAAACCACATGTTTGGATCATGTTATGTGTGAATAGAGTAGGATACCAAAATGACAAAATTACGGTCTTTTCATCTGTCAATTGCAGTTTTTTTTTTTTTTTTTTGGTGGTAGTAGACACTTTAACTTGCCAGCACTGGCCAAATCATCTCCAAGCATATATCGCATTTATGGTAAATTTATTGACTGGATGTATATCCAACCATCGACTTAAAGGATTGCAAGATTACGTTTCCTTTTAACTGTAAATAATCCTATTTTCTTTTCGTTTCATTTTTTGGCCTTTGACTCTCCATTTTACAAGCGTCGAGTAAATGTTGCCGAGTACTTAGTAGTAGTTAGCTTTTTTTTTTTCCTTCACACTATGATTTGCCAAACATTTAGCCTCGATCTCTATGGCTTGTGAGCTATTTTGCTTGACATTTTGGGAGCACCTTGGCAATTCTCCCATGCCAAAGACAATCATTACCCGTCATCTTGACTTCAACATTCTTATAATTCATGTCCAAACAATTGAAGTCGAAGAAGCCAGGTCAAAATCTACATAATTTTGCTCTTATAACAACTCTTTGTCTTGCTCCATGCATTATTATTTTGTTATTACTCCTTTCGTTCCATTTTATTTTCTTTCTAATCAATATTTTCACTAGACTAAAATTAGGTCAGTTAATATTTCGGCTACTTAAAATATGTGTTTTTCAAATTTAGTAAGAAAAATAATGGGATGGAATGAGTGTTTTTTACATAAAAGAAGGCACAGAGACTAAGTTTTTGATCACAAATTACAGGAAACTTTATTACAGCTGGACTAACTGACCTTGACACACATAATTATTTTCAGATTAACTCTATCTCATTTTCATATTGATGTAAGATTTTTAATGCTCTTTCTTCATAAAGTTAAATAGGAGATTTTTCTACAAATACTAATATCAAAATAGGTGTTGATTAGAATAATGCAAAAAGAAAAACTAAATAACACTTCTGAAATTGGAATAGAAGATTTTAGTTCGTATCCTCTTTCTTCAAACATTATGTTGCATACATACATACACATGTACACATACATACATACATACATACATATATATATATATATATATATATATATAATATATATATATATATATATATATATATATATATATATATGAGTCATTGTTTACCTTGAATCCTAGTTAGAAGGAAGGAGCAACCTTTCCTTGTAGATGATGTATGTGAGCACCTAGGTCAGTTTTACTCAATCTTAATACCGAATCTAAGAATAAAAGGTTATTTCATGGCAATATTTGCAGGGTCCGTCATCACCAAATGTATCCACTAGACGAGGGGTCCAATGGATCAGTTCTGCCGACTCTTACACTCAAAACAAAAATGGTAAGGAGGTCTATGTGATACAATACCATTTAAATGAATAAATGTATGAATTTTTCAATTAGACATGTAAGTTGTATGATTATTACTCCTATGTTATTATAATTGTCCCCTTTTTTCTTTTATAAAAATCTCAAAACAAAAATCATTCTTGATAGTATACCATTAGTATTACTAAAAGTTTCTCACTTTTAGAATCAACAGAAAAATTTGCGTTAAATAACATTGCCTTAAACTTTTCCATGACCTATGCTATAATTCCAATTGATGCAAAGCTTATTACAAGCAAAGTCTGCTATGGATCTTAAAATCTAAACTTATTTTCTTTTAAATGCGATTAAAGTCAACATAAACACCAATAGCAAATTATTTTGTGAGATTACAAAAGGGGGGAAAATATAAACCCTAGCCCGGTATATAGTACATCCGGGTCTAGAGACCCGGGTTTAAAATAGTAATTTATTTATTTTTCAAAATCCACCATCTATTTTCAATGACCCTCCTTTCAAAAAAATAGATAAATAAAGTTTCGATGGTTCAAATCATGCCAACTCAGTAGGTCCGCATATCTAAATCTACAGACCTGAGTCTACAGTATAAGCGTTGCATCCCCTTTGGTTTATTTGTTAGAAACCCGGAAAAAAAAAAATGCAAAATGTTAGATCCCACAGGCTGAGTCAAATCCGAAGGCTCATCGAGTGAGTCGGCACAGTTCTATTGCAACTCGGCCTACTTGCGTGCACTATCGCTTAGCTTCCTATCAATATAATTCAGTTTAAATGATCTAACATTTATTTTTCATTAAAAAAATTAAAGTTCAAGCGTTATAAATAAAAAAATCTATAACGAGAGATATCTGTTATCTAACATTTATTTTTCATTTATTTTTCATTTTTTAATTTTTGTGGCTTCTCTTTTAATTCTCTCTTTGATCTCGAGGATAGGAAGCAGTGTTAATAATGTGGTCTGGTTTCTTTCTTTTCTTTTCTTTTCTTTTCTTTTCTTTTTTTTTTTTTTTTTTTTTTTTGGGGGGGGGGGGGGGGAGGTGCTAACCGGAACCAGATCTTTTTGGGCTTTTTTCTTTTTTGACAAAAATAAATAAATTGGAGGGGCTTGTGTAGAACAGAAGTTAGGCCCATTTTCCACCTTCTCTGGCTCAGGAAGTTTGTAACAGAAGAATGGTAGTGATCACTGCTTGCCATTTTCAGATATCTGATCTTGATCAATCAGTGTTGTATATGCTTTTTCCTTTAAAATTTAAATATAATATCCTAAATTTTGAAGGGGTGGAGTGGTCGACACCAATAATATGATCTTATATAAGAAATAATTTTCAATACTCTAAACTTTGAGGGTATTTATTTTTAGTAATATAAGCGTTTTTTTACATTATTTTTTTTAGACGATTTGAACTTTAAAATGAATCTAGACACTTTGATTTTCATATGTTTGTGTTGTTTTAGATGTAATGTCATTTGAAATTGCTTGAAAAATACAATCTAAAATGACCTGATACTATTGAAAATAAATATCCTCAAAGTTTGGAACACTGAAGGCTATTTTTTAAGGTAAGATTATTAATTTCCACCACCTCAAAATTTGAATATATTATATTCCAAAAGCCGTTAAAACCACTTGGTAGATATGTTCAATTTCTATATGATTGCAGATTCTTCCCTTTTCTGTATATAAATAAAATATGGTTTTTTTATTTTTTCTTGAGGAGAGGAAACTCTAGGAAAAATAAAGTGAGAGATTCTCCACGAAGTGTATGTATGAAAGATGAATTCACCAAATGGATTTGATGAATTATTTGTAACCACCAGTAAACTCATTGTTAATTTTATGAAAATAGAAAAATAATTGATTGATACAATTGATCAAATTTTTTTAACTTAACATCAAAATTTTCAGTTCAAATCCGGCCACCTTGATTGATCAACCTTTGAACCTTATATACGTAAAAAGAATCAATATTAATTGATAACTTTATATCTAAAAAAATGAAAGTGGTACATAGACTTATTTTCTCAAAACTATTACTCATGAGTAATGACCATTATTCTACAAATAATTATTCATTTGCTAATATATAGAAACTTAAGGAGATATATAACATAACGACTTTAAATAAAAAAGAAATTATACTGAATCCTAACACCTAACAGAACTTCTTTAAAAAAGAAGTAAAATCATGCAAAACAACAAGACTAGATATCAAGTTTGAGTAGAATTATGGTCATTTCAAGCATCATGACCTCCAAATAATTGCAATCCCTTCTTTTCTCTTTCTTGCCTATAAACTCTTCAAAGTGGCAATGACTAAAAGCAGCTCCAATGGGAGGCTCGCCCGTCTCAGGATCCACATCGAGCGCCTCGCGAGGCTGGCCACGAGTCCGAAGGTCACTCACCGTTTCTTCTTGCTTTTTTTGTTTTTGAAAAATTTTTTATTGGTTTTTCTTTTTTTTGAATTCTAAAAAAGAAGTTGTGGATTGTAGAGTGGGTTTATGGGTATCATTTTATTTGATGAGCTAAAAATGTGAGCCTTGTGTTAAAGAGAGGAAGAATTGTGAGCCAAAAAGTTGGCTCACAAGCTAATGCAGCAAAGACAAACTCCTACTGGTGAGCCAAAAAATTAACTAGCAAAAGTCTAATCCATCCATCAATAAAAGGCTAAAAGATGAGACTTGAGAGCAGAATATTGAGGGCACAATACTGTTCCTAGGAATCCTCTTTTTCCAAGGACAGTCATATATCAATGCCAAAAGCATTGGTCCATAGCAAAATGTAGACCAAGTAGATAGGTGGAACTAGTAGTAGTTTATCTCTTTGGCATCTCTTTGTTTATTTTCTCTCTCCCTCATCTACATTATCACTTTCCTCCACTTTATGCTCCTCAATCCCAACATCATTTGTGGCTTTCTATGATTTGCTATGCTATCTTATCAAGGGGGAAAGGGTTTGGTTTAGAAGGAATTAAATCCAATAAAGTATTTAAAAATAAAATGGTAGAAAATATCTTGTTGCCTATTATTTGAAGATCTAATACTATAAAAAAAATTAAAAAATAAAAAGATTTCAGGTGTTTTGATTCAGTCAAGTTCTATGGTTTCTTTATTGGGTTATCGTTGTTTATTGTAAGATTTTCTCTAAGTAATTAGATCGTGTTGAGACAAGATCTGCTTTTGTTGTTATTATCGTTATTGTTACTATTAGAAAGTCTTCTAATAATAAGCTCTGTGTGGCGCAACTTGTACTGGGGTAGGGTGGGGTATGGATCGTTGATATACTCATATGGATGGACGTACACAGAGATATGTGAATCTCTTAGCGCATGTGGTATAGTAGTGGCTCATGTTGATGGTCCTTTCAAATAATATGTGTGGAATATTTATGATTGTATGGTATTGTGCTCCTGTGAAAAGAGCCTCTTAATTTTATTTAACATTTTTACCAAGAATTTGAATATATTTGCCGATATTTTTCTCTTAATGCCATAAAATGATCTTCGCTCATTGTCTTCAAAAATAATGAAATCTATCTTCTATCTCTTTACTTCAAAACACCCCCCCCAAAAAAACAGCATCAAGGATGTAAATAAATAAGGATGAACTTGCACGTAATTTGCAGAGTTGTTTAAGATCAATTCAAGGTTACAATTACTTATTTAGGATAGTTATTTAGGAGCTATCCTATTATAATTTATGGCATCATCAATGCTAAGTTGCTAACCACTTATTTTTTAATGTATAAATATGTGACAATTTCCGTTATTTCAACTTTCCTTCTCTAGTGACAAATTATTTATTGTGTTCTTTTTTTCCGATGCGCATGAGGCACAAACATTGATGTAGATAGGATTTGAGCCCTAATCTCGGATAACAACTCGTAAATATTTTCTAATTGAACTGACTGACCCCACTTAATTAGAGGCAAATTATAAATGTATTAGAGTATGTGATTGATTTGTTGGTTAGGAACATTCATTGACCTTTCTTACAAGGTAGTAGCTATTGAAGTCTAATTACAGCATTTTAAGACAGGAAGGTTATTCTCTTATAAATGCCTCATCAAACTCTACTTTTTTGGAGAAACTTTACATGTAAAGGGATACAAGACGATGTAGTTTTGTTATCATATTTGTCAAAGCACATTCAAACTCATGTCACGTCATTCTGGAAAAGCTCTAAGAGCTAATTGAAGGGGGGAAGGGTTGGGTATCAGGTTATAGTTGGTGTTACGTACAACGCTACTACAAGTATCATCAGTTTGAATTGAGCAAGTGATGAGTCTCTTTTTTTCCACTTCGAACATTTGACCTTCTCTAATATTAAGCTATTGTAAAACTTATAAACAATGATGCTATTCTAACGTAACTTTTCTTCAAAGATACGATTTGAATTTGAGACCTTTAAACCACTTAAATTAATATGCATGAGTAATAAGAGATGAATGTAAGAGATGGGGGAGTGGCTGAAATTTGGAGCTATGTAACATGGCATTCTCTGTTGTGGTACACCCACTTAATTAGTACTGAAAAAAGTTCCAAGGTGATAAATCCAATATGCAGAATATGATCCCACTTTTAATGGTCCATGCATTGCATTATGTTTATGCAAAGAAGGGTCCCCATACATTTCTGTCAGTCTAATTTAATTTAGTTTAAAGAAAAATAAAGACTTTGAAATACAATGCAAAATCCATAGGGAAAATGAGAAAGTGATTTTTTTTTTTTAAAAAAAAAATGGAAATTAGGGTTATTGCTTTTGTTCTTCACACTTGTCAAGAGAGAGACAAGTGCTTGAACAAGGATTCAATTCTATATTCCTGTTGCTAAGAAAGGAATTTGTTGCTTTGCATTGCTGCTTGTTTTGAAATTTCACCATCTATTATTGAAGATTTTGGCTTCCTGAGCTAATCTGCTACCAACCTACAGTGTAGATTTACGTGTCCTAATATTTATTTTCCTTGCACAAAGTTTCATATTTGAGTCTCATACGCGAAAAATTATAGCACTTGATAGAGAGTGTTCACTCCTTATGAAACCGATAGTATTTCAACTCAAATTAACAAATGATTAAAAGAAATAAAAGTTAATTTTTTGTTCTTTTTTTTTAAATGGTGTTGTAATTGTGACCACACAGTCAATAGTTTCTGAAGCCATATGCATGTATAAAAGAAAATGAATAGCAGGCAATATAATGGGAGTAACTGTTGAGTTGCAATGTAGAATTTGCTAGATATGTCAACTTTGTCATCTCTTTATTTTTCTTGTTATATTTAGTTATATTTTTGATTTTTCAAGAAACTAATTTAAGTCCTTTTACATTTGAAGATTCAAGTTCGAAGTGGTTTGTTAAAAAAAAAAAAAAATCACAATGCAATTTGATACATGCGTGGGTGATTTTTTTTATTTTTTTTTTAAGTTCAAATGAGCCACGAAGGCAGTACGATACAATGGGGAAGGGAGAATCGAACCTGAGACCTGACGTACTGAGGACCTCACTCTTAATTACTTCACTAAGATCTCATCGGTATACATTGGTAATTTGACATATGAGGTTATCAACAGTTTTAAAAAATTGAAATAATAAAATGTTATAACAAAATATTAAAAATAATGTGTTAATATTCAGATTTTAAAAAAATGTTATATTAACCAACAAATTATATCATATATCAAATTATAAAAATTGTGGTAGAATTAGATAGTGAAAATGTAATACTATCCAATTCATGAATTGTGTCAAGACTTTCGTAGGGCACGTACTTGCACTTCTGCATATAGAAAATGAAGTGATCCCTTTTGATTTGTTTACAACTAGAATACTAGATAGGATTCATTTCATGGCTCTCTTTGAATCGGTTATGGATATAACTACACTGAATACGAACCAGACCTCTTGCCAATTAATTTCGACTTTAAAGAGATCCATTGAGCTGTTTTCTTTCTTTTCTCATCACTTGAATTTGAGACTTCACTTAGGGTATGTTCATTTCATCATTTGACTACACAACCGATTTCAAATGTTTTCAATCACTAGCTTATAAATGGTTCCAACCACTAACCACTAATTATAACTGCTCTTAATTACTCTCAACTGCTTCTAACTGCTCCCACCCACACCGCTTCTAACTGCTCCCAGTATTTTACAAAAACTAATCATAAACGCTCATAAGGCTCCCAGCTGCTCCGACAACCGCTCATAACCACTCCCAACTGCTTCCAAATACTAATAACTAGTTACAATCACTGAAACGAACAAATCTTTAAAGAAGTCAAGTGCTAAGTATTTGAGAAAACCTATCTAGTGCTTGGGAGAGGAATTACCAAAAAAAACTAAGAAAAAACATATTTAAAGGTCTCTAGTTGAAACTTGAAATGTTTAGTGTTGATTAACATTTACTAATAATAGATTAACTAGGATTAAATTGCCATTTTCTTCATCACTTGATTCTTCTCCCCACCACCTTCGGACCTTCCTGTTTGGCTAGGATTATGTAATGAAGGGTTTATGCATCAAACGATATACTATTGACGATTTTTCTTCCCAATTGTAGCATAAATGTTCATGTAATAGAATGCACACAAGCCTAAAATTACATTCCCCTAAATACATATAAAATATCCGTAATCACCTCGCAAAATTAACAATTTGTACTTAGTAATATTGGTGTAATATTTAATTAAAATTCGATACATATAATAACAAATGTAGAGAAAATCATACATTCTGAATTTTAGCAATTGATTTTTATTTTGTATCATTTTGGGGGGGGGGGAATAATATCCTTGAACCATGAGATCAAATAAGATTGTCGAAATCCAACTTTGAGAAGCATGACACTATAGGTTTGTTATTTTTGGAGGTAAATTGAGGTGAATAAAACGGTAAAGTGAGTTGAAGTAGGTTGAATTAAGTTAAAATAAATTGAAATAGATTAAATTTTTTTATATAATAAATTAAACTTAGTTAAAATAAATTAAAATAAATTAAAATTAATATTTTAAAATTTACCTATAAAAAACACATGCCCTATGCCGTTAGTGGGAGAGGAAAGACAAGGACACAGCAATCGTACGGCTGAGGCAAAGGGAAACAAGAGGGTAGATAAATCAGCAATTGCCACGTGTCTGTAGAGGATTGTGGGACCTAAACCACTGCATGCGGCCCTTCATATGATTCTTCTTTCTCACGTTCACTTTCTTAAGCGTCACCTGTTCGCGCTTGCCCTATACACCTCAAGCTAATAGAAATTTAATTAAAATGATTATAATTATTACTTAAGATTTGCACCCATTATTTCATAACATATTTATTAATAAGTTACATTATTGTTAATAGTGGATCTACATGATACTAGCTTTATGTGTTGAGTTCCTTTTTTTTTTTCAAAATTTTCTGTGTTGAATAAGATTATTACTCAAGTTAGGTCGGTTCGTTTTCGCGTTTAGAAAGAGTTTGATAACTGCTAATTGCCATCAAATGTTGCTAAACCGCTAATTGCGAGTAAATGTTGTAGTCATTGGTAAATGCTAAGTAACCGCTATTTGCTGTCTCTAAACACTATTAGTGATTGATACTATCCGCTCGTAAACGTTAGTATACAGTGAGAACCACTACTCATTGTTCTGAACCGATGGTAAACACTGGTTTCTACTGGTAAACCATTACTAAATTACTAATCGTTGATTCGAAGCACTGAAACAAATAGGCCATTAGTTGCATTTAGTTGATATGTTGACTTGGATAAGAATTGTATAGTCTAGTATGATATCAAATCCATCAAAAAACTGATACCAGTCAACAATCTACCATAATTAACTTTAAATTTCCACCATTCTTAGATGCATGTTTTGCGAACTTATTTCTTTCTATGTGTCTTCTTCCACTAGAATGTATTACAACAATAACCCATAGATTTTTTTTCATCAATTGTAGTTCAAAAAAGATTTTAGTATCCTTGTTATAAAGGTAAAATTTTTGAAAGTCTACCTTAGCTTAAGTACGTGCATTTTAATAAGCTTTAGGTAATAAAATTGCTTTGATAATAATTGAATGTAACTGTAATCTATGCTAAACTTTATATTAGATTTAAATAGGGGTTACCGCAATTATTGAAATTTAATGATGGTTCCATTTTCAGCTAAATCAAACAGTATGATTGTAACACTATTTGTCTATCCCTTTATTATCAATATTAAGATTTGTGGTTTCTCTTTTATTTTTTCCACCTTGAATATAATTATTGATTGAATTATGCAGCTCATTTAGCTAATGAAATCCGTTATTGATTTACAACAAAATACATATGCAAACAACATCTAAATGATCTATTCAATTGGTAACCACCACTAATAAAGTAGTTTCCAAGAATTGCAAATTAAAATTTAATGCGCTGTACGGAAAAGTACAAATTCAGTTTGATTTTCACCATAATTGTAGAAATTTCAAGTAATTCTAATTGGTAAACTTCAACAAAAATCCACACATATTTTGTTTCCTTTTTTAAACAAAATCAGTTAGTTAGGTATTTACAGGTCACGCGCTTTAGAAGGAGAGTGGAGGAGAGAGAATAACGCGGCATAAAGCGAAACAGTGGGTCCCGCCGTCGTAAACCCCAAAATCCCTGATATTTGGTATAAATACCGAAGTTCAGCAGCAAAACCTTCCCCAGCAAATAACACCACTCTAGAGAGAGAACGAGAGAGAGTTCGTGTTGAATTCCTCCCTTCTTAAACCATAACGGTGATAATGGCTTTCGATAAATTCTAGGGTTTTCATTCTCGATTTTTTCTTTCTTCTTTTTTTTTGGTTTTTTTTTCTCTGATAATTAAGTGATCGAGCTTGCCGGCGGAGTTGTGCCGAGTTAACTCGGTGGTTGTCCGATTCTCCGGTGACCAACGATGGCGGGCGGCGCCAAGGGTTCGAGCCTTGAGGACATCAAGAATGAGAATGTTGATCTGGTACACTCTCTCTCTCTCTCTCTCTCTCTCTAGTTTCTTGCAGAATTTAGACGATAGTGAACTCAGAAGTGATGAAAATACGCTCAATTTGACAATTTCTCTCTGTCTATTGAGGCTGTGTTTGTGACGTTGCGATTATCGACAAATTTCTTCTTTGTTCATGCGATATTTGTGTGTATTTGTGATTTTGTGCTTTTTTTGGGTTTTTTTTTTTCCCTTTTAGGTGTGGCTGCGTTTTGATTCAGGATTTTCAATTGCGTATCCGATATTTGTTTATTTATTTTCACTATTTTTCCTAAATTAAATGCTTTCATAATTCATACAATAATGATTTTGTTCTAATTGGAGGCAATTTAAGAACACACTCCATAGCTCGTGTAATTAAATTGCTTCTGGGATCATTTAAACATCCTTGATTATGTTGCATGCACCATAATAAGTCATTAAATAATTATGACGTGGGTCAAAAGAAATCCTTAAATTATGACAAAAAAGCCATTAAATAATGAAAAGTACTTATTATAAATAAATTAATAAGTATGAATTTAACTTCAAACAATTTAAAGTCAAGATATTTTTAGATCAAAAGAAATGCTTTTTTTTCTCTATAATTTTGTTATTGTTGGTTTATGGGCGACCTTGCGAAGACGAATCTTTTTGGGCAATGCGTAGCTTTGAGAATTCTAACTACTGGCCTACGCGCCTCTGCTGGCCCGTGGCTGTGGACACTTGAAATGATTTTTGCTTTTGGCCACGTACATGGTTTTAGGGAATAGAGTTATGGAACTGATGAAATTATTCTTTGCCTTTAGTGGGTGCTATGCATAGAGCTTCTGATCTGATATATTAAATGATAAAAAGTTAGATTCCAAAGGTAATATGAGCTAATTTCATTTTTCCATAAATTTATTTCATCATTTTTGCCTCATCTGGGTATTCTGATCTCGGTGGAATTATCAAGTTATCTCTATTTGAATGACTGGAATTCATATCTAACGTGGGATTTGATTATGCCCAAGTGCCCAACCCAATTTTGACCGAATCCAAACTTTTCTTTAAAGTCTCAATTTAGACCTACTTGAAGTAAAAATGAAGTAAAAATTCATCCACTAACAAAGTCAGGTTAGATTGCCTATAATTCATCCCTTGGGATGCGGCCTTTCCCCGGACCCTGCGTGAACGCGGGACGCTTGTGCACCGGGCTGCCCTTGAAGTAAAAATGACCCAACTAGACGCCACCATAGACAAAAACTCGTGGCCAGACTTGAAATTAATTTGATTTGAATCCAAATTGAATAACCTATCTATTAGGGCTACTTTTGAAGCATTTTAGACCATGCAATTACCAAATTCTATATCATACTGCTAAGAGTATATACTCTCACAAGTTACGTTGGCATCACATATTAAAAATTATTTATATAACAATTGGAAAAATATATATACATAGTTAGTGGGAGTATACACTTTCAGGTGTATGATATACATCACTATGCAATTACAGCTCCGTAACAGGCTAATAAGAAATCCTTGTTTGATATCTCGGGTCCAAGATCTCTATGATGATGTGTTTAGTAATGGCAAAAACATTCCAAATAATTAATTCATATAACTGACCCTATATGTTTCTTGGAGCCTAATTTGGCCATCGAGATCAAAGGAAAAACCAGCAAGAGATGACGGACTAGAGGGGAACTTGGTTTTCTGTTTTGGAAGCTTTATTTTCAGGCCACTATATCCGGGTTCAGAATCAGATTATACGTGATAAAGAAAGAGATCCTTGACTTTGCAATTTTTGAATTTGAAACAAACAGCAAATGTTTGTATCCGCATTTTTGTGTTGAATACCCCGTACTGGTCCTTGAAGTGAAATGAAAGTATCACTATCTCAAGCTGTACTAGTTTTATGAAACTTGTAAGTAACCGTGACAGGGTTACAGTTAACCTGTACATTTTACCTTTACCATGACAAAATAATTCAAGCTACCAGCTTTGGTTGAGGCCCACAAGAAGGTATCATATGCACCTTTAGGCTCTAGGGCAACATAATCTTAAAACCACAATTAGTTTATTGCTTATTTTCTACGCTGGTAAGTGCCCCCACCTCTTTGGTCCATCACTGGGCTAGTTTGGAGGGGTTAGGAGTGGGTCGAAAGGAAGGGGGATGCACCAGCAATCTGGGACTAGAACTCAGGAGACATAGGCCCTGCTCTTTTCGTGGGTCAATTCTAAAATACTATCCTGAATCCACTTCAACTCACTTCAACCTATTTCAACCCACTTCAATCTACTTCAACCTACTTTAACCCACTTCAACGGACTTCCACTATTTTAACCAAGTTTAATTTATCACATAAAAAAAATTTTACCCACTTCAACCTATTTCAACCCACTTCAATATACTTCAACCCACCTCGACCTATTTCAACCTACCTCGACCTACTTCACCCTTTTACCCGCCCCAATTTACCTACGAAAAGAACAGGCCCATAGAAGCGATAGGAAGCTAAGCTCCTAACTTGGCACAGCACTGATTTGTTGGTAATTTAGCGACTTTTAAGGCTCCATCTGGTCATTGGAAAATTTGGTGGAAAGAAAAGTTAAAGCAAAAAAATATGAAAGAAAAAAAATAAGGGGAAAGTGAGTTTTTTTCTCTTGTTTGGATTAAGAAAAAAATAAAAGAATTTGAATAAGAAATTTAAATGTTGATGAATTGTTTGAATCATATTGATATCATATAAGCAGTGCGAGGTTGGAGGAACTCGGAAATTCTTTTAGAACTTTTCCCACACTTCCCCCACAATTTTATGAGAAAAATTTTATCACTTGTTTCTAACAATTTTTCCAGCTAATTTTTCAGCTTTTTTTTTTTTTTTTGATTTTCTCTAAACCAACCACAAAAAAAAAAGGTTACTTTCCCAAATTTTTTCCCTTTCCACCAAATTTTTCAAGGTCCAAATAGAACCTAAATTTACAGTTGGAGATTCTTTTTGTAAGCCTTAAATATAGAGAGGTTTTACTGTGTGTAACTTTCAAACTTTTTAACGTGGCAAAATTATAGCAAATTGTGCACAAGCATGCAATTGGATTGTATAAATTCAGGACAGATTTTTTGGTTAAAATTGGACATAATCGAATTAATTGTGGCATAACCTCGGGTTAGAAAAAGAAATTTATAGTTAATAAGTTCTCTGAAATAATACATGTCTTGCTCTGACTAGGAACCAGAATGCTGAATTAATAATTCCATGAAGTTTACATGTTTTATGATGTGCACGAGATTATGTGATTTCAGGTCATATGCATACTGTTATTGCTTGCTATACTTAATCCTATTTAGGATTCGCTTCTAACATATCTCGATAAACATGGAAAATTTAATTGGTAATGCAGTGTTAAATTTAAAAAAAGTTTAAGGGGCTATTAACACATTTTAAAAAACATTTCAATGGGGATTATCTCTAATTTAATTCACAAAGAAATAAAAATTAGTGTATTTTAAGGAATGAGAAGATAGTTACTTGGATTTCAAAATAAACAAAGATTTCAAATGCAAAGTTCTTTTTAAAAATAACAACAAGGGATCTGAGTATAATGAGACTCTTCCCTAATTCGTGTTTGCTTCTACATAGTTTACTATGTTTAGCTTCATAGTCTGTGCTTTCAGCTTGTTTGAATTGAAACATCTGTTCCCTAGCAGGCTCTTGAAAAGCTTACTAAGGGAATTTTTGTATTTTCTTGTTAAATTCTGTGCAATTAGTTTCCTTTATGCTAGGATCATGTCATCATCTAGTGCAGTTATCATACGCTTTTGTGAATATGGTGTCATGGAACCTTAGGACCACGCAAGATGCCATGAATACTGAAGACTAAGGATATCAACATTGAATATGCTTAAAGTTCAAAGCTGTCAATTTAAATCATAAAAGCAAATCAAGGAAGAATTGTCTATGATAGAGGGTCCACTTGCTGTTGTCTTCAGTCCCTACCTGAATGATGTGAAATTGTTCTGTTGAGGAAGTAATGCTTCAACAAACCTTTTCATCGGAATTTATCTCAATCTGCTGATTCAACTTGGACTTTTGATATTTCTGAGGTTTTTAAACTCTGTGTTTGGTGTCCAGGAGAAAATTCCTATAGATGAAGTATTTGAACAGCTAAAATGTTCGAGAGAAGGTCTCTCATCAGAGGAAGGAGCCAACCGTCTTCAGATTTTTGGCCCTAACAAGCTAGAAGAGAAGAAGGTTGACTTGAAATTAAGAGCAATGATGCATTCCACCTCCCCCCCCCCCCCCCAAAAAAAAAAAAAGAAAAACTTTTTTAAGTTATTCTTGTGCAACAAAACCTGATGTTTTGGACATGGAACCAACAGGAGAGCAAAATCCTGAAGTTTCTTGGATTTATGTGGAATCCATTGTCATGGGTTATGGAAGCTGCTGCTTTAATGGCTATTGTCTTAGCAAATGGTGAGCAGAGGCCACCAGATTGGCAGGACTTTGTGGGTATCATTGTTCTGCTAGTGATCAACTCTACAATCAGTTTCATAGAAGAAAACAATGCTGGCAATGCTGCTGCAGCACTTATGGCTAACCTTGCTCCTAAAACAAAAGTAAGATGCAACTGCAAATTTAATGTCCCAAGTGAATTCTAAAGATGTTTATAATTGATGCCAATTATTTGATGTAGGTTCTTCGAGATGGCCGATGGAGCGAGCAAGAGGCTGCAATACTAGTCCCTGGAGATATAATCAGCATCAAGTTAGGAGACATAGTACCTGCTGATGCTCGTCTTCTAGAGGGTGATCCTCTGAAGATTGATCAATCTGCTCTGACTGGAGAATCTCTGCCCGTCACAAAGAACCCTGGAGAAGAGGTCTTTTCTGGTTCAACCTGTAAACAAGGTGAAATAGAAGCAGTTGTCATAGCTACTGGTGTTCACACTTTCTTTGGTAAGGCTGCACACCTTGTTGACAGCACTAACCAGGTTGGACACTTCCAAAAGGTGCTTACAGCAATTGGTAACTTCTGCATTTGTTCAATTGCCATTGGAATGCTGATTGAGATAATAGTCATGTACCCGATTCAGCACCGCAAGTACAGAGATGGAATTGATAATTTATTGGTTCTCTTGATTGGTGGAATTCCAATTGCTATGCCAACTGTCTTGTCTGTTACTATGGCCATTGGTTCCCACAGGCTGTCTCAGCAGGGTGCCATCACCAAGAGAATGACAGCCATTGAGGAAATGGCAGGGATGGACGTACTATGTAGTGACAAGACAGGGACGCTCACCTTAAACAAGCTTACTGTGGATAAAAATCTGATCGAAGTCTTCGCAAAGGGAGTGGAGAAAGACCATGTGATACTACTTGCAGCTAGGGCTTCCAGGACGGAAAATCAGGATGCAATTGATGCTGCTATTGTAGGGATGCTTGCTGATCCAAAGGAGGTATAATCACCGTGAATGCTCATCTATATTAATCTTTTTTTGGAGCGTTATTGAACATATTCTTGATTTATCCACTGAACAACTGCTAGGCAAGGGCTGGGATAAGAGAGGTCCATTTTCTTCCATTTAATCCCGTGGATAAAAGGACTGCCTTGACTTACATTGATGCTAATGGAAATTGGCACCGAGCGAGCAAAGGTGCCCCTGAGCAGGTAACTTACTGTCATTATACAAGAAGGCTTTCAAAAAGAATGAGGCAAGTGCATGATATCATATGTTTGCTTGTGTACAGATCCTTACGCTCTGTGGCTGCAAGGAAGATGTTAAGAAAAAGGTTCATGCAACTATTGACAAGTTTGCTGAGCGTGGGCTTAGATCACTAGCTGTTGCAAGACAGGTTCGTGCATCTGACCTTTTCTGTGATGCTTTTAATTAGATAGCATGTACTTACACCTTCTGGTCTCCTTTTCTACAGGAAGTTCCTGAGAAAAACAAAGACAGTCCAGGAGGTCCATGGCAGTTTGTTGGTCTACTGCCCTTGTTCGATCCTCCAAGGCATGATAGTGCTGAAACAATCAAAAGAGCTTTGAACCTGGGTGTCAACGTAAAGATGATAACAGGTAATTTCAAGTTGCATTCGTTTGTGTTCTAATTTTGGTGTTCCCTATTTCATTTTGGTTGCTTATCAACAGTGTTGCTCACCTATTTCCAGGGGATCAGCTCGCCATTGCCAAGGAGACTGGACGACGGCTTGGGATGGGGACCAACATGTACCCCTCTTCCTCCCTTCTTGGACGAGATAAGGACTCAAATGTGTCAGGCCTCCCTGTAGATGAGTTAATTGAGAAGGCTGATGGATTTGCCGGAGTATTCCCAGGTGTGCCATAGTTTTCCTTTTCAGTATTTAGTTATATGTGATTGGGAACTTGTCTTCTTCGCATGTTCATATATTTCTTTTTAAAATGATATTTTTTACCGTTTTCTATCCTCTGGAGGAACTCAATTTCCCGTTTCCTGTAGCTGATCCAGAACATTTGGCCTTATTGGAGTATTTTTTAAGGGGCTAAGAGTATTTCGTATGTTGCCTTGTAACTGTCTTCTTTTCCTTCTCATAGAGCACAAGTATGAAATTGTGAAGAAGTTGCAAGAAAGGAAGCACATATGTGGAATGACTGGTGATGGTGTGAATGATGCCCCTGCCCTTAAGAAGGCAGATATTGGGATTGCTGTTGCTGATGCTACTGATGCAGCAAGGAGTGCTTCTGATATTGTCCTCACAGAACCTGGATTGAGCGTCATCATCAGTGCTGTACTGACTAGTAGAGCTATCTTCCAAAGGATGAAAAACTATACAGTTCGTACCTTTCTGTTTGCTGATTATCAGATTATGAATCTAACTTGAAATTTTCTGCTGTAAACTTTAATATCTAATATTCTTCCTCTTGGCGTGACACTTTTACAGATCTATGCAGTTTCAATCACCATCCGTATTGTGGTATGTTCCGTGTACATGAATGTCGATGCATATTAGTTACACTCTTTTGAGGAAGTGCTAACATTCTTTTCCTTGTCTTCCTTTTTTTCCATGGCAGTTTGGGTTCATGTTTATTGCTTTAATTTGGAAATTCGACTTTGCTCCATTCATGGTTCTGATCATTGCAATCCTAAACGATGGTATGCGATATCAGCATTACTGTTTTTCCATTGACTACAGATATGTAATCAAGCATTTTACCTAATGAACCTTATTGATTTTCTGTGGTTTTGTTGCTACTAGGAACAATTATGACAATTTCGAAGGACAGGGTGAAGCCATCTCCTCAGCCAGATAGCTGGAAGTTGAAAGAGATTTTTGCCACCGGTATTGTTCTGGGAGGTTATTTGGCCCTAATGACCGTGGTGTTTTTCTGGGCCATGAGAGATACAAGTTTCTTCACGGTAAATGCATGTTGCAATAGTCAATGCCAGTAATTTTCCATTACAATTGCTCACATTTAATCTATTATTTTTTTATTTGATTTTGCAGAACAAGTTTCATGTCAAGCCTTTGAATCACGGTCAGATGATGGCAGCTTTATACCTTCAAGTGAGTGTTATCAGCCAGGCGCTCATTTTCGTTACAAGATCTCGCAGCTGGTCCTATGTTGAGCGCCCAGGGTTACTGTTGCTTGGTGCTTTCTTAATAGCTCAGCTGGTAAGACTAAGAGACAAGGTCTTGTAGGATTATGCTGAATAACAGTCAAATTATGCACATTAAGACCATATTTCAACAAACAGTGAGGTGGTAAATGAAGGGTATCAGAATATTAGATGATATCCATCTGTCTGCAAGGTCCAAAAATAAATCAGGATTTCAGCATCCCTTTTTCTCCACATACATTTCCTCTCTAGGAACATCGTGAATCAAGCTATGTTACTTGTATTCTTTATTTGCTCAAGGTATCCATGTCCAACCATGTCCAACACCTAAATACTTAAGACATCGATGTAATACTGGACATTTCAAATGGAACTCTAGACATGATCTATGTCCCATTGAACCAGAGTCCAAGTAACACAGCAATCAAGTAATCAATATCTTTCCCTGCTAACTGACTCTAACGTAGATGTTGAAGCTCATATTTTTTGCTGTTTAACAGATTGCAACTGCCATCGCCGTTTATGCCAACTGGGGCTTTGCAAGAATCGAAGGAATGGGATGGGGATGGGCTGGTGTCGTATGGGTATACAGTCTGGTGACCTACATTCCACTTGACATCCTCAAGTTTGCTATCCGCTACATCCTCAGTGGTAGAGCTTGGCTGAATCTTCTGGAAAACAAGGTAGTCATTCTTCCTTGGAATGCACACACAAACAAATTCCACATAACCTATTGGCTTGATTTTACGGATGGTTAGTAATAGCAACCGGCCCTGTTTTATACCTCAGACTGCCTTTACCACAAAGAAGGATTACGGAATTGAAGAAAGAGAAGCACAGTGGGCAGCTGCACAAAGAACCATGCATGGACTTCAACCTCCTGAAACCACCACCATCTTCTCTGACAAGACCAGTTACAGGGAACTCTCGGAGATTGCAGAGCAAGCCAAGAGGAGGGCCGAAATTGCAAGGTATGAAATGTTATCCTTATGTGCATGGCCTTTGCTTTGCTTACGATGATAAGAACCCAATGGGATCTAGCCTGAGTATGGGCAGGGAGTCTCTTGTATATGTAACTTTGTCCTCAAAAATAGAGAAGCAAAATCTGAGGGACCCCCCCCCCCCCAAAAAAAAAAGTTCATTTTTGCAAATAAATCACAAATAGCTAAAAAAATATGAAGCTAAATGGAATCGGAGATTGTTTATGGAATATCAGGCACCTTTCCAAAGTGCAAAATGAAAAAAGAAATGTCCAAAATTTATTTATATGAGACCTCAGTTGATAGAATTTAGCCAGATTAGTTCCCTATTCAACCTGCTCAGACATTACTTGTGTTTGGGCATTCACTAAACTACTAGTCTCTCCATATTTTGAGATATGGATTTAGGTTGAGTTTTTGTGCTAACCAACCAGGTTATGTGAAACACTACTAGACAAGGTTTAATCTTTGAGTAAACCATCAAACAGGCATCCTTTAGCTTGCTCAATCTTCATCTTTTTCCACAACAGTTTCATGAGCAAGATTTGACTTACAGATGTTCTTTTCTTATGCATTTCCATAAGAGGGAGGTGGTATGGTATGAGATGCATTTACGTGTGGGTTTGAAAATGCAGGCTAAGAGAGCTGCACACTTTGAAAGGCCATGTTGAATCAGTTGTGAAACTGAAGGGGTTGGACATTGACACCATTCAGCAGCACTATACCCTTTAGACGAGATTGAGCACAAACGGGGGAAGAGGACCAACAATTCATCGAGCCAGGCCCCGACGAAGCGAAGCTGCAGAGGACAACTAAGTGGAAATTTTGGTCCTTGAAACTCAGGGAAGCTTAGTAAGCCCTAATCTATATGTATGATAGTAGAGTCTGTCTTGTTTCTAAAATATTTCTCTCCCTCGAGGGGAAAAAAAAGAGAAGTCGAACGTTCGAGACAAATTTCATTAGCTATCAGCATTGCATGGTTTACATTTTCTTTGCCATCTTTTTTACGTCGCTGGAAGTCTTGTATACATGCAAAAAATAAACAATTTTGTTGACAATGATGATCGAAAGCTTGTACATTTACACTGCCTTCTGCCCGGTTGATGTTTTTGGTATCTATTGGGTTTCGGCCACATCAAGCCTTCATAACAGGTTTCAGTTTTTAACGAGTGATACAACATGAACAACCCGAAGATGGCCCCGTCACCCATAAAACTTGGATAATTTGAGCTAGAAATAGACGAGCTAGCCGGTTGATGAATTATTACCGCAACATTAGGGAGTGCTATAGCTCCTAGGAAGCCAGGCAATCCGTTGAACAACCCGCCTACTCCCCAAAACAGAAAGGAAAAAGAACAAACACAAACACAAGCCCCACACCCACCACCCCCCCCCCCCCCTTTCAAAAAAAAAGAACCTTATATGATGAGGCAAGTTGCCTTACTATGGTCATGAGCCTTAATCTTTTAGCTTAAGTTTTGATGTTGTCTTAGCTTTATGCGTGAAGTTTTTGAGGATCATAACTTTTCTGTCAGATCAATCAAAATTTTTGAGAGTTATTACTTTAACATATAGATCTGAATTCAAGTTATTCAGTCGCCATGTTCCTTGATAGTTGATACTAAGATTAAAAAAAATATATTATTTATGCCTCCTTTTAGACACCCACTTAACCCAAAAAAAAAAAAAAAAAAAAAACACGAAGAAGAGGTTGGGCTTTTTTGTTGGGGAGGGGGGAGCTTTCGGCTCTGGTGTTGTCGTCGGGCCTATTGAGGCCTAGTCAATTGAGGGGATGATCCAACCCATAGCCTATTCAAATCCAATACCCAAGAATTCCATCATCGGATGGGGTTTGGAAAGGTCTGATGCAACAACATTACTCCTGAATTGTAAAATTACAGAAAGACTGGTTCCGTTAGATCTTAAATTTAAAAACCGTAAATTACCTATTACTTTATAGAAACGAAACAAATGAAGTTTAGAAATGTATTTTACTTTAGTCCTTACAATTCAAGATGAAAAAAATTAGTCGAAATTTATCTTTTTCAGCTATACAGATTTTGGATTTGAATTTAAATTTAGATATGTTGATGTTAATCCTATGGGGACCTAGGCAATTGAGGGGATGATCCAATCTATGGCTTATCTTTTTTCCAATTCGAACTCCACTTTGACTTTCTCCGTTATGCTGGGAAATAGGCATGTCGGCAGCCCATTGAGGGCTCAAACAATCATTAGTAGGATGACCAAATAGCCCTCAACTCCATCGACAAATTACAGCCTAGTCTCCTCCTATGAATTGATTCCATGGTCCTTCGGCTAGGGGCCCACCTGGTCAATGGTATGGGAACGCCCTCTTCATAGCCGTGATCTTCGGGCCTTCAGTTGGGCATCACGGCCATCACCCTCATCCTCATTCTTGGGTCAGTCCGATTGACTGCCATATGAATGTTCTGTTTCACACGGGCTAGACTGTTCAATACCAGCTCATATCATTTCAAGGTAGCACTTCGTCAGTGACATCTTAAAAAACATACGTTTAGAAACATTCTTTGCATTTTAGAGTGTGTTTGGTGGGTTGAAAATTATTTTTTCAGAAGCTAATTTTTTCATTTTATGATGTTTGGTAAAATAAGGAGGATAAAATTATTTTTAGGGAAAAATCATTTTTCTTGGAAAATATTTTCACCTTGAATTGAGCATAAGTTGATTTTATATTTCTTTGGCGCTCATACGGTTTCATATTCTTTCTCTCTTCTGCGTCTATTTCCTTGACATATGGTTCGAAGATTAAGGTAATGATATATAGTTCGAAGATTAAGGCAGCATATTAAAAATTAGCGAAACTGTATCATCCTGATGCCGGTGCTGATACCGATGTCGATGAATCTAACAACCATGATTTCATCGAAATCTAAAACATTCTACAATTTATCGTCAGGGTTAAGAAGATAGAGAAACTAGATTTTTTCTCTTCTTTATTTGGATTCCTACCCGAAGGTTGAAAATCGATAAGTATTGCTAGTATCAAATTGTTGGCAGTAGGTAAGATCAAAAAATTGACAAATGTATATATCGTCACAACTTTCATCTGGATAACACCACTATTGTAATGTAATTCCCCAAAGAACAAAATATAAATTCTAATTTTTCTAATATCTTACTTATTTTTATTTTTTTCACTAATATGCCTCTTTTTAACTTTTTTGTTCATTTTTGTTAAGCAAACTCATTTTTCAAAAACCTCATTTTTCTTTTTACCAAACAACTGAAAATATGTTGAAAATTATTTTACATTCGGGTGTATTTGGTAAGGGGTAAAAATCATTTTCCTGAAAAATAATTGTCTCATTTTACGGTGTTTGGTAGAACAAGGAGAGGAAATTCATTTTCAGGGGAAAATTATTTTCCCTAAAATGAAGGAAAATATTTTGACTTTGAATAGGGCGTAAGTTGATTTACATTTCTTGGGCTTTCACATGGTTTCACACTCTTTCTCTATTCCGTGTCTATTTCCTCGACATATGGTTCGAAGATTAAGGAAATTTAGTTTTGCTTTTTTGTTAATTTTTTGTTAATCAAACTCATTATCTAAAAAGATCATTTTTTTTTTTTTTACCAAACAACTAAAAGTACGAGCTAAAAATAACTTTACATGAAAAAGCATTTTACATGAAAAATTATTTTCTAGGAAAATAGTTTTCAACTCTACCAAACACACCAGAAAAATCATTTTACATGAAAAATAATTTTCTAGAAAAATAATTTTTAACCCTGCCAAACACACTCTTAATTTTGAATTCAAAATGGTATAACAATACACAATCTAGTATATCCCCATCTTGGTGTAAAAACTAAAATGATTTGGACTTTTTAACATATAAGCAGATGCGACTTTGACTCAAAATGTGTGTGTAAAAAGTTCAAATGTCTTAATAGACAAAGAATATGTGCTCATGCATGATTAGTAGACTAGGTGACCGTAAATTCTCCTTCAGATGATGATGAGCTCAATGTCAAAGGCTTTATACTAGTCTGATCCTATAACATTCTATTGTCTATGCTCAAGATTATTCGTCCAAATTGAATTGTTCAAATTGCGATCTTGATGATGATTGTTGTCCTAATGAAAGTCAATGGTTGATTCAAGATGGATGGTATACTTCCTAACGAGCACCTGCTCAATCCGCCTTGAACGTGGTACAATCAGAACTCGACCAAAATAAGAACAGAGCTTCCCCCTTGGATGATAAACATTAAATAAATATAAATAAATAAAATAGACGCAAGAGCCCACTCTATTGGTCAATTGTACTATCTTGAATCTTCATTCATCTAGCAACAAAATTAGCATAATCAAACTTATTGGACATGGAAGCAAACGCAATGAAGCCACACTCAATTATTGTGATACTTGTTCCTTTTAGAGTCCACAACTAGTTTACCATCCTACAATCACGCCTAATTTCACCCTGATTTCCAGTCTTGACCCCAACTCTGCCAAGCCTCGTAATGGAAGCAACAAACACTTGCTCGAACAATGAACTATTCGATGCAAATGCAGTGACAACTCTTCTCGACTTTCTCGTAGCAAGCAAGGCTTGGTCTGACGCGAGCAAGGCCTTGCCTTGTAGAAGGTTCTTGTAGAATTCGTTGTCAAACTTCAGAGGAGTCGTGGGGTCCATTGGGACCGCGATCCTTGGGTCAACATTTCTTGGGCACGCTTGCTGGAGCTGCCTTGCATACTCTTGGTCAAGTGTAGGGTCTATGCTGCTTTTGTTGCTGAAGTCATAGATTCTCTTGGAAAACTGGCTGCAATGTGAAAAACCTATTGTATGTGCTCCTACACAAATACAAGTACCCAGTATGAGTTTCGCTCGCCGGTTGGGGGGGAGGGGTGGTGTGGTGAGCATATATAGACATGATAAAGTTGATCCATACGCAATTACACGATTGATGGCCCATAGCCAAATCCGAACCAAGGCAACTAGTTTTAACCCAATGGAACATGGCCTTACCCAAACCAATTCTAAAAGAGAAGCAATCTTGGCTAACCAATTTTCATTGTATTTGTTGACAGAATTATAGGACAAACAGACAACGTGACAAATTAGAATGTGACTCAAAACCAGGACCTTCTGTAAACCTATATCTTCTAGCCTAATTTGGAAGTAACTCTACCAAAGGCCAGCTAGAACACCCTGTTTGCAAAAGTTAAACGTGTCTGCAAGCTTACCCTTATGTATTTTACCCTCGTTTCAGAAATGGATATAACATTGTGAGGAAAGAAATCTATTCATCAATGCAAGGTGAAGATTATAAGACAGGTTGTTGGCACAGTAGAAGGATACCCGATAAGGCAATCAAATCGACTTGGGAGAGACCATGGGAAGCAAACATGTCTTCAAGGTTCTTGTAACTGAAGTTAGCAAGAGGCAGGTGATGATCGACACTAGCTTTTGTTGATTGCCTACCATCGCGTCTTCCCAGCTCCACGTCATAATTTGGTCCTCCACTCTGCCACCAAGAGGGAAGAGAGCCATCAGCAAAATCAAATTGGGTGATCGGTCCTTCGGATCGGATCACATTTGGATTTAATAAACTTCAGGTCAAGTGCAAAGTATTTCAGGCATATATATATACATATATATATACACACACACACACACACAAACAAACACACACACGCGTGCGCGCACACTCACACACACACACACATATATATACATATACGAGTTTATTATTGCTTAGTCCAATAAATATTTATGAAAATTCAGACAATATTGGTTGAGAAGAGTTAGGGTCTGCTAAGTTTGGGTGGGGTCAACTCGCATCATTTCAAAATGGGATTGCCCTATTCGAAGATCTGGTGCTAATTAATTTTGTTAGCTAGGGATTTGGAATAATTCACGCTTAATGCTTTATTATTGATTTTTCTTTATCGAGTAATAATACTATATAGTACAATTAAATGCCACCAAAAATGGTGGAATTAAATGGTTTATTGGTCAGAATCAGTTAACGTGTTAGTTATCAACTACCACATTGTTAGTAACAACCACTAAACTAGTGAACTACAGGCATCCCATAAATAGATATGGGATGATTTAGAAGGGGTGTGAAGAAAAAAGTTCTATTGTTCTTGTACATGGGTACACGAATTGCTTGATATTGCAAGGATAATATGTATATTATAAACAGTCATGTTTAATTACATCACTGGGACCACTTTGTGAAGCCTTAAAATTAAATCTTGAGAAAAGCAACTATGTGCCTCCAAGCCATCTTCAGATCATTATCCAGTGCCCAATCTTGAGCGATATTTTAAGTTCAAGGCCAAAGACGCATTTAATATCGTCACAACAAGCAAGGAATACCTAGTACGAACTCTTGACATCCGCCGCTTCTCAAATGATACGATCTCACCAATCTAACAACTTTCATGTGACTGCCCTTTTTTATTGGGCCACTTACATAATGTAGCTATCTGTGTCCTATATCTCACAAGTTACAAGTCCTTTAGATGAATAGTATCCCCAAAGCAAACTCTTTTTAAATTGCTAGACGTATGAGGTGGTTTTCTCGCCCAATTAAACTGTTAGCTAACTTTAAATGGAAAGGATTTCATGTTCACAAATAGCAGTCATGGTAAATTGTATTATTCTATTGCTCATTGTGGCTCATCTAGCGCCCCCCCCCCCAAAAAAAAAAACCCAGTAGTCGTGGTAATAATGGATCACATATGGAGGAGTTATAGTTACCAATACTATGACGTCCCTCGTCGCCAAGGCCAATATGTCTGCACAAGAAACATTGTTCTTACACCCAGGCACACTATCGACAGCAGCCTTTGCTCTGATCACTGTGTCGAAGCCATCCCCGGCCAGTGAGAGGTCGTCCGGAGCATCCTTTTCGGCATCGCCACTAGGAGAGGCCAGTATCACAGAAGCATCACATCCCTAAATGCATTAACAGAAAATATATGTAAGTCTATAACATGTACCAAGTTACTAGCGTAGCAGTTAGCAATCAAACCCTGATCCTCATGTTAGGCTATTTTATAACCACAAATAAAAAACTGACTTAAAAGTGTTGTCGTAACCGATCTCAGATCCCATTGTTTATGCCCACAGAAATATCAAAAGACCCCATCATGGGGACGTGATTGATTTGTGATCCTGTTGTCCACTTTCTATTGACTTACATCATCACATAGCAGCATCATACCGTGACATGTTTGTCTAATTTTTCACACTAAAATATTTATGTTTAGTCGATTCTAAACAGAAATAAACTATAACCCAAGTTAGAAAGAGTTATACAATCAATAAAAATGCACCGCATAACGCTTATCCATAGATGAGCTAGTCTTACAAATAATAAGACCCATCGCCATTGCATTGGTCCGTTTTATATGACCGTTGATATTTCTTATATCTTACAATTTTTTTTTACCCTGGGCTAAACAGTTTCTGAAAAACAAAATGACCTGCGCAAAAGAGGTACTGCGCAGGTCACCAAAAATGGCCACCAAGATTGGAACTCTGATATTCTGGGTCATAATAGGACCAGCTCCTTAACAACTAAGACCCTACATGGGCCCACATAAAGAAAAGTCATACACGAGCTAGAGAGAGAGAGAGAGAGAGACCTGGATAAAGCAGTCATGGAAGAAGAGCCTGAGGGTAGCCGGAGCAGTGACAAAGGTCTCCTGGAGCTTCTTTTCAACAGCGTTACGAACAATGGACTCCACATTGGGGCATGAATCCCTGTAGTAATCCCTTTTGAGCTGAGCAAAGCAGCAATTTGGAAGAGAGAGAAACAGTAGAAGAGACTCCAAAACCAAGAGAAAGAAAGAGAGGTCCTTGATGATACTAGTTCTATGCCAATGCAAGGAGGTCTCCATTAATTCCTCGTTTTCTCTGCTTTTTTCACTCAGCAAAAACAGAGGATGATCTCTATGTACTTCTTATATACATGAGCTTGACCAGAGAGAGAGAGAGAGAGAGAGAGAATTATCAGAGCTTGATGCTTCTGTTGGTGGTGAAAGACAGCTCTCAATAGAAAATCCAAAACTATAAAACTCCCTAAAAAAGAAAAAAAGAAAGAGTACTATTGTGATTCTCTAGAGCATGCTTTGTATAACACTCCGGCCACAAAAAGTGGGACTTCTTTTTGTCAAAATTAAGTTATTCTCTCTCTTTTCTCTACTGTCTTCTTTCCTTTTTGTTTTTTTGGCCTAGGTGTCACGTTCAGAGGTGGAGGTGGAGGTGGAGGTGGTGGAGCACAGCTTATGATTTCAATTCTTAGCACCAACTCATTTACTATATACGAAAATTCTCCACCTCCTTGGTTTTCAGGTTGTGAAATTTGTTCGGATGTATTTTTCACATATCATTTATGGTATATTGGGAAGGATGAGAGCACTAAACAGAATTCGTTAGGAACAGGACAACAGATGATGACTCCCTGTTCCACTTTGTTAGGCCAAATTGCTGTCTTCTATCTGTTGTTTGCTCTATTCTAAATAAGCTCACTAAGGTCATATTTGTCATATTCTCGTATCTCCTCTGTTTTTAAGTAGTTTTTATTTTTTTAGACCGCAAATACACTTTTATACTGATATAGTAAATGAATTATTCAGTTAGGTTCGCATGTAATTGATTTCAAGTTGTATCGACTTCATGAAAATATTAGATCGGATGACGTGTATATTAGATTGGGTTAATTTGTGTTCAAGTGGAGTTCAATTTTATTATCAATTAATCCCATTAATTTATCTAAAAAATACCAACATTATTGATTATAACGAGCTTTGATCACACCAGAGCAGATTTCATTTAAAATCAAATTGCCCTAATTCAGGTTGAATTCTAGATGAACAGCAATTTGTTCTTCAAGCCTAACCCTAACCCATCTGCTTTCGAAGTGCAAGATGTCACCTTCTATTTGCATGTTTCTTTTTTTTCTTTTTTTTTGGGGGGGGGGGGGGCGCTCAAATGAATCACAAAAACATAAGATGATAATATGAATTTCAAACCCAGTTGTCTGATATCAATTTCAAGGACTTCACTGGATTAAGGCATCGTGTAGTTCTCCTGCACAAAGAAGAGCAACGTTTGAGCTTGGTTAGGTCTCCATTTTCCTGCTTTTCAAATTAAAATTGAATACTGTCATTCAAAGCTTTTCCTACATCCCCAGAAGGCATGAGAAGTATATCGTGCTGCAAAAGCATACTCCAGTAGTAAGCCGACCAAGCAAATTAATGAATGCATAACTTCACCCCAGCAATATGGCATAACCAACAGAATCCTAATCAGAAAAATTCCCCACGTTCATATAAAACATGAAATAATGAAATGTTAAATTACAAGGATAAAACTATGCAAATTGCATATCAGTGAAACCGCAGATTTCACAACTATCCCTCCTGCAATGCCCTAATACTTGGAGGCCTAGGCTCTCTCTCAAAGTTTCGAACTCCTGCTTTTATACGCCATGAAACATACCTAGTTCAGCATCGAACATTACTATTACATAGTGTTGTATGCCTTCATTCCTTAGAACAAGTAACATATCTCTAGCGAAGGAATACCTCCTCAAGGACCCACAGCAGATTCAATACAATTTCTGCAAAAGCTACAAGACTAAACAGAGACATGAATGCCAATGGCGTGAATCATGTGGGCGACTTTCAGGCTTTTAGCCACTATGCAGGGCCAGATTAGTTAAAAGACCCAAGATACAATGATACTCACGGATCTTCCATAAGGACATTATTTTCAGACAAATATGAAGCAGCCTTCTTTGCAGACACACCACAACCAATATGAGCAGTACAGATGGGAAGACCAAGCAGCTAATTTGGTGGCAAAGATGGGTCACTCTATAGATACTGAATGTAATTAGAAGTTAGACCCATTCCCTCCACAAAGCTAAGATAGCTGAGTTTCAATGATGGCATCATGCATCTGGGTGCAGCCTTGCCAGAGAATGGGTACCTAATGCTTTTCCTTGCAACCCCCCCCCCCCCCAAAAAAAAAAAAACCAAGAAGAAACGAAAAATGAAAAGCAGAAAATAAGGAACTATGACAATGACCATCACCACACAATATGCGTCTCATTTGACATAGGGTTAGGTAGATTCCCACTTATGCAATCCCTTTCCTGGTCGTTAACATTCCAGTAAGCAATTGAGAGTAAGGCAACCAGAACCCCAAACAACCCCTGCAAATCTGACACAATTATTTAGGGGGAAAAAATAGCAGCAAGTGTGCTGAAACCACCACCAAAATGATTTGAGCATGGAAGGATGGTAATAGTATGGAGACTATGCCCTCCTGCCACCAATAAGATTAAGCTTATGACCAAAAAACTGTGATGCATCTTCTAACTGTGCATATAATACTGCTGATGTTCAACTTTTTGACACCTGATGACTATATATTCAATAAAACAGCTCACTTGAAGGAAATGAAATTATGCAACCTCAGCATCTCAGCCAATTCAAAAGCAAGAGTTGTTACCTTCAGCTAAGCTTAAGGTTCTTAAAGCATATTCTGCATACGATAGTCAATGAAGAAGTTCCAAAACCTCCCCTTCCTGGTCATCAGCATCACACCAGTGAAGGTGTTGGAAGAGCCCAACAGCCAACCATGACTCTTACTCAGGTTAGAAGGACAGACACCAAATCTGCATATTTAAGTCTGACAGATCCTCATGCTGACGAGAAATTCAGGACGTTATTACAATAGGCAAAACATCGGTGACCATCTCATATGAAGTCTGACCGTATTAGTAGCTACAGTCAAAAGGAATATCCACATCAAATCTAACAACTGCATAAAAATAAGAGGACAGTACACTGTCAGCTATCAATACAGTCCTAAAAGCCCCTAACAAATTTCGAAGGGCAAAAGAAGCTGAGCCCATAATCACCATGCAGAAAATTCTTCAGAAATCTTTCCCACTTACAAAATTGTGTACAATAGCCTTCATGTGGAAGGTCCAGAGAGACCAGTTTACTGCTTAAACATCCTAATACATTAAAAAATATATATCCCCAGACAAATTTCAACAAGGTTGATGGCTTCACCAACCCCACTTGCAGAGTTAGAGCTGTGAACCATAAATGCCCAAAACGAACATTTCACTGTATAAGTCTGATCTAAACTAGTATTTAGAATGCCCTGAAATATCCTATAACATTTGTCACCATTTGACCACTAGTGGGACAATGTTCAGGGGGAAACCAAAAACCGAGTATAATTGCCTTCATTGAGATTTCAGTGTGTGCAGCAACTTCCGTTGGCACTTTCCTATCATTTGATAGGGGCTTATAGATTTTGAGGATACAAAAAGACCCTAAATCTGCATATAATCTAGATCACAAAAAATAGGTTCTAAATATCTCCTCAAGCCAATCTAGATCAGCATGATGGGGGCTTATAGATTTTTGAGCGCCAATTGAAAACACCTAAAAATAATTACTAGGTTGGTATAAATGTATTTGAAACTGGTATATAGCATTTTGTATGATGCTCACTGTGCAGTTAAGCCTCTGATCTTTCTATATTAATATATTACCTTTTCCTTATCAAAGAAATGAATAAATGTATTCTAAACTATTTAAAATGGAAATAAAATATCACACCACATTTTAAGGAGCATATTCTTATCATTTGACAAGTACTGGAACATTTTTCAAATGAACCTAAATCTGCATACAATTGCCTGCATTTTGGGGCTAACATACTTGCACCACTTCACTTCCAAAACCTCATGAGGACATCTACATATCGTCTTGTAGAATTTCAGTATGTAATGGCCTCATTTGTGCCATCTTATTGGAGATGTGATGTACAACACGACAAACAATGCATTATAGGCACATGGTACACGATATATTGTCAACCATCAAAAAGGGTCGTAAAGCTCCCTAAGACATTTCAAACGGCCAAATAAGTACAGATCACTGTTTTGACGACTCCACTAGTATATTTCCAAAAATCGCAAAAACCATGTACTATGACCTCCATGTTCATGGACCAAATACGCTCGAACCACCCTACCTTGCAAACAGCCTAATACATTCCATATTTCCGAAAGCAAATTTCGATGAGTGTGATAGCTTCATTGGCACCATCTTGTAGATCTTTAGAGCTTATTTATCAAATACCAAAATCTCATGGAGACATATATACAATGCACTCTAAATTGATCAAAATCCTAACATGCCCTAAAACATCTGAACAGTCAATGGGAGCATATACCCACCATTTAGCAACTACTCGAACCCCCCCCCCCTTTAAAAAAAAAGGGACCCCAAGAGTCTGTTTTGGCCTTCATTCTGGAGTGCAACTCTCACCACTCTACCTTCTACATGTTCTAATAGGACCTAAATATCTGCCAAAACAAAGCAACACCTAATATATTTTGAGCCGAGATTCAAAAACACACAAAAACACTTAAAATGGTACTGTAAATGTATTCTAAACTGTTTAAAACGGAATGAAAATACACAAACATTTTAAGGAGCATACAGAACCATTTGATTAATACTCAGCCATCCTTCCAAACTGTGCAATAACATTCATTTTAGGGGTCCTAAAAGACTTGCACCGCTCTAATTCAGGAACCTCTTTAGGACATTCTTAATATCCCTGTATATTTCAGTCTGTAATGGTTTCCTTAGCACCTACTATTGATCTGAAATGCTATAAAAGGAGCATTACAAACACATCGTACACGATACGTTTCCAACCATCGAAAATGGTCCTAAAGCATCCTGAGACATTGTCAAACGCCCGAACGAACTACAACTCAGATATATTTCCAAAAATTGCAAAAACCATGTGTGATAGCCTTTATATTGATCTCGCAGCTTAGTCTGAACCATCAAGTAGATTTTTAGGTAATTCTAAAACACTCAACAACCTTATGGTGATAGACTCTAACTTGTTCCAAATTTCAGAGAACCCCTAAAACATGGGAACAGTCACATCATATATGCCCTGTTTGACAACTACTCCGAGATTTTCAGAATTCCCAAAATTTGTGTACAATAACTTCACGTTGCAGGCCACAAGAGGCTCTCACCACTCTTACCTTCTACATATCCTAATAGGTTCTACAAATCTCCCTGAAGAAACCTCAATGAGTGTGATGGGGGCACCATCTTATATACTCTGCACTGTGATTTAGAAACACTAAAAGGAAGTCAATATGCAGGGTAGTCACCATTTAACAAATGCTTGGAGATTTTCAAAAATCCCCAAAAATCATGCATAATAAACTTCATTTTGATGGTCCCAAAAGACTTGCAGCACTTTACTTCCCAACCTTTATTGCGACATTCTGAATATCCGACTAAAGATTTCAGTGTGCAGAGGCTTCATTACCAACATCTTATTCATCTAAAATGTGATTTCCAAAAGGTGACAAACACAATCATCAAAACCGAACCTAAAACACCTTAAGATATTTGCAAAGGTGGAAACAAGCACAAGATCACCACTATGACTATTCCCCAATATATTTCCAAAAATCGCAAAAAGCACATGCAATAGCCTTCAGATCACACCGTAACCACTTTACCACGTAGACATCCTAATACATTCTAAATCTCTCCCAAAAAACAAATTCCAATGAGTGCGATAACTTCTTTTCTGCTATCTTGTAGACCTTTAATCGTAATTCTAAAACTTCCCCAAGCCTTACAAGGATATATAATGCATTCCAAATTGGTCAGAATGATCCTAAAATACCCAAAACATTTGTATGGTTAGTAGAAACATACAGTCAACAGTTGAACTACTTGAGCACCATTGAAAAAAATCCAAAAACCGCGTATAATACATTCTAAACATCCTACTATGTTCTGAATTCCTCCCTAAATACATCTCAATGGCTGTGATGGTTTCATTGGCACCGTCTAACACATTTTCTGTTGTAATTTGAAAATGCTAAAAATAGTCAATAATGTGATATGAATCATTTAATCTATTTACAATGGTCCCAAAACAACCTAAAACATTGTCAGGAGCATGCAATCAGCATTTGAAAAATACTTCAAAAAACACCCCAGAAACCTTGTATAGTAGCATTCATTTTTAGGGTCCTAAGAGACCTGAACCTTCGTACTTCCATAACCTTTTTAGGACATTCCAAAAATCCAGCAATTGTTGAATCTATTTGTGGCTAAACATCTTGATGAAATACAAAATTTGCTAAAAGACTAAGTGGTTAAATAAATGAGCAACCTACTTCTCCTAAATATTCTATTAATAGTTTGATTGATACAACATCATCACGATTTTATTTGATTGATAAAATAGGAGTCAACCAAGGAAATTATCTAAACCCATTCAAAATTTGAATTTCAAATTTTGAAGAATCAGATCTCTTGATATCATCTTGCTATGATCCACTATACTTGGCATATAATCTGATCTTGCAATTTCAAATGTTATGCTGACAAATATTGTCATTTTACTGATTTGTAAAGAAATATCATGATTGAAAGAATAATAACATTTTTGTCAAGGATCCAAAATCTCTTGTTATTATATTAGACTATAAAGAATAAAATCAACAATATTTTCAAGAGTAAGGAAAAGATATTATGTAGCTTCATATCAACACAAATCGTGGCAAAGATTGCAAGAAAATCAAATGATAATCTGCAAACCAGATTTCAACGGCCTGAAATGCAATTTCAAGATATTCTGCGCGGAATTTCCTTTTTTGGTGCACGTCCACTTGAGCTTATAAATAGAGGTCAAATGAAAGGAGAGCAAGCATCCAAGCAAGTTGCAAAAACATTGAGCTATACATTTGTGAATTTACTCTGAGCATTACATTTTGTGAGTGTATTGAAGAATTCTTTATTAAAGAGTGAACTTAGGAGTTGGTGTGAGGTCACAACTCCCCAAAACTTAAATCAAGAGGTTAGTTTAAGTGTTTTGGATCTTTAGAGTGGAGTAGCTCTGAGAGATTGTGAAAGTTCATCTTAATAAGAGAAGTAGAGTGTTGAATTCTACAGTTGAATAACTCCATGTGGGGACCTAAACCTGATTGAGGCCCAACCTCGTTAAAATATCCTTGTGCATTGTCTCGATTCAATTTCTGTTTTTGCTTTCGATTCTTAAATTCAAGTTTTTGCAATCAGCCTATTCACCCCCCTCTAAGGTGATCTGAGTCTTCAATTGGTATCAGAGCCAGTCCCATATTCTTTGTCCCAATAGTCAAGTGGGTGACGATCATGGCCTTCTCTGAAGATATCAATATCGAAGGTCGATCGACTGTTAGACCCCCCTTGCTTAAAGGAACAAACTTTTCTTATTGGGAAAATGCCATGCAAATTTTTATTGAATCTACTGATATGGAATTATGAGAAATTGTGAACAATGGACCTTACTCTACTCCTAAAATTAAAAATGACAAGGGTGAGCTCATTGATAAACCAAAAGATCAGTACACAGGTACTAATTGGGAAAACTCACCGAGAATTCAAAAGCTAACCACATTCTTTATTGTGGTTTAGATGCTAACGAACATAACCATATTTCTGCATGTGATACACCTCAGCAAATCTGGAAGAAGCTTATTGTTTCTTATGAAGGGACAAGCCAAGTCCGTGAAACCAAAATGAATACGTTCATACATCAGTATGAACTATTCAAAATACAATCAGATGAATCGATAAAAGATATGCTTACTCGATTCACTGACATCACCAATAACCTAAAATCACTCGATAAGTCTTACACAAATGAAGAAATGATATGAAATATTCTCTGATGCCTTGCAAAGAACAAATGGAGACTAAAAGTTACGGCAATCGAAGAAGCCCAAGATCTCAAAAAATTGGAGTTGGACGATCTACTCGGAAAACTCCTGACACGTGAGATTCATCTCAAAGAAGATGAAGGAGAAAGCTCAAAGAAAGGAATAGCCCTTAAAGTTGCACAAGAAGATTCCACCTCAGAGGCAGAAGAAACCAACAACAATGCTGAAGAAGCATTCTCATTGATCATCTGAGGCCTTAACAAAATGGGACTTAAAAAAAAATTTAATCAATGAGGATTTAACTCAAAAGGATCCACATTAAAAAGAAATGAAAATTTCCAAGCAAAATTTTTCAAGAAAGACAACACTAATGTCAGTTCGTGTTATGGATGTGGTATACCATGTCACCTGTTGAAGGATTGTCCACTCATCCAAAAAATGGGCAAACCACGGAGATTCAAAAAGAAAGAAAACAAGAGAGCAATAATCTCAGCCTAGAGCGATAGCGACACCAGTGACAGTGGAAAGCGATGAAGAGCATACCGCTAACATATGTCTCATGGCAAAAGAAGGGTAAGATCATGAGCATGAAAATACCAACGAGGTAGATATTGCGGCTCTTTATGAATGTGCTAAAGATGAAATAATCAACGTCTTGGTAAGTTTTGCTAAACTAGAACAAAGATATTCATCCAAATATAAAGATCTCACGAGAAGTTTTCAGGAATTAAAACAAAAAAATGTAGCCCTTGAAAAAATAAACAATGACCTTCATAACAAAATTAGAGGGTTAGAAAACAAAAATGGAGAATTGCAAGACAAGTGAGACAAAGACCACAAAATAATTCTAAAGTTTACAAAAGGACGAGAAAACTTGGACAAACTGCTATGTACCCAAAGAGCATCATTTAACAAAGAAGGAATTGGATATAATCACTCTAACCAAAAAACCTGCAAGAATTTCTTTGTTAAATCAGCACCATATAAAGAGAATACTAGAACAGGCAATTACTACTCCAAAATTGGTCATACTACCTACTCATTCCCACTTAAAAAACTATCGTGCAGAGTCATTCAACTATGGGAGCCTAAGGGAACAAAGCCACCAAACATGATAGCTAATAGCTTTGGAACCAAATTTAATGTCAAAAGTAGCAGAAAGGTTTTGCAAGTGTGCTTGAAATCCGGAAAAGACTTACGGTACCTTGATAGCATATGTTCAAGACACATGAGCAGTAATGCCTCCCTGTTCACAGAAATCAAAAAGAAAGGACATGGGAGTGTTACATTTGGCAACAAAGGTATAGGTAAAATAATTGGTATTGGAAAAATCGATAAAAATCCCTCCAACTTCATTGATAATGTTTATCTTGTTGATGGCCTAAAATTTAACCTCTTAAGCATATCTCAATTATGTGATAAGAGAAATCTCGTTACATTTGACTCCACTAACTGTATTGTAAAAGATAAACAATCTAGAAAAGTTACCCTTCATGGACCGAGAATTGAAAGTTTTAGGGCTATGGTACCCTCAAGGGGGACATTTTTCTTTAGTTGGATACACCGACGCAGATTATGCAGGTTACAAAGTCGATAGAAAGAGTACGTCCGATACATGTCAATTTCTTGGACCAAGCTTAGTTTCTTGGCACTCCAAGAAGTAAAATTCTGTCGCCCTTTCAACGGCAGAAGCAGAATATATTGTTGTCAGTGCATGTTGTGCACAACTACTCTGGATAATCCAGCAATTACGGGATTTAGGAATTGATCTCAAAGAGGTTCCTATTAAGTGTGATAATAAAAGTGCCATCAATATTACTAAAAATCATGTGTAACATTCACATACTAAACAATTGAGGTACGTCACCATTTAATTCGTGATCATGTTAAAAAAGGTGATATCACTTTGGAATTTGTGCCTACGGATCATCAATTAGCTAATATATTCACCAAACCTGAGTGAGGATCGATTTACTTTTATTCGTCATGAACTTGGGATAATAGATACAGATGCATGAATTGAGGGAGAGCCCTCTCTTTTAACTAACTCGGTTCATAGAGTGTACTACAGGCAGCAATTAATTCTCAAAAGGGCAATGGAATTCCTGATGGCAGCCAGTCAATATAAAAGACATATGAATCCGGTACGCCCCTATGTGCAACTAGATTCAATTGTTCTGGCTTGAAGATTAATTTCAATGCCGTAATATGAATCTAGCATAAAATAAATTGAGCAAGTTCGACCGGAGAAAATCAATCTATAATTTCTCTCCAGTTAACTACCAACAGGATTTAACCATTTTCAAAGATTAAATTCCTCAAAATGAAGCTTAATATTCTTGCTTACCTGACCAGCAAGTGTCCTCCCTTGCCCATGCGTGAACCAAGCAATTGCAATGCTTGTCCATTCTGCCCAAAAATAATAAGGAAGGTCAATCACAATATTGTCCAAATTCTGGAAAAATTGTCATCCCTTGGTTGACCAAGATTGACTACACAAAAAGGCAAGACACTTTCTCTCTCATACTTTCCCTTTTCCTCTCCACATTCTCTCCCCTCACCACCAGTACCCGACGCGACGCCGCCAGTTCCTCGAGCGCAGCCACCCCATCATCTATTGCCGCTCGCTCGCCCACCGTCACGCCCACCGCCGACCGCAACCCTTCTCCACCACCTCACACCACCGAGGTTATCCCTCAAGCTTGGTTTCATTCTAGTGAGAAAATTTTCTGTCCCGTTTTGTCAATCGGTCTGTTCATTCTTGTGAAAGAGTAGATGTTGAGTCCTTTAAAGCTGAACAATTGGGGTTCATTGATTATCTGTTGAGTCGTCCTTGTGGAAAATTGCTATTTTTAGGAGATGAATATAACCCCCACCTTGTTCGCATGTTCTATGCTAATGTTCGAGTGCTTAAAACCAGGTCTGTCATCACTCTTGAATGTTAAGTCAAGTATACCCGATTCACCTTAACCGAATCTAAATTGACTCGTATACTCGACTTACCCACTGTCTAACAACCCGTCCTATCTCAGATTGACATCAAGAATCGCTGTTTAGCTGAATTTGCCAATCTCCCCATTTCCTCGCAAGGGTCTAATCTATCCTATCTGGTCCTCAAACACGATCCTCGTTTGCTATACTATGTGCTCGTCCACACCATTCTGCCCAAACCCAACTCCACTGACAGCCTCAACCACAAAACTTTAGAACTTATCTACCTTCTCATGTTCGGCAAGACCGTTAACTTTGCGCGCTACATGCTTGGCTATATGACCAAAGTCAACTCTGTCATGCGTCCTGCCCCACTCCCATACTCAAACTTGTTGACCCTAATCTTTAAGCACTTTGGCATTTCTCTTGAGCACGAGATTTGTGACACCAAGGCCATTCCTGTCATCACCCCTTCGTCTCTCAAAAACATTCAGTTTTTTAAAACTGATTCTGGTACTTGGAAGTTCATTGAGGATATGACCCCAGATGAGAAAACGTTTGTCTCTCTCTGCTTCAAGCCGCGTTTCACATCTCCCACCTCTGTCCCACATCCTTCTCTCCTTGACCATGTCCTTAACCTCGACGAGCAGGTCTATGAGCTCCAGGAAACCGCTGACAAACTTGAGTATATTCTTGTTCAACACACTGACTCCTTGGATGGCATCGCTCACAATCAGGTCATTTTAAACAATCACCTCACTCAAACTGCAATCATCCCTCACCAAGCAATTGATCAGAAATTAGATGATCTTATGCATCCGGGCAGTGTCACTCGTCGCTGTGCTCTCAAAGGTGTCCCTCTGTCTGTTGCCGAACAAGCTCAATGTGCCAACTATGCTACTCACGTGATCAATGCTGCCAGCAAATCCTCCCAGTCCAAGCACTGATTCTCTTCGTGCTTTTCAATTAGTTTACGTTTCCATTTTATCCTGTTGGTATGCTCAGACCTATGATTTTTGTCCCATGTTTTCCTTCTTTTTGATGAAAGAGGGGGAGAAAATATGGCGGTTAGTACTATGCTTTGATTATTCCACTTAGTTATACTATTATGTTACTATAAGTATTCCACTTAGTTTATTATATATGAATGCTATTATGTTGCCCCAGTTTGCTCACTATCATAATAGATATCCTGGATTTAACACTTGGGCCTACTGGCATTCAAATAGCACATAATACGATTAATTAAATGTGCATAGGGTAAGCTAATTTCGTCTTTCATCAAAAAGGAGCAGATTGTTGAATCTATTAGTAGCTAAACATTTTGATGAAATACAAAATTTGCTAAAAGACTAAGTGGTTAAATAAATGACCCACCTACTTCTCCTAAATATTCTATTAATAGTTTGGTTGATACAATATCATCATGATTTTATTTGATTGATAAAATAGGAGTCAACCAAGGAAATTATCTAAGCCCATTCAAAACAATTCAAATTTTGAAGAATCAAATCTCTTGATATTATCATGCTGTGATCCACCATACTTGGCATATAATCTGATCTTGCAATTTCAAATGTTATGTTGACAAATATTGTCATTTTACTGATTTGTAAAGAAATATCATGATTGAAAGAATAATAACATTTTTGTTAAGGATCCAAAATCTCTTGTTATTATATTGTACTCTAAAGAATAAAATCAGCAATATTTTTAAGAGTGCGGAAAAGATATTATGCAGCTTCATATCTACACAAATTGTGGTAAAGATTGCAAGAAAATCAAATTAGAATCTGCGGACCAGATTTCAAGGGCTTGAAATGCAATTTCAAGATATTTTGGGCAGAATTTTCTTTCTTGGTGCACGTCCACTTGAACTTATAAATAGAGGTCAAATGAAAGGAGAGCAAGCATGAAGCATCCAAGCATCCAAGCCAGCTACAAGAATATTGAGCTATACATTAGTGAATTTACTCTGAGCATTACATTGTAATCAAAAGTTGTGAGTGTATTGAGAAATTCTTTATTAAAGAGTGAACTTAGAAGTTGGTGTGAGGTCACAACTCTCCCAAACTTAAATCAAGAGGTTGGTTCAAGTGTTTGGGATCTCTAGAGTGGGGTAGCTATATGTATGTATGTATGTATGTATGTATGTATGTATGTATATTTGAAGACTCATATCAGCCTAGAAGGGGGTGAATAGGGTGATTGCAAAATCTTAAATTCAAGAATCGAAAGCAAAAACAGAAATTAAATCGAGACAATACACAAGGATATTTTTTACGAGGTTGGGCCTCAATCAAGCTTAGGTCCCCGCCTAAAGTTATCCAACTCTAGAATTCAATACTCTACTTCTCTTATTAAGATAAACTCTTACAATCTCTCAGAGTTACCCCACTCTAGAGATCCCAAACACTTAAACCAACCTCATGATTTAAGTTTGAGGGAGTTGCGACCTCACACCAAGTCCTGAGTTCACTCTTTAATAAAGAATTCCTCAATACACTCACAACTTTTGATCACAATGTAATGCTCAGAGTAAATTCACAAATATATAGCTCAATGTTCTTGCAACTTGCTTTGATGCTTGGATGCTTGCTCCCCTTTCATTTGACCTCTATTTATAAGCTCAAGTGGACGTGCACCAAGAAAGAAAATTCTGCCCAGAATATCTTGAAATCCAGTCCGCAGATTCTGATTTGATTTTCTTGCAATCTTTGCCACGATTTGTGTTGATAAGAAGCTACATAATATCTTTTCCTTGCTCTTGAAAATATTGCTGATTTTATTCTTTAGAGTACAATATAATAACAAGAGATTTTGGATCCTTGACAAAAATGTTATTATTTTTTCAATCATGATATTTCTTTGCAAATCAGTAAAATGATAATATTTATCAACATAACATTTGAAATTGCAAGATCAGATTATATACCAAGTATGGTGGATCATAGCACGATAATATCAAGAGATTTGATTCTTCAAAATTTAAAATTCAAATTTTGAATGGGCTTAGATAGTTTCCTTGGTTGACTCTTATTTTATCCATTAAATAAAATCATGATGATATTATATCAATCAAACTATTAACAGAATATTTAGGAGAAGTAGGTAGATCATTTATTTAACCACTTAGTCTTTTAGCAAATTTTGTATTTCATCAAAATGTTTTTTTGATAGGGAAATTTCATCAAAATGTTTAGCCACTAATAGATTCAACAAACTGCTCCTTTTTGATGAAAGACGAAATTAGCTTACCCTATGCACATTTAATTAATCGTATTATGTGCTATTTGAATGCCAGTAGGCCCAAGTGTTAAATCCAAGATATCTATTATGATAGTGAGCAATCTGGAGCAACATAATAGCATTTATATATAATGAACTAAGTTTAATACCTATAGCATTAGCGTAGTCCAGGTAACATAATAGTATAACTAAGTGGAATAATCAAAGCATAGTACTACAAATCGCCACATTTTCTCCCCCTCTTTCATCAAAAAGGAGGAAAACATGGGACAAAAATCATACGTCTGAGCATACCAACAGAACAAAACGGAAACGTAAACTAATTAAAAAGTACGAAGAGAATCAGTGCTTGGACTAGGAGGATTTGCTGGCAACATTGATCAAGTGCATCATAGTTGGCACATTAAGCTTGTTCGGCAGCAGACAGAGGGACACCTTTGAGAGCACAGAGGCGAGTGACATTGCCGAGATGCATAAGATCATCTAATTTCTTATGAAGCCCAGTGAATTGCTTGGTGAGGGATGATTGCAGTTGAGTGAGGTGATTGTTTAAAATGTCTTGATTGTGGGCGATGCCATCCAAGGAGTCAGTGTGTTGAACAAGAATATACTCAAGTCTATCAACGGTTTCCTGGAGCTCATGGACCCGCTCGTCGAGGGTAAGGACATGGTCAAGGAGAGAAGGAGGTGGGATAGAGTTGGGAGATGTGAAATGCAGCTTGACATGTTTGGCAAAGCGGAAAGAGACAAACGTTTTCTCATCCAGGGTCATGTCCTCAATGAACTTCCAAGTACCAGAATCAGTTTTTAAAAACTGAATGTTTTTGAGAGACGAAGGGGTGATGACAGGAATGGCCTCGGTGTCACAAATCTCGTGCTCAAGAGAAACGCCAAAGTGCTTAGAGACTAGGGTCAGCAAGTTTGAGTATGGGAGTGGGCTTACTTTGGCCATATAGGCAAGAATGTAGCAGGCAAAGTTAACGGGCTTGCCAGACATGAGAAGGTAAATAAGTTCTAAAGTTTTGTGGTTGAGACTGTCAGTGACTCAGTGGAGTTGGGTTTGGGCAAAATGGTGCAGACAAGCACATAGTATAGCAAACGAGGATCATGTTTGAGGACTAGATAGGATAGATTAGACCCTTTCGAGGAAGTGGAGAGATTGGCAAATTCAGCTAAACAGCGATTCTTGATGTCAATCTGAGATAGGACGGGTTGTTGGACAGTAAGTCGAGTATACGAGTCAATTCAGATTCGGTTAAGGTGAATCGGGTATACTTGACATGACATTCAAGAGTGATGACAGACCCAGTTTTAACCACTCTAACATTAGCATAGAACATGCAAACAACCCGAGGGTAATGTTCATCTCCTAGATCTAACAATTTTCCACAAGGACTCCTCAACAGATAATCAATGAACCCCAATTGTTCAGCTTTAAAGGACTCAACATCTACTCTTTCACAAGCACGAACAGACCGATTGACAAAACGGGAAAGAAAATTTTCTCTAGCAAGACTAGAATGAAACCAAGCTTGAGGGATAACCTCGGTGGCGTAGGACGGTGGAGAAGGGCGGTAGGCGGTGGGCGAGCGAGCAGCGACAGACGATGGGGTGAATGCACTGCAGGAATTGGCGGCATCGCGTTGGGTGCTAGTGGTAAGGGGAGAGCTCAATGGAGATGGCGGTGGCAGAGGGCGAGGTGCTCGAAGATCAGTGCCGGTTGTGGAGTCAGAGATGGTGAGATGCTCGCCGGAGGTCAGCAGGGGGGTGTTCGTATGTAGGGGGCTGGGGCGGACAGAGATCCAGGAACTTCGTCGGATGGGCCTGGTTTTGGTGACGGTTTTTCGGGGCTTGGGAGTGGTGGTGGTGGATTTTGGAATCTTCCTTTTCGGTGCCATGGTGATGCTCTTGGAGGAGTAACAATGAAAGGTTGAGGAGGAAGGTGGGTGGAGGAAGATGACTTTATAGGTAAGAATGGGGGCCTTGAATCAGTGAATCAAGATTAGGATGAGATAGGGAGTAGCAATTTGGAAAGATTTGGGCAAAGCTGTGGTGCATTTGGGAAAAATCGGCCTGAGAGTTTTGGCATGAAGAAGAAGAGCAAGGGAGGGGGTTGCGAGGTGTGGTGGCCAACTGGAGGAGAGAGCATGTGGAGAGGAAAAGCGAAGTATGAGAGAGAGTGTCTTGCCTTTTTGCATAGTCAATCTCGGTCAAGCAAGGGATAGTAATTTTTTCAGAATTTGGACAAGATTGTGATTGACCTTCCTTATTGTTTTGGGGCAAAATAGGCAAGCAGTGCAATTGCTCGGTTCACGCATGGGCAAGGGAGGACACTTGCTAATCAGGTAAACAAGAATATATGCTTTATTTTGAAGAATTTAATCGTTGAAACTGGTTAAATCCTGTTGGTAGTTAACTGGAAAGAAATTATAGATTAATTTTCTCCGGTCGAACTTGCTCACTTTATTTTATGCTAGATTCATATTACAGCATTGAAATTAATTTTCAAGCCAAAACAATTGAATCTAGTTACACATAGGGGCATACCTAATTCATATATCTTTTATATTGACTGGCTGCCATCAGGAATTCCATTGTCCTTTTGAGAATTAATTGTGCCTGTAGTACACTCCATGAACTGAGTTAGTCATAAGAGAGGACTCCCCCTCAATTCATGCATCTGTATTTATCATCCCAATTTCATGACGAATAAAATTAAATCGATCCTTACTCAGAGGTTTGATGAAGATATCAGCTAATTGATAATCCGTAGGCACAAATTCCAAAATGACATCACCGTTTTCAACATAATCACGAATAAAATGGTAACGTACCTCAATGTGTTTAGCACGTCAATGTTGCACAGGATTTTTAGTAATATTGATGGCACTTTTATTATCACACTTAATAGGAATCTCTTTGAGATCAATTCCTAAGTCCCATAATTGCTGCATTATTCAAAGTAGTTGTGCACAGCATGCACTAGCAGCAATGTATTCTGCTTCTACCGTTGAAAGGGCGACAGAATTTTGCTTCTTGGAGTGCCAAGAGACCAAGCTTGGTCCAAGAAATTGACATGTACTGGACGTACCCTTTCTATCGACTTTGTAACCTGTATAATCTGCGTTAGTGTATCCAATTAAAGAAAAATCCCCCCCTCGAGGGTACCATAGCCCTAAAATTTTCAATTCTCGGTCCATGAAGGGTAACTTTTTCAGATTGTTTATCTTTTACAATACAGTTAGTGGAGTCAAATGTAACGAAATTTCCCTTATCACATAATTAAAATATGCTTAAGAGGTTAAATTTTAGGCCATCAACAAGATAAACTTTATCAATGGAGTTGGAGGGATCTTTACCGATTTTTCCAACACTAATTATTTTACCTACACCTTTGTCGCCAAATATAACACTCCCATGTCCTTTCTTTTTTATTTCGGTAAACAGGGAGACATTACCGCTCATGTGTCGTGAACATCCGCTATCAAGGTATCATATGTCTTTCCCGGATTTCAAGCACACCTACAAAACAAGAAATCAAACATTTCTGCTACTTTTGACGTTAAATTTGTTTCCAAAACTATTAGCTATAATGTTAGGTGGCTTTGTTCCCTTAAGCACCCATATTTGAATGACTATGCACGATGGTTTTTTAAATGGGCATGAGTAAGCAGTATAACCAATTTTGGAGAAGTAATTGACCTGTTCTAGGATCCTCTTTATATGGTGCTGACTTAACAAAGAAATTCTTGTAGGTTTTCTTTTTGTTAAAGTGATTATATCCAATTTCTTCTTTGTTAAATGATGCTCTTTGGGTACATAGCAGTTTGTCCAAGTTTTCTTGTCCTTTTGTAAACTTTAGAATTATTTTGTGGTCTTTGTCACACTTATCTTGCAATTCTCCATTTTTGTTTTCTAACCCTCTAATTTTGTCATGAAGGTCATTGTTCATTTTTTAAGGGCTACATTTTTTTGTTTTAATTCCTAAAAACTTCTCCTGAAATCTTTATATTTGAATGAATATCTTTGTTCTAGGTTAGCAAAACTTACCATGGCGTTGATTAATTCATCTTTAGAACATTCATAAAGAGCTGCAATATCTGCCTCGTTGGTATTTTCATGCTTATGATTTTGCCCTTCTTTTGTCATGAGACATATGTTAGCGGTATGTTTTCATTGCTTTCGCTGTCACTGGCGTCGCTATCGCTCCAGGATGCGATCATTGCTCTCTTGTTTTCTTTCTTTTTGAATCTCTGTGGTTCGCCCATTTTTTGGATGAGTAGACAATCCTTCAACAAGTGACCTGGCATACCACATCCATAACACGAACTGACATTAGTGTTGACTTTATTGAAAAATTTTCCTTTGAATTTTTCATCTCTTTTCAATATGGATCCTTTTGAGTTAAATCCTCATTGATTAAATTTTTTTCTTTACTCCCATTTTGTTAAGGCCTCGAACACTCAATGAGAATGCTTCTTCATCATTGTCGTTGGTTTCTTCTTCCTCTGAGGTGGAATCTTCTTGTGCAACTTTAAGGGCTGTTCCTTTCTTTGAGCTTTCTCCTTCATCTTCTTTGAGATGAATCTCATGTGTCAAGAGTTTTCCCAGCAGATCGTCCAACTCCAATTTTTTGAGATCTTGGGCTTCTTCGATTGTCGTAACTTTTGGTCCCCATTTGTTCGTTGCAAGGTATCGGAGAATCTTTCTCACCATTTCTTCGTTTGTGTAAGACTTATCGAGTGATTTTGGGTTATTGGTGATGTCAGTGAATTGAGTAAGCATATCTTTTATCGATTCATCTGATTGTATTTTGAATAGTTCATACTGATATATGAATGTATTCATTTTGGTTTCACGGACTTGGCTTGTCCCTTCATAAGAAACAATAAGCTTCTTCCAGATTTGCTGAGCTGTATCACATGCAGAAATACGGTTATATTCATTAGCATCTAAACCACAATAAAGAATGTGCTTAACTTTTGAATTCTTGGTGAGTTTTCTCCAATCAGTACTAGTGTACTGATCTTTTGGTTTATCAATGAGTTCACCTTTGTCATTTTTAATTTGAGGAATAGAGTAAGGTCCATTACTCACAATTTTTCATAATTCCATATCAGTAGATTCAATAAAAATTTGCATGGCATTTTTCCAATAAGAAAAGTTTGTTCCTTTAATCAAGGGAGGTCTAACAGTACATCGACCTTCGATATTGATATCTCCAGAGAAGGTCATGATCGTCACCCACTCGACTATTAGGTCAAAGAGTGTGGGACTGGCTCTAATACCAATTTAAGACTTAGATCACCCTATAGGGGGTTGAATAAGGTGATTGCAAAACCTTAAATTTAAGAATCGAAAGCAAAAACAGAAATTAAATCGAGACAATGCACAAGAATATTTTAACGAGGTTGGGCCTCAATTAGGCTTAGTTCCCCGCCTAGAGTTATCCAACTCTAGGATTCAACACTCTACTTCTCTTATTAAGAATGAACTCTCACAATCTCTAAGAGCTACCCCAATCTAGAGATCTCAAACACTTAAACCAACCCCATGATTTAAGTTTGGGGGAATTGTGACCTCACACCAAGTCCTGAGTTCACTCTTTAATAAAGAATTTCTCAATACACTCACAACCTTTGATAACAATGTAATACTTAGAGTAAATTCACAAATGTATAGCTCAATGTTCTTGCAACTTGTTTTGATGCTTCGATGCTTGCTCCCCTTTCATTTGACCTCTATTTATAAGCTCAAGTGGACGTGCACCAAGAAAGGAAATTCTGCCCAGAATATCTTGAAATTGCATTTCAAGCCCTTGAAATCTGGTCTGATTTTCTTGCAATCTTTGCTATGATTTGTGTTGATATGAAGCTACATAATATCTTTTCCTTACTCTTGAAAATATTGCTGATTTTATTCTTTAGAGTACAATATAATAACAAGAGATTTTGGATCCTTGACAAAAAGGTTATTATTCTATCAATCATGATATTTCTTTGCAAATTAGTAAAATGACAATATTTGTCAACATAACATTTGAAATTGCAAGATCAGATTATATGCCAAGTATAGTGGATTATAGCAAGATAATATCAAGAGATTTGATTCGTCAAAATTTGAAATTTAAATTTTGAATGGGCTTAAATAATTTCCTTGGTTGACTCCTATTTTATCAATCAAATAAAATCATGATGATATTCTATCAATCAAACTATTAACAGAATATTTAGGAGAAGTAGGTTGCTCATTTATTTAACCACTTAGTCTTTTAGCAAATTTTGTATTTCATCAAAATGTTTAGCCACTAATAGATTCAACAGAATTTAGTGTATGATTGTTCCTAATTTCATAGGCACCATCTTATTCATTTGAAACATGATTCCTAAAATGCCACAAAACAAGCATTATAGCCTTACAGTCCCGCATGGTGCACCCTTAACCAAATGTCTTAAAACACTACACTCCCTGAATAATCCAGCATTCCAAAATGCATAACCCAGCACAAAACCGCCATCTTTATAACTCCCCGAACATATTTCTGAAAATCGTGTAAAACCATGGGTTTTAGCCTTCATGTGACATTCCTAATATGCTAAAAAACCACTATATTCTATCCACTATACCGCCTACCATCCTAATATCTTTTAAATATTTCCCAAAACAAATTCCAGTGAGTGTGATAACTTCATTTGCATAATCTTCCAGGTTCTTAAGCTCAATTCCAAAACACCTATAAGACACTCTCACCATTCTACCTTCTAAGTGTCCTGAACATTCTGAAGATCCACCTAAACAAATATTGATGAGCTTGATCGCTTAATTGGCAAAGATTTTGAGATGTGATTTAAGAACGCCCAGAAATAGTTAATATGAAGGCATAAATGCATTTAAATTGTTTAGAATGGTCCTAAAATATCATAAACCATTTTCTAGAGCATACAGTCATGGATTCAAAATGTGGCCGAACCGCGACGAATCGGCCGCGTTGGAAAGGTTTTGGAGTTGGGCGATCCGCGTTTTCATACTGCGATAGCCGCGATATGGAACGCGATTGCCGTTTTAGAGCGATTTTGCCGTACCGCTACCAAAACCGAAATCACGACCGAAACCGTATTTTGAATCCTTGCATACAGTTACCATTTCACAATACCCGGCCAGTATTGAAGAACCCCAAAAATCATGTATAAATAGCCTTCATTTTGATTACAAGAAACTTCAACCACTTCACTTCTAAAACCTGTTTAAGACATTCCAAACATCCCACTAAGAAACTCCAGTGTGCAATTGTGTGTAGTGACCTCCTTGGTGCCATCTTATTGATTTCAGGTAATATTTCCAGAAGGACACAAAAAGAGCATTATAGACTGATAGTGGCACATGATACACTCTTCGCCATCAAATAAAGGTCCTAAAACAACCTCAGACATTTTGAGAGGTCAAAATGAGCACAAAATCACCACCATGTCAAGCCTCAAATATATTCTGCAAAACCGCAAAAATCATGTCATTGCCGTCATCTTGATAGTCTTCATACACTCCAACCGCTCTACCACCTAAGCATCCCAGCATATTTCAAACATCGCCAGAAGCAAATTTCAACGAGTGTGGCAGCTTCATTGGCACCACCTTGTAGATTTTTAAGCATAGTTCTGAGACACCCAAAGGCATTATGATGAAGTACAAAGCACTTTATTGTTCAAAATGGTCCTCAAATACCCTAAAATATTTGAAAGTCATTAGAAGCATACAGTCACCATTTAACAACTAGTCGAGTACCTGAACTTTTTTCACAAACCCTAAACAGCCTTCCCTTTGGAGATCACAAGAGGCCCTAGCCCATATGCCTTCTAATTAAACATCCTAGTACATTCTAGATATCTCCTTAAACAAATCTCAATGAGCGTGATGGTGGCACCTTCTTATAAAGTTTGAGTCATGATTCCAAAAAAAAAAAAAAAAAAAAACACTAGAAAATCTTCAATATGCTGGGACACATGGATTTTAAATTGTTCAAAATTGTGCTACAAAGCCCTAAAGCATTTCCAGGAGAATGTAGTCATGATTTGAAAAATGGCTGCACATTTTTTAGGGGAAAAAAATGAGAGATTCATTTTGAACGTCCTAAGAGAATTGCATCATTTGACTTTCGAAATCTTTTTATGACATTCTAAATATCCTAATAATGAATTTTAGTGTACAAGTGCCACCATCTTATTGATTTGAAACATGATTTTCAAAAGCCACAAGACGACATCATAGACTCATGAAGGTACATGGTACACGCCCAACCAGGGGCAACAGCTCTAGAACACCTAAGATATTTTGAAAGGTTGAAACAAGTACGTAATCAACACTTTAATAACTCCCTAAAATATATCCAAAAATAACGAAAACCATGTGTAATAGCTTCATTTTTATGATCTCAAGGCACTATACCATCTAAAAACATCCTAATAAAGTCTAAATATCCCCCTAAACAATTGTGATCCAAAACTCTTCCCATGAAGAACAATTGCACTGCATATAGGTCAAGACATGTACTCCAGGGCACAAGTTTCACATATCCATTAGAGAACTAGAAGTGCTTATCTCACACTACCTTATGAATGATAATAAAAGCTGGAAAACCCGGCATAACAATTAAACAGTTGACATAGGTCCATACACACATACACTATGTCAAAAGAAGTGCTGCGAAAGGATGTAAACCATGGATCGCATGAAAGGATGAGCAAATAAGCAATCTATCTCATTCCTTTAACCAACAGAGCTTTTCCCCTTACCTTGAGGGGTCTGGCGGAGGAGTTGGAGTGGAAGAGTTTATCTACGTTGTTCTTCTCACATAGAGGATTAATCCAAAAACAAACTTTAACTTATCATCCTTAGGTGTTTAAGAGCAATTCTATCTAACCACCATCAATTTTTTTTAATCCTCCTCACGGACTAAAAATCAAATTATTACCAAACAAGAAAACATAGGAAAAACAGAAAAAGAGAACAAAGCTAGTAGATACAGGCTCATACTTGTCATGGAGAATCTTGTGCTTCGTAGTCCAAGTAGATTGTTGAATTTTAAAACTAACAACAGACAAAAACTGTCATCAACAAAGACGGCAATCTCTAAAAGGAAAAAGATATTGTTGACATCAATGACACATGAAAATTCTTCCATAATGGATGCACTAGGAAAGCCCACACAAGCCAAGGCATAACCATTATGCATCTCCAAAGCCAACCTCCCTGCTGATGTAACTATTACATCATGGTCCAAAATAGAATGCATGGCATTTCCGAGACAATCATCAAGTAGTAAATGATTACCCAAGACTATCAGCCAGGTAACTCCAAAGAAAGTCGCTTTCCATATTCATGCCTTTTTTTTCTCGTCAGGCCCCAAAGTCGTCTCCAAGATAAGCTAGATCATGTAGAAAACAAGCCACACCTAGAATGAACTATTTTTCTTAAGTTTTGTGTAAGCAAACTCAAGTTTTGCATCCCCATGAGAGCTTTAATTGAAACATAAAAATCTTTTCTTTTTTTCTTTGGTCAGCAAGTAAGATTCTTTCATTAATGCTCAGAAAGACATTACATCATATCATTCATATGACTATACATCAGTTAAGCTACCTATGCAAAAACTTGTAATATTTGTTGTTTTTCCTCTTCCTTTGGTATACAAATAATCCTGCTTCTAACTAAATTAAGCACATTCTTTACAAGTTGCTCCACGATAATACGCACTCCCCTATGAATCCTAGCATTCCTTTCAATCCAGAGATATAGATCAAACAGGTTAGCATAAGATTCAGGGCCTTTTTCTTTACTTTTACAGCTTTGCATCTTGAAGCTAACCAATACTAAGCATTTTGAACAGAAATTCTGCATTGAAATTTGTCATTAAGCAGATCCAAAGCCTCATTGCTATAAGCACAACTACTAAAGCAGATGACCTCTGTCCTCAATCCTCTGACAGCACAATGTACAGACGTTATCCTTGCTTTTGCACATGCTTGTCTGCAACCTATTTAAGACAGCCAACCAAGTGACAATGCAAGTCTTAGGTATATTCCATCTAGTCCAGATAACCATAATCCAATGTAACCTAGGGCTATCATCATGTGTTATCCACCTGTAAGCACTAGCCAGAGAGTAAACCCCATTTGCAGAGCCACTCCAATTGCCAGATTTAATATCAAAACCACTTTTCAGGGCATCTTTCACCTTGACAATTTGCTTCCAGGTCCAGCTTGCTGTTACAGGAACCCTGTATTCCAACAGTCAATCTTTTTCAAATGCTTATGGTCTACCCATTTAACCTGCAAGTTATCTGCCTTGCTAGAGATATCCCAAACATACCTGCTTAGGGTTGCATTGTTCCATGCTTCAAGCTGTCTTATACCAAGCCCACCTTTAGCTTTAGGCTTACACACAAAACCCCAAGCAACAAGAGAAGCCTTTTCAGTCACTGCCCTACAAAAATCTTCAACATACTTGAATCACTTGACGCACCACAAATTTAGGTAAAATAACCATAGATGCCCAGTAAATCTGCATGCTTATAAGCACTGATTTTATTAACAGAACCCTGCCAGCTTATACGCACTGATTTTATTAACAGAACCCTGCCAGCTTGTTCTAGTCCAGGTTTTAATTCTAGCGGTCATTCTCTCCACCAAGCATTGACGATCAGAATTAGACAGCTTAGTAGATGATAATCGCATCCCCAACCATAAATAAAAGAATCTTTAAGGTACAAGTTTACTACCAACGTTTAACTTTTTATACTTGGATTTGCAAAGGCCTAAGCAGAATGTCTCAGGAACATATGAAATAGTAATGTAAAAACACTAATGCAGTAGTGATTTTAACGATCAAATCGGTGCCATAGGTTATCTCACTCTAAATACCATTGGTAGTCATTTTAATGCGTCAGTCATTAGTTACTGAAGTTCAACTTTTGCTGATGTTTGGATAGTCACCGTTATTTATCTCAATCTGGATACCAATGCAGTAGTTATTTTAACAATCAAATAGGTCCCATTAAGAGGTGTTCAATGTGAAATATATGGTATGGTTCAACCCAAACTCCTAAGTTCCAGCATTTGAAGAAACAAATTCAGTAATGTAATATCTAAACACCCCCCTGTCATCTTGCAAGGGTTGATTAAGTACATAATGGAATGTAAAATTCACAAACAAGTCAGAAAATGGATTTGCGAGCAAGTGAACACCATAAGGGCAAAGAAAGTTGAAAAATATGCTCTCTGCAGGGAAGTCTCCAAAATGTAACGGCAGATAGCCCGTACACAATCTAATACACCTTGTTCAGTTACTTTCCAAGCACAAAGCCAAATTTTGTTCCTCTATCCATAAATTTGGAACAGTTTGTTCCCATCAAAGATGCATAGAGCAACACACTCCATGTGAGCCCCCCCTCCCCCGGGGAAAAAAAAATGACCATAAAAGGGAGGGGGGGAAGAACAAGGAAAAAGGGGAAACTTACACATGAGTTAGTAAATTTGAACATGGAGAGATTGCCCGCTTAATCAGCATGCCTGTTGAATCTGATCACACGCGGCTCTCAAAATACAGAACCACTTTCAACATGTCATTGAAATTCAGCCAGCAAAATTGATAACAAATCAAACACGACCAAGCCTTAATCGTCGTTATCCGTATAGCCTCGTCACAAACCCAATTCTACATCAATTTAATGATGAAAATTTTGAACAAAAACATATCTGAGTATTCAACAGTCATAATGTCGTGAATCAACGATCAGTTGGATTTCAAACGTTAAATTGTATCAATAATGTGCTTGTTCTTCGATTATATGCAAATAATTGGGGGCGGGGTTAATTCATGAGCAAAATAATATGTGATTAGTAGTTACCGGCTCTTTCCTTGAATTTAGCTTTTGATCCGCCATGTTTAGGGTTTCATGGAACTACGAACTCGCCGCATAGAAAGCTGAGGAGAGAGATTTTCAAGATAGCAGAAGCAGAGGTTTTGCGTCCAGCGCGACTTGCGCTTGCCGAATAAGCCAACCGTGAAGGGTTTTCGCGCGTCGGATGAACATTCGCGAAAGCACTGTGGTTCAAACTGAAATGTGTCAATCTCTAGTATTGCAGTGTGGCAATGGTATTCTACGCCCAACGGCATTGTACGCCCCTTTGTGACCAACACCCACCTAGAAAAAAAAAGAAAAGAAAAGGAAAAAAAAAACCCTCTAATATATTGCAAATAAAAAAACCCCCACCGCGAAGAAAAGGGCGAATAAAAAAGATGGTGATAAAATGCCTTAGAGTGATTAGAGACAGTATTAACGATACTAATGCAAGTTAGTTCAGGTATTTTAATATTTGTTCTCACCAAGGAAGGTCACACGATTACGGATGACAGTGGGGTGAAAAATCTCCGATCTGTATTGGGGAAAAATCCTCGCTTCCAATAGGACGGGGACGAGATTCAATCTCGAGCGGGGAAGGGGACGGGCTTCACCTTGTCCCCGCTTCGTCGTCTGTGGAAAAACCCTCATCCCCATCCGCGCTTTCTCACCCCGATTAGGGGAAAATATATCCCGTTCTTGTTTATAATTAAAATTACATATAAATATTTTGTTTGTGAACATAAGATTAAGATTAGAGAAGTAAATTTACTTAAAAAACCGTAGTTATATAATCCCTTTTTTCTTTTTAGACTTTGATTGGGTTGTGTTTGATTTCTTAGACTTTGGTTTGGTTGTGTTGCATGGACTTGTTAAATTTTAATTTCGGTTGAATTATAAACTTTGATGACGTATGTTAGACTTGAGTTGCATAAACGCTACAAGAGCTTTGTACAAATAATTTAGGTTCGTCTGCTATGCAACTTGACCTTTCATCCAACATTCAAATTGTAATATAGTTTTCATATATGCAGGAAAAAAAATTACGGGTAAAAATCCCGGTTGGAGTTTAGTTGATGATTAAATCCCTGCTGGTGATGGAGACGAGGATGAAATTTTTCTCCGCAACAGGAAACAGGGTGGGGACGGGGTCGCGGAGCTGAGTGGGAAAAAGGTCAAGGAATATGCCCTCTGTCCCAAACCGGCCCCATTGTTATCCCTACACACAATTGAGTTTCGTAAATGAAGAAAATTTTTAATGTAACTTTACCTCATTTTATATAGGTCAACAGTAGTTCGACTATAATAAAATAAATGTCGAAGGATCCCAAAAAAAAATTACTAAGAGCAAGTTTGACTCATTTTAATTTTTGCACGCTATTAGTTCCTACAAAATTTTGTACGTATTTAATTCCTTTGTGATTTTTTCGATTGAAACTTCCTTTGCATTTTGTGTGGGAGCTTTTTTTTAGTAGGAATGACATAGTTTTTGTTTTTTCTTTTGTTTTTGGTCGGATATCAATGTTTCATTAATGACCAATGGTACATCATACATGCAAATTTTATTCATAGTGACTAAACTAAAGTTATGATATATTCGTGTCCTCTATCAATTTCAATTTTTGTCTCCCAAAATTAAAAAGCTAACTCAGCAACATGTATGGACATGTTTTGCGCGTGATCTACTTGCAACAACGGAGAAAATAAAAAACATTAGAAAAACCTACATATGAGCTCCGGGCACCCCGTAGTAAAATAGTTTTACTTATTGTGTAAGTCTTTGCATTGAGCAAGTATGCAATTAGTATAGACTTTGTTTTTAATCACGATGTTCCTCATTGCTAGTATTGTCTAATCCAAACATACTGACTATTCATATTTCAGATATGATCACACATACTTTTGTCATTCACTAAATAAACCAAATAATTTTTGAGCATTAGGAACCTAGACATTAAAGGTCTTAGTTGACATACCAAATTACCAAATGTTTATCATGTTTATGGTCATGGCTCCAAGGTAGTTTTTTTTTTTTTTCCTTTCCCGCTCCTCTACTTCACTTAGGCCCTATTCTTTTCATTGGTAAATTACAAGTGTGAAATGGGTGAGAGTGGGAAAGGGGAGGGAAGGAGTAGGTGGGAGTCGGAGTGGATATGAGTGGTATTTTTTAAAGTGTGGGAAAGGGGGGGAAGGAGTAGGTGGGAGTGGGTAGGAGTGGTATTTTTTAAAGTGTGGGAGATGGGGGGACGGAGTGGGAAGAAGTGGCAGGGAGTGGGAATGAGTTGAATATAGTATGAGAGTTGATATAAGTTACTTATATTGTTTTTTAAATGTAATCTTTTATTTGTGATTGTAATTACCGATGATAAAAAAAAATTTAGACTGAAAAAAATATTTTTCTGTATTGATTCGAGTACGAAATATTATTTCGTGGCCGTTGTTACCAAAAAAAATTATAATTTTCGTTATTCGTAAAACAAATTACGGATATATTTTTTCTTCATATATTAAACAAATACGAACATAAAAAAATACACATATGTTCAGGTTCTGTTCTTTTTGTTGGTAAATATAAATTTAACAACCTTAACCAGATTCAACCCACATCAATCCACTTCACGAATTTCAATAAAAAAAATACAAACTTCAACCAACTTCAACCCATATTAGCTCAGTTCAACCAACTTTAACTCACTTTTCACTATTTTAATCAATTTTTACCCATCATACAAAAAAATTTAACCACTTCAATCCATTTTAACCTACTCCAACCCACTTCAACCAAAAAAAAAAATACCCACTTCAATCTACTTTAACCCCTTCAATAAAAAAATATCCACTAACCTACTTTAACCCACTTCTACCAATCTCAATCACCTTCACCTATTTACCAACCCATATTTCTCGACGAAAAGGACAAATCCTCAGTACACAGAAAATAATCATCTACAATTTGTGTTAAGAACTTTCAATATTTTGTTACTAACGCACAGTAAAAAAATATCTGCTCACAATGCATGTACCATACATCTGCACTTCCTATCATGAAGTACAAATAACGCCAAAAAAATTTACACATTCATTTGTTATGCCGGAAAAAACATCTACAAATTTGGTGCCAAATTACGCTGAAAGAAAAATAAATCTGTTACACATGCAACAACAACCATCCACGCTTTGGTGACCTATAACAAATATTTCGTAACAAATAAAAAAAAATTTAAGCATTTATTCATATACAGAATCAAATCCAAAATATCTACCAGTCACAAAAAACCAATATTTACTTAACAAAGCAGAAAAAATTATTATTTTTTCAATATATATAATAAAAATTACATCATCTACAATTTTCGACACGACTAACAAATATTTTCATAACATTCGAAAAATAAATAAAACTTCGCATAATTATTATCAGATTATTCATGCACACAATTACATAAATTATAAAAGTTTTCAAAATATGAAAAATAATAGTTATATGTAGAAGTTAAAAGGAGTGGGTGAAAGTGGGTGACAATGGGAATTAGTGTTTTTTTTTTTTTTTTAAAAAAAGTGTGGAAAGATGTGGGAAAGAGAGAAAGGAATGGGTGGAAGTGGGAATAAGTGAGTTGGGCCCATTAAACTATGAAAAGAACCGGAGCTTAGCTAGTCAATATTTTCCCAAATAGCTTTTGTTAGATCACGCACCTTGCATATAAGTGGCATCTTAAACTAGTCATTAATGGTCATAAATAGCAGTTCTCTACATTAATGGCCTCAACAAGTGCAAGTTGCTTTCTTCTGTTCGTATATACAGATGTAGTAGACTCTACTTTTATTAAATGTTAAAAAATTGAAGGAAACTTGTTCAAATTTCATGTTATTCTTGATAAGTTTGGTCAATTGAAGAGAAAGGGGAGGTTATGGATGGATGGATTAGACTCCCCATAAATGTGGCTGGTTATTTGAGAGAAATTATAGTGGATGATATCAAGATTTTTCTAGAAGTATAGGCTAGCAAGAAATTTGGAATATGCATTTATTGAAGTTGGTAAAAATCGACAATGATGGCTGTTTAAGATTGATATTGACATTAACAACTTTTTTTATTGTTTTTATTCTTGATAAGATTGCTGCAAGTTCTTTGATAACGTTTATTAATGGATTTTGGGGGACTTGTTCCAAAAATTGGTCTTCACTATGCAATAGATCAATGTGACCAAACCTAGTTAATTAGTTATAGTTCACCACCCCCTTCGGTTGTTAGCGCCGTGATGCGCTTTGGATGCTTGTGTAAAGCCATTTCTTGGCAAGTTTAAGTCTATTGACAAGGGGGAATTGTGGGCTGGTGAGCTCCTAGTTGGAAACTAGTTAAGATTTTGGAGGGATTGTGGACAGTTCTTTTTTTCTTTATGACAAAAGATAAATGTTGCCCTAAGAGCAACGTTTAAGCAGCATTGATGACAGTGTCAGTAATTATACACTTTTCAATGTACAACCATTAATTGGAAGTAGAAATAAATATATTACAACACAATTTTTGCTTTTTCTTTAAAAAAAAAAAACCTTCATTGATTAATACCAGAGCTGGAAAAAGCTGACCCGACACGATTACCGACTTGAACCCGACACGAAAGTAAGCGGGTTTGGGTAAAGACTTTCAGCCCATTTAATTAAGTGGGTTGACACGTTTAACCCGTTTAATTAAACGGGTTAGGTTCAGATCGAAATTTTCGACATGAAAATTAACCTATTTAACCCGTTTAATTAAACGGGTTAATAGATCAACCCGTATAACTTATTAACCTGTTTACCCGTTTACCCGATTAGTTGCCACGTTTTAGAATTTTTCATTTTTTATTTTTTTGTTGGAAATGAAATTTTAGGCGGGCTAAGAAGAGTCTGGACTAGGGTTTTTTTTGGTGCTTGGCTCTTGGTATAAAAGCTCTCTACGCACGCCATTCTCTATTTCTCTCTCATCTAAGGTCTCTCACTCTCTCTCTCTCTCATGGTCTCAGACTCTCAGTGTCGCACCTCAGTACCTCACGCTCACCTTCCCAGACTCCCTCACAGTAACTGGCTCACTGCCTCACGCCCTCACCTCAACGCTCAATCACCACTCTTCTTCTCTATTGTTCCGGCAACGACACAGCAGCTCACTCTCGGTGGTGTTGACATCTTTTCCGGCAAGGTTTGGCCACTCACAACTCTTTGGGTTTTTTTTTTTTTTTTGGGTCATTCTAATGCGATGCTCTTTCCCTCTCTTCTTCTCTATTTTTCAGATCTACAAACCTTCAACTCTCCGGTGATATTTCCGCCAAGGTAAACTCTGATTCTTATTTTATTTTTTCACGATTGTATCCGAGCTTATGTTTTATTCAATCCCTCTTCTATTCCCTTCTCAGATCTGTAAAATTAGAATAATGTCAATTGGTTTGAGTCACGGAAATTTGAATTTTGCTGTTAATGCTTTTCTACTTCAATTAGGCCAATTGTTGTGCCATTTTTGTATCATAGGCTTCTTCATGTAATTGATCTGAGCGTACAGTAGCTGCTCTGATCCCCCCCCGCACACACACAAAACAAAAACAAAAAAAACAAAAAGCTAGTGTCTACACTGTCTACCAAAACATCCTCTGTTTTGCAGTGCATAATATCAGTTTCCAGGCTTTTGGTTTGGCTTGGCCCAGGCCTCAATTAATGTCAATTGGTTTTAAATGTAGTGTTATATAAATACTATTGTAGTTTCTACATTTATGTTGTACCATGATTTGTACTAAGAGTTGTCCTTTGCTTGCAACAGTGTTATGCTTAAGATTTACGACTAGCTCATATAATCCCCTTCAAAAGATTAATCTTTGTATATTTTTACTGTTGTTAGAGCCACGGCTTCAAAAGATTGTAATTCAGTCCCTATTGATGTGGAGTCTACTGGTGAGGAAGTTAATGTTGCTGAAGTTGAAGTTGATAGCAGGCATGCTATGAAGACTACAACTCTTAAGACTGGCTCATATAAGCCGCTTGCAGGTGGTAAGCCTCCAAAACACCAAAGAAAACTGACTTCAACTGCGTGGGAGCATTATGAGTTTCTTGAACCAGATGTGGATGGTAATTTATTTTGTAAATGCAAAAAATGTGGCCAAATGTATCCTGGGGACAGTAAGTATGGCACTAGAAATTTGAAAAGACATTTGGGAATCTGTAAAAGAAGAAACACTAGAGACATAGGCCAACTTCTTTTGGAGAGTCGATCTGGTTCATTGGGTAGTAGGCGTCCTGAATTTGATGCTGATGTATTTCGTCAATTGCTTGCTTTATGTGTTGTAAAGCATGATCTCCCATTTCAATTTACTGAATATGATGGTGTGAAAGACATGTTCGCTTACTTGAATTCAGATGTCAAATTCTTTTCAAGAAAGACGACAAAAAATGATATCCTTAAGTTATATATGAGGGAGAAGGAGAAACTTACTGAAACTTTGCAATCTTTCTCGGGTAGAATTGCATTCACTTCTGATTGTTGGACCTCACTAAATACTAATGGTTATATTTCCCTCACTGCCCATTACATTGATAAGAATTGGAGCCTACAAAAGAGACTCTTGAATTTTTCTTTTATGCCTCCACCTCATAGTGGCGCTGCCTTGGCTGAGAAGATCTTGATGTTGTTTAAAGATTGGGGTGTTGATTGAAAAGTGATGTGTTTGACTTTAGATAATGCTAGTTCAAATGATACATGTGTTGATATGTTGAAGAGTCAACTTAAGCTTCTTTGTGATGGCTCTTATTTCCGTGTTCATTGTTGTGCACATATACTCAATTTGATTGTTAAGGAGGGGCTAAAGGATCTTGATGAGGCTGTGGGTAAAGTGAGAGAATGTGTCAGGTATTGCAAAGGGTCTCAAGTAAGAAAACAAAGGTTTCATGATTCATGTAAGGTTTGTGATATTGTTTATAGTAAAGGGTTGCGTCAAGATGTCCCGACTAGATGGAATTCAACTTATCTAATGCTTGAAAGTGCTCTTTACTATAAAAAAGCGTTCAATCACTTGGAGGTTGTTGATGAGAATTTCAAATATTGTCCAAGGTTTGATGAATGGACAAAGATTGAAAAAATTTGTGGTTTCTTGAAGGTTTTTTATGAGGTTACTTGCAACTTTTCTGGTTCAAAGTATCCCACTGCCACTCTCTACTTCCCAAATGTTTTGAGGGTGAAATTAGAGTTGAAACAACATATGGAAAGTAGGGATACTTTCTTGAATAGCATGGCAACAAGGATGTTCATAAAATTTGAGAAGTATTGGTCTGAATTTAGTGCAATAATGGCCATTGCGGCGATTTTAGACCCTCGTTATAAGTTTCAGTTTGCAGAGTGGGCATATAAGAAGGTGTGGAATGATAACTATAATGTTGAGTTGGGTTTGCTGAAGGATGGATTGTTTGCAATGTTTGATGAATATGCAAGGGAGCTCAATATTCCTTCATCCTCTAAATCTAACACTAGCACTAGCACTAGCACTCTCACTCAAGCTACAAATGGAGTGAAGAAAGGTTGTCATGAGCTCTTTGAGGTATCATTTTGTATTTTTTTAAAATTTTTGTTCATTTTTTTGTGTTATATAAATAAACTAATGTTGTTTTTCCTTTAGGACTTTGATCATTTTTCTAGTATGGAGTTTGCTTCTGTTACAAAATCTGAGTTGGAATTGTATTTGGAAGAAAACAAACTGCCTAGTTTCATTGAGGGGTTTGATGTGTTGGTATGGTGGAAAACCAATCAATTTCGGTTTCCAGTGCTTTCGCAAATGGCCCGAGATGTGTTGACAATTTCATTGTCTACCGTGGCATCCGAATCAGCCTTTAGTGTTGGTGGAAGGGTCCTTGATGCATATAGAAGCTCTCTTAATCCGAAAACTTTGGAGGCCGTCATTTGCCTAAGGGATTGGGTCTTTGATCAAGGTGATGCCTTTGTTTTCTAAACTTTCTGCTCTTTCTCTTTTATTCTCCACTTTATGCCCTTTTTTGCTTCCCTTGTTTACTCTTTAAGTTTCTGCCCTTCCCTATATTTTCCATTTATATATTTTTGTTCTTTTTCTAATTTTAGTTATTTTATTGTTTTGGTTCTCTTTTAATTAGCACTCATGCTGGTTGAAGAAATGAATGTGGATGACTTGTGTGGAGATGTCATGAAGTTAAACCTCAATGGTGGTGATGATGGTGAAGTAACATCAAAGTTTTCTAGTGGAAGTGGAATTACCCCAAAATCTGGGGTTGGCAATTATTAGGCTTTTTAAGTTTGGTAATTTTTTAAGAGTCTGGACAAGTGGTTTGTCTGTTTGCTTGGTATTTCAGTTATGGACAAGAAGCTATTTTGTAATAATTTTGTAATTCTTTTTAGTTCTTGTTGGTTTGTAATGTTTGATGTTTGGAAGAGAGCCTTGTATTCATTGAATTTATCCTAGATGTGCCAGCAGGTTCTGATTGGAATTATTCGTAGCTAACTACAGGTAAATGGGTTGATTGGATAAACAGGTAACCCAGTTCTGACCCGTTTACTTAAACGGGTAAACAGGTTGAAATCAGGTCAGCCTGATTAATTTTTAAACAGGTTCAGGTTGGCAGTCTCAACCCGTTTAAATAAATAGGTCGGGTTCAGGTTGGGGCGTGTTCAACCCGTTTAAGTTCAACCCGAACACGAACCCGACCCGATCTGACCTATTTGCCAGCTCTAATTAATACACTATAATTTGAATTTTCTTGAATTGACCCTCCTCTTCCTATTTTTCTCGCCGCACTTCCCCACCCCCCGCATTTTCTCTCTCATCAAGCCCCAGTTCACTCCCTCAGTAGTCAGCATCTCTCAAACTCTTGTCCTCCTTCAACATTTGCTGCCTACCAACCTACCACCACATTGCTTTACCATTATTGTAGTCCCTACCATCAACTCACCTGCACCACACCATTGAGTGCAACATGCCCATGAGTCATCAATAGAGGAGGTTGGCCAACTCCGGCGAAGAAAAGTTGAAAACTTTGATTCGTTGTTGAACCACTGCCCAGATCAAAAAAGTTTTCCCCAGTTCTACAATTTTTAACTAAATTTAAATGCTTTATTTTGGGTTTGGGTTCACCATTTTTGTCGAAGAAGTCGGCCAATTAGGGCACCATCTAATCTCACCAGCTTTACCGGCGAAAGGTGGTCGGAGACACACATATTTAGGCCCTGTTCTTTTCGTTTTTAGATTTACTAACCTCAACCCATTTCAACCTACTTCAACCCACTTCAACCAATTTCAATCCACCTGAAGAAAAAAAAATACCAACCTCAACCCACTTCAACCTACATCAATCTACTTCAACCCACTTCAGCCAACTTCAACCCATCCCTTCATAATTTTAATAATTTGTAAAGTGTCATGTGAGATTTAATTATTTTTGCAAAGTAGTATGATTTGAAAATGGTGGAAATTTATAAGTAAATTAGGGTGGGTAAAATGATGAAGTAGGTTAAGGTAGGTTAAAGTAGGTTAAGGTGGATTGAATTTTTTTTACGTGATAAATTGAACTTGGTTAAAATAATGAAAATAGATTGAAGTGGGTTGAGGTTGATATTTTAGAATCGACCCACGAAAAGAACAAGACCTAAAAAAATTACAAAAAAAAGTATTCCGTGTGCAACTATGAAATTTGATAATTTCTTATCATGTTCAAAATCCATACCTCCGGGAATCATTTAATTTCTAATTGCAATTTGCAAACGTGAGACACAGATGAAGACATTGAGATATAGAAATGATTACAGGAATGCATCGCACAAATTAAACGACGCAAAACATTTAAGCACGTATCAGTGCCACCTCCTATATTTTAAAATTAACAACAAATTTATATTACTGATATATTTTGCAACAATAACGATCACACTATTTTCTTATGTTACATCTGAATTTTTTGAATACGGGCCTGTTATTTTTGTGGGTAAATTGGGGTGGGTAAAAGGGCGATATGGGTTGAAGTAGGTTGTGGGTTGAAGTAGGTTGAATTTTTTTAACGTCATAAATTAAACTTTAGTTGATAGTAGAAGTGGGTTCAAGTAGGTTAAAGTGGGTTTAAATATATTGAAGTATGTTGAAGTGGGTTGAAGTGGGTTAAGGTTGGTATTTTCAAATTTACCTATGAAAAAAAAAAGGCCGTATATAAAAAGTTGTCATCAATAAATTTTGTAACCCAAATCGTCAAAAATAATTGACAAGTTGTGGTGGCCTCCAACGTCCAGAAAAATAGTTACAAAATTATGAAATTACCATTCTGCGAAAAAAATGCACTAAAAATTACAATAACTGTATAAATTATCACACATAATTACATTCTCATTATTTAGCCTACTTCAACCCACCACAAAAAAAAAAAAAATACCAACTTCAACCAACTTCAACCCACCTCAAAAAAAATACCAACTTTAATCCACCTCAACCAACCTTACCCCACTTCATCAATTTACCCACCCCAATTTACCCACGAAAAGAACAGGCCCTTATTCAGAAAATGTGTCCGAGGTTAGAGTTGTCAGCATAGTCTATATGAATCAATAATACTTGCAGCGGCAAACCTGACTGGTAGTGGTGATAGTGTTATTGACGTATCTTGTATGTGTAGAATTTAAAAAAAAAAATTCTTATAACTTAAACCTTTAAATGAAAAGACAATAAAATGAAAAGCCCTATCAAAAAAAATAAAGAAGTAAAAAGTTTGTATTGTTTATTTTTTATTAAATAAGCCTGCAGTTAATGGTAATGATATTAACATTAAATTCTTTTTCTGATTTTTATATAGTGTTATTGCATTTATTAAACCTTAACAGTTGCCCTTAGCATCGTTTATTTATTTGTGTTTTAAGTTGTTATTGGTATTATCGTTTGAATTCTCTTGTTGATTCTACTTCAGGCACAACAGTGATGCGGTGGACACATTATGCAGGGTTAGGACGCTTTGTTATGGGGGAGGAGGGGGGGCTTGATTGACATCGAAGGAGATTTTGTTTTACAATGGAGCATGTTTTGGGGGTTAGATTTTAATATAAGAGTGTGTATGTGTTGCATTAAAAAGTGTAGCTGCTTTGCCAAATTGAGTATTCATGAAAAAAAAAAAAAAAATGGTTGTTGCTAGTTTTTGTTGGAATTTTCCAAGAATAAAATAAGAATGACAGGTTTTTATAGTGCTTATCCTAAAAGGTGGATAAGCATGGTGCCTTTTCAGGTTTACCCACCTTATCCAATCCTTTCGGTGAAAAGGTGGATAAGCATGGTGCTCTTTCAGGTTTACCCACCTTATCCAATCATTTCGGTGAAAAGGTAGATAAGTATTGTACCTCTTTAAGATTTAACCGCCCTATTCATTTTTGGTGCCTCTTCAGGCATGATCACTCCTCTATATAAGGAGGAGTGAAATCACAATCACGGCATAAAATCAATGTAAGTGACTGCAGCACTCTCATCGATTAACCTTTGAGAGAACCTTGAAACACACACTTGTTTTTACCAAGTAGATTATCCCTAAGATTATTAGCGGTACAACAAATAAGTCTTAAGGAAACTGTTTCTTTTCACAATTTACCTAGTTTATCCTGTACCACATTCAACTCAATTTTTCTATCAATCTTAAGACTTACTTGAGATGGTGTCAATTCGTGAAATGACATCCAACTTTCAGAAGTTTGACAAATTCGAGGGTGTGGGCTTCCGGCGCTGGCAAAAGAAGATGTATTTCCTTCTTACAACTTTGAAGGTCGTGTATGTGCTCAACACTCTATATCCAATAGAGACGGAAAATGGGACTTTGGAGCAAGCCCGCTGAAGATCCAAGTTCGAGAACGATGACTACATTTGTCGATGTCATATCTTAAATAGCATGTCGGACGCCTTGTTCGATGTCTATCAAGGCATGGAATCGGCAAAGGAATTATGGGAGGTGCTAGAGAACAAATACATGACAGAAGATGCTTCTAGTAAGAATTTCTTTGTAAGTAAATTTAATAACTATAAGATGGTCGAAGGACATTCTGTTCTCGATCAATTGCATGAAATTCAACGAATCCTAAGTCACTTCAAGCAACATAAAATGCACATGGATGAGACTATTATAGTTTCCTCTATAGTGGACAAACTTCCCCCCTCTTGGAAAGATACTAAAAGAACTTTAAAACATAAGAAATAAGAAATGTCACTTGAGGAATTGGCTAACCATATTCGAATAGAAGAACAGTTACGTGTGCAAGATGAGTCAAAGGAGCATGTCTCAAAGATTCATGTTGTCGAAGATAGTGAGTCGAGTCAAGTGCCAAAGGGAAACAAGAAGAGGCCTAATAAGGACAACAACAACAAGAGTAACAAGAAGGCTAAAGTGGTTTGTTGGGAATGCAACAAACCGGGCCACAAGAAAAGAGATTGTACCATTTGGAAGCGCAAACATAGCTTGAACAACCAAAAGGCAAAGGCAAAGGACAACTTTGTAGCCATGATCAATGATCAAATCAATATTGTTCAAAGTGACAATGATTGGTGGGTTGATTCGGGTGCTTCCAAGCATGTGTGTAAGGATCGTTCTTTCTTCAAGACTCTTGTGTCGGTTGAAGATGGAAAAGTACTCTACATGGGCAATACTTCTACTGTTGATGTTAAAGGAATAGGCCAAGTAGAGTCAGTCTTCACTTCCGGAAAAATTCTGACTTTAAATGATGTATATTTTGTGTCGGAAGTTAAAAATAATCTTGTTTCTGGTTTTCTTCTTAATAAGTTTGGCTTCAAGCAAGTGCATGAGGCCGATAAATTTATCCTGTCTAAAGGGAGTGTCTTTGTGGGGAAAGATTATGCTAGTGGTGACATGTTTAAGTTAAATGTAATTACTCCTTCTAGTGGTAATAAGATGAATGATTCTACTTACATGCTTGTGTATTCTTTATCTTCTCTATGGCATAATCGTCTTGGATATGTTAATTATAAAAGATTAAAAGAGATGTCAAGACTTGAGTTAATTCCTAATTTTGATGGAAACATAGAGAAATGTAAGACATGCATGTTAACAAAGATCACTAGAAGTTCTTTTCTAACTGTTCAAAGAATCATTAAATTACTTGAATTAATTCATAGTGATTTAGGTGATTTTCATAGCACTCTCTATTTTGGGAGAAAGAAATATTATGCCACTTTCATTGATGATTTTATAAGATACTGCCAAGTATACCTTTTACATGCTAAAAGTGAAGCACTAGACATGTTTAGAATATTTAAGAATGAATCTGAGTTACATTGTGAAACCTTCATTAAAAGACTAAGATCAGATAGGGGTGGTGAATACTATGATCCAAGTTATTTTCAATCAACTGGTATAATCCATGAAGTCACAGCACCTTATACACCACAACAAAATGGTGTGGCAGAAAGGAAAAATAGACCACTAACTGAAATGATCAATGCTATGCTTTCTAAATCCGGTTTAAGTGAAGGCTTTTGGGGTGAAGCGATGCTCATAGCATGCTACATCCTAAATAGGATTCCTAATAAAAGGAATTCAAGTACTCCTTATGAATTATGGAATAAGAAAAAGCCAAATCTGAGTTATTTCAGAGTTTAGGGGTGCAGGGCTATTGTAAGAGTCCTAGAACCCAAGAAAAGAAAATTGGAGGAAAGAGAAATTGAGTGCATCTTTATAGGCTATGCTAAACATAGCAAAACCTATAGGTTTTTGGTTATAGAACCAAATGCTTCTGTTACGGTTAACACCGTGATAGAATCAATTGATACCATTTTTGATGAAACTAGATTCTGTTCAAATCCTAAACCAAATAATTTTATTCCAACCACTAGGACTCCAAGTAATGATCAAGAATAAGGAGACATAGTGGAAGTAAGGAGAAGTAAACGGATTAGAAAGGAGAAATTCTTTGGTTCTGATTTCTTTGTCTATTTGATAGAGGGAACAAGAGATTCCATTGAAAATGAAATACCCTATGTTTATAGCATTGATTCGGATCCTAACTCATTTAAAGAGGCTATGGAATCTCAAGATGCTTCTTTTTGGAAAAAAGCAGTCCAAGATGAAATGGATTCAATCATGAAAAATAGCACATGGGTCTTAGTTGATGTACCCCGGGATGTAAGCCTATCACATCAAAGTGGATCTTTAAAAGAAAAAGGAAAGTAGATGGTACTATAGAAAGGTTCAAAGCCCGGTTGGTCATAAGGAGTTTTAGCCAAAAACATGGTATTGACTACTTTGACACATATGCACCGGTGGCTAGGATTGCAACCATAAGAGTTCTCATTGCTCTTGCTGCAATTCAAAGGCTAGTAATTCACCAAATGGATGTGAAAACAGCATTCTTAAATGGTGAATTAGAGGAAGAGGTCTACATGAAACAACCAAAAGGTTTTCTTGTTTCAGGCCAAGAAAACAAAGTATGCAAACTCATAAGATCATTGTATGGCCTAAAACAAGCACCTAAACAATGGCATCAAAAGTTTGATGAAGTAGTGCTATCTTATGGGTTTAGTATCAATGAATCTAACAAATATGTATATTCTAAGTTTGAACATGGAAAATGTGTGATTATATGCTTATATGTTGATGACATGCTAATTTTTGGCATTGACTTAGAAGAAATAGAGAAAACCAGGTGTTTTCTTTCTTCCAAGTTCTCCATGAAAGACATGGGAGAGGTCGATGTTACACTCGGTATTAAGATCATTAGAAATAATGATGGAATCCACTTGTCCCAATCTCGTTATATTGAGAAAGTGCTTGGGAGGTTCAATTATAAAGATTGCTCCCCAGTGGCTACTCCTTTCGATCCAACCTATAAGTTGACTCGAAATAGGCGGAGACCTATCGCACAACTTGAGTATGCAAAGGTCATAGGGTGCTTGATGTACGCCATGACAAGCACAAGGCCAGATATTGCATTTGCCGTTGGGAAGTTAAGTCGATATACTAGTAACCCTAGTAAGTTTCATTGGCATGCAATACGTTGAGTTTTGAAATACTTAAAGAAAACTCAAGATTATGTTATGTGTTATTCAGGTTATCCTTCGGTCTTAGAAGGATACTCAGATGCAAGTTGGATAACTGATAAAGAGGACTATGCCTCTACATCAGGTTATATATACTTGCTTGGTGGAGGGGCAGTATCTTGGGCATCTAAGAAACAAACTTGCATAACCGACTCCACCATGGCTGCTGAGTTTGTAGCTTTGGCTGCAGCAAGCAAGGAGGCAGAGTGGCTGCGGAATTTGCTATTGGAAGTGCCTTTATGGCCGAAACCAATGTCGCCACTCTCCATACTTTGTGATAGTAAGACCACACTATCCAAGGTTTATAGTCATGTCTATAATAGAAAATCAAGGCACATTGGACTTAGACATGCCTATGTCCATCAGTTGATCAAAGATGGAGTGATTACAGTTAATTATGTGCAAACAAATGAGAATCTTGCAGATCCTTTAACTAAGGATCTAGCAAGAGACTTGGTGTTGAGAACATCAAGAGGGATGGGACTTAAGCCCATATCTACAATTACTAGCAAAGAAGCCTCAACTTAATTTGTGGTATGACATCACTTTCTAAGTTCAATGAGTGACAACTTTGCATAGTGATTGGATGTACTAATATATTTTATCCCATGGTAAGAGTATTTGAATACTGTAATGTTATAAGAGGTTGAGTTTTATACTCTTAATAGATCTTGATTGAATGGCTTGTGTTATAGGAGCATATTTCTAAGGTCTACCTAAGTGAGTGTGAAGTGTGGCCGCTTCAAAGAGCAACGGGGCTTGGCTTGATGCACTCATGATGGATATGAACACATGGCCGGATAATAGTGTCAAATATTAAGTGTGTAATGAGATTTGTATGTGAAATATATCCAATTAATCAAAGAGGATGAATACTTCAAAGACTTGTCTACTATTTACATTCAGATTAATTGAAATTATATTTCACTAAATGGAAGTTCAAATTGCGAGTTACTTCTCTTATGCATAAATCTCCTTGTATTCTTGGTTGTGATTGTGTGTTTGTTGGAATGGCGGGGGTTTGTTCTATATCTTGGAAAAGATGGGGGATTGTTGGAATTTTCGAAGAATAAAATAAAAATGACAGGTTTTTATAGTGCTTATCCGAAAAGGTGGATAAGTATGATGCCCTTTCAGGTTTACCCACCTTATCCAATCCTTTTGGTGAAAAGGTGGATAAGTATGGTACCTCTTCAAGATTTAACCGCCCTATCCATTTTTGGTGTCTCTTCCGCCATAATCACTCCTCTATATAAGGAGAAGTGAAGTCACAATCACGGGCACAAAATCAATGTGAGTGACTGCAACACCCTCATCGATTAACTTTTGAGAGAACCTTGAAACACACACTTGTTTTTACCAAGTAGATTATCACTAAGATTATTTGTGGTACAACAAATAAGTCTTAAGGGAAGTGTTCATTTTCAGGATTTACTTGGTTTATCCTGTACTACATTCAACCCAATTTTTCTATCAGTTTTAGACTTAGAATAAGGTATTAATTGGAGAATCTATTCAAAATGATGCCAAGCTTTCATAAGTTGGGCCAAATTAAAGTAAAAATTGGGAGAAAAATTCTTAGTTTGTTTTTAGGGTTGGATTAATATAGGAGTGTGTAAGTGTTTTGCAAAAACTGTAGCTATTTTGCCAAGTTTAGTATTTGTGGGGGAAAAAAAATGGTTGTTAAGAGTTTTAGACTTAGATGAAGATGTTAACTAGAGTTAATCTCTTTGCGACATAAGGATTGAGTTAAACTCTTTTTTTTTTTCCCTAATTCATTATTGGAGTTAAATTGTTAGAAAAATGCAAGATTTAAAATGGATTGATATGTTCTCATCTGCCTTAAGAATGGATGATCCTACTGTAAATGCTAACTACAACAATACCAATCGGTATAGTATTAAGTACTTATCTCGAAAATTAACCATATATATCTCTTTAATATTCAAACTCACTTTTTCAAAAGAAAAATTAGTATTTGAATTTATTTTATTAATTGATTTCAAAATTTATGGATTGTTTAAGCTGTATGCATGTGTTGTATTTATATTTGTGAAAATATATGTTCACAAATACTTTGTCTTCTAAACTCTCTAAATTCGATAATGATGTATATACATTAATAACCTTATTAATCCATTAATTAGTATAGCACTTAATAACATCTGTAATGGGAAGAACATGAAAAGTCTAGTCGATAGATTTGAAAATTGAATTGTGAGTGGGAAAAAAAATAAAAGGACATAAAATACAATAAATTCAAACAATTAATAACACGACACTTGACACAAGCATGTAAGACTACTCAATTTTATCTATAGTAATATGGATAGATTGGGATGACTTATTTAAAATCATGCCAAACTTACATAAGTTGGGCCAAATTAATGTCAAAATTAAAGAAAAGTTCTTAGTTTTATATCATGTGGTTTAAATTTGCACACCACAAATTGGGCCGTTGAGAACTCAGTTTAGGCATAAGCGAGTGGGCTGAACATTCTGACTCCGACCCGCCCATATACAAGTACTACAAAAGTACCGGGGACCGGAAAAAAAAAAAAAAAACAGGTGGGCAGGGTTAGGGTTTTAGGAGCTGTATAAGTTACGCAGCATCTCCAATCTGCCCCATTTCACTCGGCATTCTACTGCTCGGCCTCCGTCGACCTGCATCTTCCAAGGTACACACTTTCACTTTCTGTCTTCTCCTTCATGCCCTCTTGTTGATTCCCAATTTAGGGTTTCATTCTGCATTGTGTTGTTCTGTCATTTTAATTTGCGTTTCTTACTGTTTTCGTGATTCTGGAAATTTAAGGGATCGAATTCGTGTTCTTTTCATTCTCAAGTGGATGCGTGTAAATCCCATTTGTTAGAAGCCTTTGGATGATTTAAGTTGTTTCATTCTGCATGTTAGATTGTAGTTTAACGCCTCTTTTTTAGGAAAATGCCAAAAAAATGTGTTTGATGGTGTTTGGTAGAGTTTTTTAGTTGGATCATAGGATGTTGATTAAGCCAAATTTAACAAGAGAATGTCTACAATTTTTTCATAGTCTATTGGGTGCTAAATAGCTTGGTTAGTCGAGCAATTGAGGTCGTCTTAGCACTTGATTTGAAGTCTCGCTTGATCAGCTTGGAGGCTTTCATTAGCAGTGTAGCAGTGTTAGAGCCGTTCAAGAATTCAAGGAAGTGGAGTAAATACCATTTTGATATAAATGACTGTTCTACTACATCTAGGATGGGCTAATTCTGGGCCGTTTAGATGTGGTCATATGCTTTTGTTATGATGGGGGTAGTCACTGTTGTAAATTGTGACTGTTAAGCAGAGATGGGTGAGGAGGCTACCAAGGTTATTGTTCCGGAGTCTGTATTGAAGAAGCAGAAAAGAGAGGAGGAATGGGCTTTGGCAAAGAAGCAAGAACTCGAAGTCGAGAAGAAGAAGAGAGCAGAAAACAGGAAGTTGATTTACAAGAGAGCTCAACAGTATACCAAGGAGTACGAGAACCAGGTGTGTGTTTTTGGGGCCAGTACCTTGGAAAATTCTTATTGATGTTGCTTGGTTTCTATCTAATTTTTAGTCTTGTTTTCCCAGGAGAAAGAGTTGATCCGTTTGAGGAGAGAAGCCAAATTGAAGGGTGGATTTTATGTCGAGCCAGAAGCTAAACTTCTGTTCATCATCCGTATCAGAGGGTAGGTAATCATGCTATCTATGTTAACAGTTGCTTCATTGTCATGTATGATATGTTGCTAATGATATTTGGTTTAACTTTCAGTATCAACGCTATGCATCCCAAAACCAGGTCAATCTTGCAGTTGTTGCGTCTGAGACAGGTATTGTAGTCAAAAATGAACTTTTTTATGTTGGAGATTTGTGGCAGTCTATAGTGTTTATTCTGTGTCGTATGTTTTTGAGATGTGCTTTTATAAGCTAGCAATTCTAGTATTCCCTTATTGGCTGTTTTTTTTTTTTTCTTGTGTTTAATTGCTCCTACACACTACTTTCTTTTTGTGATTGCTGCTCTGTGGGACCATATTTGCTGGTTCTTTTTGTATAAGCTGGTATGATCAGTTAACATTTGTCTGCATCAAGGTAAGTTTGATAGTTTGGCTTCCATCTGTTCTTGGTCATTGCACTTGTGGGTGAAGTCTTTTAACAGACTAACCTGTTTGGCTTGCTGCTTTTTTAATAAACGACATACTGTATTTGTTCTCAGACTTCATTGCTGAATGAAAGTGCTTTTGGGGTTGTTACTATTTTCAGCTCGTTGCCTGCCTGTATATCTTAATGCTATGTGTGTTATTGTGTTTTATGTTCTTCCATGCAGATCTTCAACGGTGTTTTCCTGAAGGTCAACAAGGCGACTTTGAACATGTTGCACAGGGTTGAGCCATATGTTACCTACGGGTAGGTTTCTTTTGGCTGTCCTCGTCTCCTAGCCAGAAATTGTGTGATGTTGGTCCTTGTTTTGATGAAGATATTGCTATCTGTAGATACCCTAACTTGAAGAGTGTAAGGGAACTAATCTACAAGAGGGGCTATGGAAAGGTTGACAAGCAGAGAATTGCTTTGACAGACAACGCCATTGTTGAGCAGGTAATTGTTTACTTCAAGCTCACTGGCTTCTGAAATTATGGTGTGTTATTGTATGAGTCTGCAATTTACAGAGGTATATCCCAAGTATTGGATCTTTATTTGTGTTTCTTTCCTCCTGATTTGATTGTGCCATAGGCAGATGGAAACGATCTAGCACTTTTCTGATACTTCATTAATATATTTGTTAGGCCAATACAATTTCATTACTTTGGAGCTCACTCTGAAAGCCATGTTCTGTTGAAAGGACGTGATTGCATGTAATTGAACCCTTGCATGTCTGTCTGAGGGCCAAATATTGTTTTAGTAATGTTCTATTTTGGCATTAGCAGCATTTATTGCTTCAGAGTGTTTAATCTTATGTCATATGTGCTCGACATGATGAGTGACTTGCTGTTCCTCTGATTCTGCAGACCCTTGGCAAGTATGGTATCATTTGTGTAGAAGATCTAATCCACGAGATCATCACTGTGGGACCCCACTTCAAGGAGGCTAACAACTTCCTATGGCCATTCCAGCTGAAGGCACCACTGGGTGGTCTGAAGAAGAAGAGGAACCACTTTGTTGAAGGTGGAGATGCTGGAAACAGAGAGAACTTCATCAATGAGCTCATCAGGAGAATGAACTAGGTGATAGAAAGAACTCCTTTTGAGCTACATTGTGTTTGTTTAGGTTTCGACAGTTAAAAAACAGTTTTTTCAAGAAGTTTTGGTTAGTGGTACACCTAATGATGAAGTATCTACCACCGGATTTAATTTTCCATTATCATTGAATGAACCATATGAGTTTTGTTCCCATTATATACATTGTCTCGTTTACACACAAGCTCTGTGCCGTGAAGATCTATGTTGTAAGAAGTATTAGTCATCTTTCATCTCGTCATCCAGATTTACTCCTAGTCCTATGAGTATGATGTCCAATGCGAGCACATAATATACCTTTCTCAATGGTTATTGTGGGCAATTTTGATGGGGATATGATATTGAAAATCCATTTGATCCTTAGAAAATTTGGTGAAAAAAAAGTTGAAAGGAAAAAAATGTGAAGGAAAAAAAGGGGGAGAAAGTGAATTCTTTTCTCTTGTTTGGATTAAACAAAAAATACAAGAATTTAATAAGAAATTTGAATGTTGATGAATTACTTGAATTATGTTGATATCATCTAAGCAGTGCAAGGTTGGAGGTGCTTAAGAATTTTTTTGGGAACTTTTCCTAAACTTTTCTCGTAATTTTATGAGGAAAATTTTAGCATTTGTTTCCAATAATTTTTTTTTACCTAATTTTCTTCCCCTTTTTTTGCGATTTTCTTTATACCAAACGCAAGAAGCAAAAAATATTTTCTCAATTTTTTTCTTTCCACCAAATTTTTCAAAGTTAAACGGAGCCTAAAGCTACTTTTTAGTGAGGCAGCAAGCAATTTAGGTAATTCTCCTTAGTAAGATTTCTATTTGGTTGTGCTTACTATTGATGGAGAAAGGGGCGAGACTATGGGCCTGTTTTTTTTGGGTAAATTGGGGTGGGTAAAAAGGTGAAGTAGGTTAAAATATGTTGAATTGGGTTAAAGTAGGTTGAATTTTTTTATGTGATAAATTGAATTTGGTTAAAATAGTAGAAGTGGGTTGAAGTAGGTTAAAGTGGATTGAAGTGGGTTGAAGTGGATTGAGGTGAGTATTTTGAATTGACCCATGAAAAAAAGAGGTCCTATGAACAGAATTTTGTGATTTTGAGTGATTGTAGTATGTCAATTGAGTTTATTGCTTTATATAATGTATTTTGAATGAATATGATTGCCATTGGCGGGGGGGGGGGGGGGGTACTTTTATTAGCCTAACGTTTTCTAAACTAATGGCAAAAGACTGATGTGTTACTTAAATTTGGCAAAACGCAATCAAATCTTCGTTTGTTCATGCTATGTATTCGTATGTGCGCCTAACGATGTTGGTTCAATTTCAAGTGTTTTAGCCCTTGAAAACGAGACAACCAAGAACAAGTGAAGCACATGCAATCCATTAACGGATGAATTTAAGATCCGAGTTCTTGTCAGCCATTTTTTTAAATTTTATTTTTTACAACGTTGGTTAGCAATCCCATAGAAATGTTCATATCTCGTGAGAATACTTGAGTAAGGGAAGGTATAAAGGATATAAAGGGGGTAAGTGCGAGAAAAGTACCCTCATATCTCTACTGAAATTTAAACTTTAACCTCCTTATTGAAAGATAAGTCAATTTTTACTAGACCACTTATTTGATGATTTGACATTCTGATACGGTACATGAAAGATTTTCCCTAGTACCAGAGGAATTGGTTTATATAGGTCTGAGGAGGCATCCTCTTAGGAAATAATAAATGTGACAATGTCCTAGAGTTTAGTCTCTTGGTTCAAAGCAATTGGGGGGATACTTTACAAGTGTGCAAAAATTTTGTTTGGAAAGATCATTAAAGTGATCGCATGGCTAGTTAGGTGTTTGTTCTTGAATCTTGAGGTTTTTGGGGGTGGCATTGCCTTTTGACTGTATACTTAGGAAGTAATATGCACTAATATGACAAGACTAAGCTTTTTGGATAAATTAAAGTTTGGGGTAGATCCCTTATCAGAAGATTGATTAAATTTATTATTTTTATGTAAATGCCTATATTTTGTTTTAAATAAACAGCATATTATCGTTATTATTGGTGGTTGGATACTTGAGTATATATTATCTTAACAAAGGTATATTTGAATAATGTATAATTAATGACCAATTGGTTTAATTAATTATTTTTCTTTAAAAATATATACGTTCCACCATTAAAATTTGAGATATAACATAAGTTTGGAAAGTGTCATCGTGATTGATAAGAAGTAGAAAGGTTGTGTGATATGCTTCAATAGTTCTGACTAAGAAAGGGAAAATAATAGTTATCCTATGAGAGTATAAAGTCAATTTCTAATTGAGCAAAATATTATAGGTGGTATACCATGAGGATACAAATCTAATTGCTCATTTATTCACTCAATTTTGAAGTAATGATATTGAGACATTATTCACTCATTACCACGGTCAATGTGGTAATATACAAATGTACAACCTCAACACAGAGGCTTTGTCACTTATTTGGTATGTTATGTTCATCACACTAAAGATTCCTTTTGTTGGAGACCTAACAGCTTAGGTGAATTCAGTGCAAAATTGGCTACATGGATTGCCAATGATACACACCCACATGAGACTTCCAAATGACCTATTAATTGGATTTGGAAAATCGACATTGTCAAAAATTTAAATTTAATTTTTTTTTTATGGTTGATCCCTTGGTAAATTTTCAACATTATTGAAGACGTTCACGCTTGATCGAGTTAGGGTACTCATATTATCACTAGCTATATTTTCAGAAAGACAAATATAGTAGCAGACTGGATGTTCAAGTTTAGGCATTTCATCACAGGATCATTCTTCTCAAATTTATGTTTTTCACCAATTCTTAGACCTACACTAACCGATGATTTAGTTGGACGGACTTTTGTGAGAAGATGCGTCTAACATTCTCCATTTAACCTTTACCATTGTGGAAAAAAATGTTCTCACCCTCTTCTTCTCTTGTGTTTTTAGGGGATTTCAATCATTTCTTTAAATCCTTTTTCTTTGGTAGCCCCTTCCCCCCCTTTTTTTGTGTTTGTTCTTTTATTCATATATTTGTAAATTTCAACCCTTATCATGCATATAGATTGGAGACGTAAGAGTTCCTATCCATATATGATATATTGAACTCTTTTACACAATAGTTCATTTGTAGCGATATTTTTTTGTACTTTGATGTAGACCTGATCAACAAGCTGGGCCCTGCCCGTCCCGTCGTGACCGATCCTTAAAAAAGAGGGTTGGGGCTAACTTTTTTTTGTCTCCGACCCGCCCCGAACCTCAAATTGAGGATATCCAACTATGATGAAGATCGAGTTCGAATAGAGGGTTTGACCCTCTGACCTGACCCGATGACCCTCAATTTTTTAAAAAAATTAAAATTTAAAATCAAAATAAAATACTTTAGATTTCATTTGTTTCAAGCCTTTCTGCTTCCTACTTTCTCACCTGCTCTTCTTCCCCCCTAATTCATCTCTCCAAGTCTCACTATTTCTTAACCATCTAATGCTCCCTCTTTGCTATTTGGCATAGCGGTTTAAGTGAACTAATCATTTTAACCATTAAAGCATGCATCAAAATATTTGTACATTTTTCACCTGATCTTCTGTTTATTACAATGTTTGGTGTTGAAATTTATCATAAGAATGAAAGTTACTAAAAAATCTCATTTTTTATATAGGGAAGGTTTGAGGGTAGATTCTGACCTGATGACACGAGAGCACCTACAGGATCAGGATCACCGTTGAGGGTATGCCAACCCAAATGAGGGTCGGGTAGAGTTAGGGTTGAGAAAACTCTGCCTGCCGACCATCGTGATCTGACCCTCAGCTCGCCCAAATTCTCAATTTGATCAGGTCTACTTTGATGAAGAAAACATTTTAATTGACCTCTTTTAAAGTTAGACACGAATCTTAGAGGTTACTTTATAATTCTCTCTCATCTTGTATAAAGAGGTCATCTTAAAGGTCGATGGTAAAAGGTTCATGGTAAAAGGTTCACATATAAGGTTTTTTTTTTTTTTTTTACTTGAAGGCTTACTACAGGGCTTGAGCAAAACCAACCCATACAAAACAATTAAAGCAGTAATGAATCATGCAGAATCCAGGGTTGAAGACAACCTACCAAAAGAAAGCATAAGAAGAAAGTAAGATTCCTAGGAGTAGAGATAACCTAATTGTCGACAAACATTTAGTAGCAGAGAAGTCAGATGACCTTTTCAATGTCAATATGTTCTCAATGGAAATATGATTGAGCCAGCCAGATGAATGTACCCCTAACGATTGAAGCGGGTCAGTCGATTAATAACTCTTCAGCTAAAAGCCTAAAATCCTTAACCTTTCTAATAAGGACTTTTGACATATAGATTGTTGGAGTCATGCAGATTTCCTGATGACTTAGTGTCTCTCTGAAAACTCATCTGCATATCCTTGAGAAATTGGACCGTAAAAGGAGAGAGGAAAAGAAAGGCAACGAGAAGGCTGAGCCAAGTAATAAATAGTGTAGCAAAATGGATAAAAGTGTAGCCAATTTAGGGAAGATGCACCCTAAAGATGCATAAGCATCCGATTGAATATTGTAAGATTTTTTGTACTTTGGAATCTTCTAAGTAATTGGTCATGGAGGTTTATAATAAGAAAAATGTTCGATTTAAAGGTATTGAAGAAGAAGAATTGGTTGCTCAAAATAGCAAAGAGTCTCTTACAAAAAATTAATATTGGAAGGACTAGTTCAAATTTTTTGATATACCGCTATTTAGCGTTACATCTTTCCCTAATGCTTGATACTTGTTTTGAACATCATGAAAGCGAAAATTTAGTTGTTAAGGGGGTGAGATTTGATTAGTAACTTTATATATACTTTGTATGGGCTTTTGCCAGCTAATTATTAAAAAGGTGTATTCCCATTATAGTTCTAGTTCTTCTTCCTTATGGTTTTCACTTTAAATATGGAAAAATAAAGATAGCATAAAACCACAGATATTAGAAAAATAAGAGCATCATATCCCATCCAAAATTTGCAGATGTTTGCACTGAAGTTTTCCATAAGTCTTATCATCAATCTTAAGGCCAAGGAAAAACACATGCCATCATTTTTAAGGTTATGATATTATTATCTATAAGTTTTTTCACATGCTTCATACTTTATAAGTATGAGGTAGTAAACAATAATTAAAGGCGTTTAAAAAAATAAAAACAACAAAAGATATGAAACAAAGACTAAACTTGAAAATAAAAACAACAAAAGATATGAAACAAAGACTAAATTATAACAAAAGTTAAATACATTTTTTTTTTCCAGCATTTGAAATAAGTCAAATACTAGCTTTTTCTTAGAGGGGTGTTTAATTTATGTTTTTCTTCATTTATTCATTAATATAGCAAATAAGAAAAATGTTATTTTCTCTTTTTTTGTGAGGGGGAGGGGTGTTATGGATGTAGTAAATATAATGTTTTATAAAACAAAAAAAGAAAAATGGAAGAGAATTTTAGATGTTCCCCAAAATGCAACAATTCATAGGCTCTTCACTTGGAGGTTATATAAGAGGAAAGTACTAAAGAAGTGAAAGTTCCATTCTATTATCCATGAAAGTCGAAACTCTACTGGGGAGTGGGAATGTCTTTAATATAAATGAAAAAGGGTTGGAGAAAACAACAAAAAATAATTTTTTAAAAAAATAGAAAATTTATTACACAAGTGAGACCCTGAGAGAGAGACCAACGAAAGAGGAGAGTGAAAAAAAAAAAAAAAGGGAAATAGCAGCGATCGAGGGTTGCAACAAAATCTAATTCCCCCCTCTTGCAAAATCAGCAAAAAAACACCCAAAACCCAGAAAAATTAAAAAAAAAAAAATTGAGAGAGGAGCAAATGCACTAGAGGAGAGAGAGAAGAAGCAGAAGAAGAAGCGAAGATGGGTGTTGTTCATTCTTTTGCAGAGGATTCGAAGGAGAAAAATTCATCCTTTTTGTTTACTACCCTTCAAGCTTCCTGCTTCGAAGAATAAGGTCAGAAATTGATCAAAATCTTTGCCCCCCTTTTCAGAAAGCTTGTTATATCATTCTCTGGATATATACTTGAATTACCCATTTTTTGTGTTTTCCCTGAATTTGTGCTTTTAAAGTTCGAATTTTTGGGGGAAAAATCAGGGAGCCTTTGATCTTATCTGTTTTGAGTTGAACTTGGCGATCCCACTGCTTAAAGGGGAAATTTTGGGGGTGCCCAGTTGGTCAATTTTGAATTGCAAATGAGGGATTTTGAGCAACACTATAGTTGGCCGCTTTACAATTTTTACCGTTTGAAGTTGAGGCGTTGTAAGCTCTATTGCCTTTTTGGGTGATTTTGAAGTTAGGGTTTTCTAATTTTTCTTGCAGATTTGGAATATAAGGTAGTTGATTTGAGTGTTTGGTACCCCTTGCTGCAACTTAGATCTCTGTTTGGGTGACTCATTTTAGAATTTAGGGTTTTGGAGGTAGCAAGCATATGTTATGAGTTCACATTTTGGTAATTCGGGTGAGTTCAATTTCTGGGTTTACTGTTTACTTTGGGGCTTGGAGTAGAATGTTGCTGGGGTTTGAACTGGTTGGTTGGCTGGTTTGTTGTTGGCAGTAGTTGGATTTTGTTGTGTATGAGTTACTGCATTTGAGTGTAATAAAATGCAACCAGAAAAGAGTGCACAGATGGGTACGGGTGAATTGAAGTCTCAGTTGCTTAAGAAGATTGGGCCTGAGAGGTTCAAGAGGTACTTCTATTGTTTGAATAGATTTATAAACCAGAAGTTAAGTAAGAGTGACTTTGACAAGTCATGTTATCGGTTACTTGGGAGGGAAAACCTCCCTTTGCATAATCAGATAATAAGGGCCATTCTGAAGAATGCTTGTAGTGCCAAGGCCCCTCCTCCACCAAATCATGAAGCGGGGCCCGCAAAACCTGCCTCCACAATTGGGAGGAGCTTGCCTGTTTTAGAGGACGGGCATGGTCAGGCTGCTGTTCTTCACCACAATCAAGGTTCAGTGGCGCCTATTTGGTCAAATGGTGTTGCTTTGCCGATGTCACCAAGAAAGGGGAGATCTGTCATGCGTGACAGGAAGCTCAGAGATAGACCGAGTCCTCTTGGTCCAAACGGGAGGACAGATTCGGCTTCACATCAGTCAACTGGAACTGAAGATAGTGGAGGTAAGACAGTAGAGAATGGGGATTTGACCCCTTGTGATTATCAAAGGCCTTTGCAGCAGCCACGAGGACTTGCTGAACAACCTGAAAACGAGGAGAGATTGATGATAAAGAAACCTGCAGATACTCGGGGTTTTGTACAAGGTAAAGACCAGAATAATGGAGCTTTTGTTGAGGATGGAGAAGAGGTGGAACAAGCCAGCCGCTTGAAGCTCTCCAGAAGTCCTCTGCTTGCTCCTCTGGGAATTCCATTTTGCTCAGCTAGTATTGGTGGTGCCCGGAAAGCGTTACCTGTGTCAAACATTGGTGACTACATTAGCTGCTTTGATTCTGCCGAACTCTCTGATGCTGAGACACTTAGGAGACGTATGGAGCAGATTGCAGCAACCCAAGGTCTTGGAGGTGTTACATTAGAATGTGCTAATACCCTGAATAACATGGTGGATATATATTTGAAGAGGTTAATCAGATCTTGTGTAGAATTAGTTGGAGCAAGATCTAAAAGTGACAAGTCTAAGTATCCCGTCCAGAAACAGCAAATCCATGGCAAGCTTATCAATGGCCTCTGGCCAAGTAATCACTTACATTCACAAAGTGGTTGTGGCCCTGTGGAGGAACACAGAGGAGTTCATTCCGTATCTCTGCTTGATTTTAAGGTTGCCATGGAGCTGAATCCTCAGGAACTTGGAGAAGACTGGCCTTTGTTGCTGGAGAAAATATCCGTGCAGGCATTTGAGGAATAAGGTATCAAATTAATGCCTGGATTTGCCTTGATATCTCTGGGTTAGTCATTTTGGCGTGAAGGACTTGACAATTGCACTTAGTTGCTACTGACAATGTCACTTCAAATCTTGCCTCTGTTCGGAGCCAAAGGACTTCCACCCATGAGATAAAGCTCGAACCTTGCAAAATGAGAGGAGGTTTTGAGCATGAGATGTCTGTACATCTGCTGTTACAGAGTTTGTATGTGATCAGGGATTTATTTACTGGCAACCAATGAAGGGGTATTTGAGGAACACCCATTGGTGGTTGCTCTGTTGTATGTTTAGCATTCTTGTTGGCTGTCAGCTGCCACGAGTCATGTAATTTACTACCAAGATGAAGGATCGTGGAAAAGTTTTGGAGGGATACTGTTATCTCGGTTAGCTCGTTAAAGGTAAAATTTATATTATGTAAGAGCCCCAATGTTGCTCTGCATGTCTTTAGATTAAACTGGAATTCCAACATCAATAACACATTAACTTCTTGATGGCTTCTTGTGTTAGTTTGATTCTTCATATCCCCAACATGGGACACCTGCAATTCCCACTTTTGAACTTACATTGTGCCATTTTTAATAAGAATTCTCGCAATTTCATGCACATTGTGCGGGAGGCTGCAAGCCTGATGTTCTTTGGTGTTCTTTTTATTCTTAGTTATGTATAATACAGATGTTTTCTGCTACTATTTTTTTGCCTCCATGGCAAAACTCCAGTTTTTGGAAGGGGTTGAAACTCCAATCCATGTAAACTAGGGGATTAATATTTTCTACTTTTGTAGTGTGACCTCTGTTCTCCGTGGCGCAACATCAAATCTTTTGTAGCTAGTCTTTGTATAGGCTGTAATTATGGAATGTATTGTTGATGCCTTCCGTGCATGCCCTTATATTCTTTACTTGTTTTAAAGTTTTTTGTTTGCTATCAATTGTCATGTTTACCTACCCATAAAAAAAGGAAATGAATACTGCAGTTTTCTTCTTGCACTGAGTGTTGCTTTATAACTTCACGATATTATTAGGATTTAGATATATTTGCCAGTGCATGGCCATTGCAATTGCTCTGATTTCCCCCCCCCCCGTTTTCCTTTTGTCTGTTTTTGTCTTTCAGTATGATAGCTTGCTTACACTGCTTCTAGAGTTCGTTTGAGTACCATCTCATGAAGAGGTTTTCTTTACCAGCTATCAGTAAGCACTTGATTTCGCCATAAAAATATGCGACGAGTGCTTAGTTTGTAATTGAATACAACCCTTCACAGTTTATATGTAATCATAAACTAAAAAATAGTAATATCTTTATCTTTTAAAGCAAATATTAAGTGGTCATATCTGTTATGGAGTTTCAAACACAATACATTGTTATTTTCGTCATAAAATAAAGATTGTTTTTGGTTTTTCTTTTTTGGGCCGGGGGGGGGGGGAATAGGAGAAGGCTTTTGATGGAGGATAAATAGATTGAACTTGTGTATTTTTGAGATATGAGGATTTTCGTTCTTCATGATTGGATGCTGTTTCTTTTGCAGATAGCAGCTTTATGGGCTGTAATTAGTGGGGTGTGCCTTGCATGCCCGCTGCGTTTCTCTCTGGACGGCAATCTGGAGTAATTAACTACTGTTTTAATTAGGTGTTGGTTTGTGCATTACCTCAATTTTCTTCAGTTGTTTTTTTCCCCCCTTTTCCCTCTGGGGTAGAGAAGCATGTAGATGGATACACAGCGATTTCGTTTTTTGATTAGAGAAGAGCTTTTAGAGTGGATACAAAGCCATTTTGCCTCAGGAAAAAGATGTAGGTTTGGAAAGGAAATATGAGTAATAATAGCATATGTATTTCCACTGAAGAACTTTCTCTGGAAGCTATTTTGTGAAACTTGCATTGATTTCTTGAATACCCTGATCACCATCACCATCGACCTTTTCTGTACTTATCATGGACAAGTTGAGAGTTTGCTTAATATGGGCCTCTGGACACATAAGGCCAAAAACTTTTTGGCTATCCTGTATTGCTGAATTTTTTGAAAGTTGGTCCACTTCCAAAACAGTGTGCCTGCATTTTGTTGTAAATCGATTATGAGCCTGCTACATTTCTTCTTGTCACCTTAATTTAGTTAATAACTAAACCTAGTTCCTGAGAATTGTTACTGTCAAAGGCCTGAGTTTTAACATCTCTTCTCATTTATTTATTTATTAGTATTTTTTTGAATTCAGAGGTGGGAGAGTGTGTGCTGGAATTAGGCATTTGCCATTCCTAGCATAAAATAAATAATTTTCCTCTCTCAAGTTTACCGGTTATGGTTCAAGGATTAGATTTTCTGCTCACTCTATTATTATTACAGGTATTTGCTTTTGTGTTTAAATTGCTATTCAAGTGCCATGCATGTCCTCTGGTCAGCAGGATATTAAGCATTTACACTTCATTGTAAACTTCTATTATATTTGCACTTGACACGTTCATCATATATTTTTGCCTCCATATGTACTCTGTTTACAAAAGAGGTCGAATTCGGCCATTCGGTGCTAGTAATTCTGCAGCAAGCATAACTTAACCGATATGAGAAATGTGTTGCCCTGTGGTAAATGCGTTCCCTATTGAAGGCCACGGATGGAATTTGCCTTCAGTTTCCCTCTCTCATGCTCAAAATTTTCCCTCCCCCACCCCCCACCTGCTTTTTTTGGGTTTTGTTTTTTTTTTTTTGGGGGGGGGGGGGAGGGTGAACTAAGTTGATGAGTGGGGAGCTGCAGAAGAAAGTTTAGGAGTGTTGATGACTTACCTCTGCTGTCCACTTGCGTGATTGAACTTTACTTCCAAATGCTTTTTTGGAGAAGTATGGAGAAAGATAGTTGCTTGTGAATTTTTTAATGTTGGACGTTGGACAGATCAGTAAATGTTACTTATACCTAAACTAGCATGGTTGCTGTATCAGCCCACTCCACCTGAGGAAGCATGAGGGCTTGACAGGAAGGTTGAACAAAATGCTTATAGCTCAGCACATATTATCTATATCTTGGTAGTCTGGTGTTGCATGTGGAAGGGGAATCAGCAGATTTCGAGGGGGCTACTTCTGTTCAGAGTTACAGTTCTCTATTTTAAGGGGTAAAGTCACGTACATTTGGATCTCCTGAAACCCCGGTTTGACAGGATGCTTTTGTACAGAAGGATACATGTGCTTCATGCCGAGCAAAACTAGGCTTTTCTTGGGTTTGGGTTGACATCATGTATGACGTGTGGATTTGACAGGATCTGGTATTTGCTTATAACCCTGCTTTTATACCCAGCAACATGCCCATGTATCCAACTATTGATATTCTTTTGTTATCCATGAAGAAAGGAAAATAAAGAAATTAATCTCTAATCAATTTAATTAGTAGATGACAGTGAAAAGCGTATTGCCTCTACCTCATGAAATGAAATCTTGTCAAACAGAGGGTCTAGTTGATGGTTTGGGTTCAACTTTTCTTTCTACAGATCTTATTGCTACTGTTTAACTGCTGTAGGAACTTGTGCTGTTCTTACTGTAAGGAACCCCTTTGTTTGTTCTTTGTTGCAGCCCCCCCCCCTTCTCTCTTCACACTACATTGATAGCTTACTGTGTTTAGGAAATATTTAGGTGCTCCCAAATATTCTGTCGTGTTTTAATTGTTTATTGATTGGCTGGTCCTTCCTAAAAAAGGTAGTCATGTTCTTCTTGACACACTATTTAACTCCTAATGTTGCTTGCACGGTTTCATAAATAGTGTCTGGAAATTGTATTCTTAGAGGGTTTATGCGTTTGTTTCTTTTACTGCATTATTCAATCTTATCGAACCAAAGAAGAAAAAGCAGATGTGTCTGGAGCATGAATGGACATCCTGAGGGTGGAAGCAAAATTGCCTAAGCTTGGAGAAAAGGTAAGTAGCTATGGCGGTTGTCAGCTGAAGGTTACATCATGGTCACTTAATTATTGGGGACATATTATTGGTCTTTAGCTTAGTTTTAGGATTTGGGGGTTAACGTCATGCTGTACAAGAATCCTGCTTTTGTATTCCTTATCCCCAAAAAAAAAAAGGAAGAAAAAAACCCTGCTTTTGTGTTAGCAGGATCTACATGGGGTTCTTGCTTCATCCTGCACCTTTATTTTAGCTTCCTTTTTTCCCTGGAAATATTCAAGTTTTGATGGCCTTAGGATCGATACTTTGGGACTCGCGTCCATGTGGAACTATTAAGTTTGACGGCTGGTTTTCCTGTCTTTAATTTGACTTTCCTAAAAGGAGCTGCTTCGATGAGAAAGAAGACCTATGAAAATTGTCTTCTTATTTGATAAACGAGTGGAATGAGTTGGCATTTTTAACAAAGCCTTCCTTATCCATCACTTCCTAGCTTGGCATGCCTGAATTTTTCTGTTTAAGGAGTATTTCTTTGAGTCTTAATTTGCTTATGATAGCATCTGTTAGACAGCTGTAATCCATGCTGCCTGTGATTGGATATGCATATGGAAGGTAGGAAATGCATCCTACATGAAAATTGAAACAGTTACTGAATATATAAGATTGATATGCTCTTGCTTCCACGATGTCGTTTGACTTGTATGCGTTGTAACAATTCTTAGTAGTGTGTGCTTGTCTCTTATTATTGCTATCTGCTTCCTTCCATAACTTCTTGGCTTTTAAAAATGTTGTAATTTCTCCAAAAATGGTTCTCTGTAAAATTTTGTTGGGACTTCTGAAGGTAGCTTCTCAGCTTTTGTGGGTTAGGCTGTCTACATTTGGATCTACAAAGACCTTGCTTAGGCAGGATCTATATTGGATGGTGTTTTATGATTCATCTGATGCTTGTAAGCTGTTAGTACAGGACAGAGTTGGTCGGCTTGCCATGATTTTGAAGCATATGCAAGCTTGAAAGTCGCTAAGGAGAAAGATACTTTTGAGGGACCACTCCCAGGTAAGCCCTTTATTTGTTTATTTGGTGAGCGCCTATTGAGTACTTATTGTTTTTCTTCACATGTATGTATTCTGAGATTTATTTGTGCTAGGAACTTTTCATAGCTGACAAGACTCCTGTCTTTATTTTCTTGCTTAAGCAATATCCATTCGCCTGCGCTCAGGCTGTTTTGGAATAGGAATATAGGCTGTCGTATAGTCTGGTTAATAATAGTGAAGGTTGTAGTTTCCCAAGAAGTTCTCTAGGCTATTCTTCCTTTAAGCTGTAATGCGTTACTGGAAGTTGCTGTCATGGTCTACTTGCGCTCTTGTGTATGTGCCCTACACAGGCTACACTTGCATTGATCTGGCCAAGGTTATTCATTAATTGTCTAGGCTCTCTTACCCCTCATGACGTCTTTGGGCTGGGGATCACTTTTCTTATTTTGGCGAATGATTGCTTTATGATGTTGTCTGATAGTCTGCTAGAACATCAAATAAGCATTTCGACATATGCTTTCTCCTCTCCAATGAAGATAAGGTTTCAACTTTTGCTGCTCTTTCATCCTTTTTTTTGGGGGTGGTTTGGGGGGGGGGGGGGATGACCTCTGCCTTTCAGCACGAATCATGATTATTATTTTGTTGCTTTTCTGTCATGTCATCTTCCTTGTCAGCCCCCCCCCCCCAAAAAGGGAATAAAAATTTTAGATGAAAAGGAAATCCGTTTTGGCATCCTCCTTACTGGAATCCAGGAAAATTCGATTTGAATAGCCTGGCAACTTCACTGTGAAGTGGGTAATTGTTCTGTTTATCTGGTTGCATGGGGTGGCTTTTGTTTTAGAAGCAAATGCTTGAGTTTCTCAATATACAAGCATTGTGCCATTCATATATGGGTTTATTACAAATAATCTTTTGCAACTCTAGCCCTTTATTGGTGTTCAATTCCATGTTTCTCTAGACAATTATAAGCCGCATGATCCTGTTGTGGTGCTGAGTGGTCCTAAGCCTAAAATAGGCAAGTTTATGCGATAAGTGGTGATCTATGCTCCCGGCATATGTTTATCCAAGAAGCATTCCTGATATTCATGTTCAAGATATGCTACTTTGGATCAGTTGAACTATGAATAATCACGTTGTTTTTGCATGTCATTGAAACACTTTGGGGTTCTCTAACAACCGCTTCACTATAGGACAACATAAAAGGCATCTGAGCGATTCTGTAGCTGGTGCTTAGCTGTTTTTTTTTTTTTTTTTAACATTTTAAATTCGTGTTTATTATTGTATATGCTTCCCTATCTAACTGATGGAATATTGCACAGTTTTGATGGGTTACAGTTTGGCCGAAGATCAACTGTTTTTCATTTTGGTTTCCTGAGCTTTTCATATGTATATTATTTTGGTTTTTGAATCAGCTCCTGATAATGGTGGGCAGAAAGGCTCAAACCCCTACAATCTGCATTCCTCTTCCTTCTTCTGATGTACTGTGATCCCGATTCCGACGCCTAAGTAGCCCTAACCAAGCAGAGAGCCAAGCCACCTTCCTCAACTGCCATCCACTACCAGAGAATTCACAATCTCGCAACTATGCTCCAGTCCAGACTACACCCTCATGTTTGTGTTGCCATTTGTGCTTGATGCCATGAATCTTTATCGTTTCCCTTTGTTGTCGTATCCTTCAATTTTTCTTCATTTGTAATTGGGCTGGTGTTTTATGTTAGAAACCAAAACAGTGTCAAGTGATAAGTCCTTTTGGGTTGCTAGTTCCAACTTCCGAAAGCTTGTTTCTTGCATGTTAGTAAAGATTAAAAGAGTGGTCAAAGTAGAACCATAAATTCAATTTTGAACTCATTTTCCTGGGTTATGCTTGGGATAATTTCTAGAGGTGAAAACATATTTTTGCTTTTCTTGAATAAGACTGCCGGTTAAGTAAGTTGTTGTGTGTTGCTTGATGGGCAATTGTCATTTGTCCATACTATCTGCTCTATGTTGCTCAACGAGCGGTCGACATTTGTCTATATTGCTTGCTCTTGCTAAACCTGCCATATTAATTTTGTGAAGAGACCATAATGAACCAATAGACTGCTCAATTTAGGTTAGGTTCTGATCTACTGCAAATTTATCAAAGATAGAAATCATTATACTTGTCAGGCACATTCAGGTAGTTGCTGACTTGGTTCAAATTTTGGTTGCTTGTTTGGGAGGGGGTGGGGTTATATTTCAAGTCATTTGGATCTGATAATCGGGGTGAGTCAATGTTTCCAGTCGTAGCTGTCGACTAATAGCGTTCGTTGTGCGCTATGTGTCAGTGGACTTTACCTTGTCGGTGACGATGAAAAGGAACTTCTTTTCCTTTTGTAGTTGACAGAAGTCACAGGACCCTTGTATCATCTCCCACAACGAGTGTCTGGGATATGGGGTTAGGAGGACGGACGGAGGGGTGGTCGGTTTTATACTTTTATGCGTGCTTCAGTTTCAAGTTCTAGATGCTTAGCATGAACATTTAACTGGATTACTTGCTGCAGAAACCTCTGATCATTCCGTTGGAATTGATCTGGACGGACTCAAGTCTACCGCTATCAAGATTCAAAGGAAAGAATCAACCATGGTTGGTGGAAAGACAACCCTTGAAGTTGAAAGGTAAAATTTTTTACACTCATCATCTTGCCTCAAATACTCGTCCCAAGTGCCCCAAAATTCTGATATGAGTAACTGAATAGCAGGTACTTGGACCCCTGATCTGAAAAACACAGAACTTTTCTCAGAAATAATTGAATCTAACACCTTGTTCCATGTCAGGTTCTTAACTCTCCAACATGGATATGACAGAGGAACTTCCTCAACTTCCAATCAAAAGATTCCGGATCCTGACATTCAAGTACCCCCCCCCCCTCGAGGCAATATTTCAGAATGTGCAATGTTCTGGTTCCAAATAGCAGCTGTTTTGAGAATGGTAATCGTTTTACTACAAGTATGAGGTGAAAAGTGGCACCGGCAAGATTCATGTCGTATGGCAAATGATAATTCTCTACATTGTCTTGGCCGGAATCGACTCCATTCGGATGTCAAGGTATTTAGTCCCAGATGGGAATGTATGTCTGGTGATTTTGTCCCAAATGGGTCAAAATGAAGTCACTGGCTTGGTTTCGACTTTTGGATAGACCTGGAAAAATTGTTAGGTCCTTCCTCCAAGTGAAACTAAAACAGGTCAATCTAATCTTGTATCAACAAGAAAGGCACTTGGGCCTGGAATTCAAATTATTGTACTGAGAAATGAGTGTAGAATTTTAATTTTTGTTAAAAAAAAAAATGTGCTTTGCTTGGAGAAAAGACGTGTGAGCCAAGGAACTATGTATGTTGAAGAGACGCACAGAATGTTTGCCTTACGGATACTCTTAGAATCTATTACCCAATCATTTTAGAGCCTCTCCTTTGTTCTAATGTTAAAAAATAAAATAAAAAAATTGAAGTCAGAACTTGATGCAGCACCCAGCATTTTGTAGCCTCGTAATCAATCTTTGGTGAAATAATTTCCCTTTTCTTGGTCAACCGGGTCGTTAGGTATGCTTGTGCGGATGAGATATGAGATTATTGTGTTAGCAAAGCAGAACACAGGCCCGTCTAGCTCAGTCGGTAGAGCGCAAGGCTCTTAACCTTGTGGTCGTGGGTTCGAGCCCCACGGTGGGCGCATTTTTTAGGTGTTAAAAAAATTGAATTTTGTGGAACGAAGTCTCAGCCGCTCAGGTTGCTATGCTCTGTGGTACGATCTCAAGAAATAATTTCCATTCTGCCCTGTGATTACAGTGAGACTGTTGTGATATTAGTGCAAAAAAATTGTCACAATCTGGAAAGAAAAACAATTTTTTTTTCCTTTTGCGACAATTATAATGTTGGTAATTTTCATTCATATGAATGAAAAATTCACCTCTATTGCATATTGGAAATTAAACATTTAATGTGAACATGAATTTTATATCAACACCTCTTTTTTAATGGCAACAATGGAAACGAATAATATGAATTTTGTAGTGACAGCAAAAAATAATACAAACTTTTTTGTTGTCCTCCAAAAGTCCTTCAGAACAACGTGACGGTATGTTCACATTGAACAGGTTAACTATTGCATCGTCAAACTTGCATTTTTCTATAAACTTGTAAATCCACATTAAAATTTTGTCACAAACACATAGCATAGAAGCAGGAGAAAATGCGAGAAGGGATTACTCATTCCACTACAACAGTGAAATTTACAAGATGCCAGAATATCTGATACTTTGCTTGACAAGGGTACCAAGTAAACTACAGACCCAAGGACTGACCAACAAGAGTACTTTTCTACACAGAAACAATCACAGAAAGAGTCCCTGAAAGAGCAGATATGGGGTGGTATATTCATTTGAAAATAGGGTCCCCCCCCCCCCCCAAAAAGTTCGAACTAAACTATTCCGGTGACCAAGCCTCTATGAGGCCCCGGATTATTACATGCATGACACGAGATATTGTATGTACAAAATGAGGGGGGAGGGGGGTTAGAAGGATAGGGAAAACAATGAAAAGTCGCAAGGTTCAGGGCCGCGATGAAGGTGAGGGTGCTGCAGAGACCTTGCAGATAGGGCACCAGTTCTTCAGTCTCAACCATTGATGTACGCACTCTACATGGTACCTGTGATCACAGCTCAGTCTCGCCACTTGCTCCCCATCTGCATATTCTTCCTGCAGTGACAGCATTCTGATTCAATTAGGCTTAGGGCTGTTGATAGTAGGATCAGACAGGATTAGCGGAAGCAATTCAGTCAGCTTGAAGACAAATAAGCAGAAATAATGTCACTCAAAACTCAGGCATAATCATGTCAGAGTGTTGACAAATAGGGCTTGGAGTAATTGGAGCAATGTAAACCAAATGTCAACAGAGAAGGTATGTCAACGTTTAATAGGCAGAGCTTCAAAGCTAAGATACCTAAGACACAGATCTTGCTGACCTCAGCCTTACACGGCAGAAGATATGGGGCTCTGTCAAGAATACTGATACTAGTAGCCAATTTGAATGAAAGTCTGCTCAAACTTGGTATATAATTTCAAAGACAATTGCTTCCCAGAAGGCTGTTAATGCCGTTGTCGGCAAGCGTCTGCAACCAACCAAACTAAACACGCAAAACTAGGTTGACTCAAGCTAGGTTTGATTCTCAGCACTAAGTGGGGTAGTATGTCAACAGTTAACACCACCACCACACCATACAAAACCTAGTTTATTGCGCATCAGAGGGTCAGAAAGGGCAAGACACACATGCAGAGAGTCCTTGAGCCAGGCACAATGACGAGCACTGAAAAAACTAACCTGTAACCACATCATTTGACTTCAGTTACAAATTTATGATTTTGACACAAGATCACAAGTTCAAGTTTCATTTTCCCCTTCCAATGATTTTCACAATTACAATTCAAAAGATGAATGGAAAATGCTACTTTAGGCAAACAGTTGGTGGGAACCTGGCATATACTGCATTTGGTGTCATCCACATTCCCCCTGCCATCCCTGGTGCCCTGGTAGATGTGCTTTTTAAGGCATTCTGTCAGAGCTTCTTCAGGTACTCCTGTGCTTACTGTTCCCATCCTCTCCTCTAAAGCTAACAGCTCCTGTTGACATGCCAGAGAAACCTTACAGATTCTTGTCCCACAATTAAGAACAAAGAATGCAAATCAAATTGATATACCACTGACATAAATCCCTTCGAATGATTACATGTCTGTAATATGAAGTAGAATTGCATACCTCATATGACATATTATCTATATCGAGCCTCATGTCTCTGTGCCGATCATGTAAGGCAAGCCCTCCTAGGAAAAGATTAGTCTCCAGAAGAAGCAAATGCTGCAAATCATGTGAAGTCACATAAGTAACAGAATCAGCCAGAGAGAAACCAAAAAAATTCAGAAGAAGCTCGTATAGCTGGTGAGACACAGATTACCTCATATGTTGGTTCTTCCTCTCGTCCAATCCGTTCCAGAGCTAATAACATCTGCATGGTGTCACAGAAGCTTCATCAAAAAAACAAATTAAGACATGGAAAATTAAATAGATCTCACAATGAAGGGTGTGTTCGGTAGGGAGGAAATGGTCAGTTTCCAATTGTCCAACATTTGACAAAACAAGGCAAGTAAACCATTTTTGCCTTTATAGCTGAAAACTCGCTAAATTTTGAGTTATGTGAAATTTGATTTTTCTTTTCCCCATATAAATAGGGCTTACATTAAGGAGGTTAGGTTGGTACTGTAGGTTATTATAGAATATCATTTTCTGATGTTCTACCAAATCTTGAAAAGCTTTTACTTTGAATTTATGAATCTCAAAACTTCCAAAGAAAATTATTCGTCAAGAAAATCTTTTTCCTTGCCACCAAACACTCAACTGCCTCCATTTACCATAACCTGCAGAGTCCAAGTCAGGAAATTGAACATGAACCAAACATAGATATAATACCTCAGCAATCCCATCCAAGTTGAACTGTCTCATGGTATCTCGGTTCATGAAGGAGCGTGCAAAGCCGGCTTCATAGGGACTGCCTGACCTGTTAGGGTGTGGATGCTCAGTGCCACTACCAGATCTACTAAAAGAATTCGCATGGCTAGGAGGCATTTGAGCAATGAAAGGATCATCAAAACTGAACCCAATTGCATCCAGAGATGTATCAGATTGAGGTGAAGGTGGAGTTAGCAGAGGAGACTCAATCATCCGCAACCGGTTCCTGTTTTCCTGATTTGAAAGCCTTGTCCTAGCATTTGATCGCCGAGCTCTAGCAGAAGCAGCATCGTTATCCCCAGCAGCATTCAACTCTCGTGTCCTCCTTGAATCAGATATGGATATCCCACGACCAGAATTATCATTCCTCCTATCATCCAGGATAAGTCCACTCATCTTCTTGCCTTTCACGGATGAACTACTCTCAGGCTCACCAATTCCTTTCCTACCAATGTCCCTCTTCCTACCCAAACTTGACTCTGTGGAGGAAGAAGAGCCTGAAGGGACAAAATCTGAGACTGAATTACATCTTGGATTCCTCAGATTATATCTGCTAGCATCGGAACTGTTTTTTACCGCTTGGTTAGCCTGTTTGAAAGCAAATGAAGAAGAACTTGCTTGACTATATTCGCGACCCAGTCCAAACTTTTGAACCGTTCCCTTAACAAATCTATTGGCAGGACCTGAGCTTTCTGCCGATGCACCTTCAGCAAGCTCATGATCTTCTGGCTCAGGATGAACCCTCAAATGGCCCTTCCCAGATGTCAGGACAGATTCGGAAATTTCCTCAGATTCGTCCTGGAGACTGCTAGTGTCTGAATCAGTGTCAACACGAGAAGGCAACTTTTTTTTCTGGTCTGAGAAAAATCTCCTTGAATTTATTGCAACAGGGGTTCTAGACGAGCTCCCAATGATATCCTTGCCATGTGCAGATGAATGGAAAGCGGATGTTGAGGTTTTTGCTTCACTAGGAGACCCGACCTGGGCACCTTTCATTGGGGTCAACCTGCTGCTGCACCCAACTCGACTGCAAACCTGAACATCACGATCTGGGTTGTTTTCACCAGACTGAGCTGAGTCTCTCACAACAAGGCTGGGGCTTTTCCTCGATATGACAAGCCTACCAGCAGTTCTTCTACTAGAATATTCATCCATGTGAGAAGCCACAAACCGTCCGTTCTGCAGTATAATAAGGAAAGAAACTCTTTTGAATACCAAGAAACATGCCCAGAGACTTACTGAACAGAGAACCATTACAAAGATGGAACATGAAGTCATAAAACAAATGAAAATAACCCAGAATCTTCCTTTTTGGGGGGGGGGTGTTCGCACATACAGAGGTTTAGCCAGAAGCAAAGCAGTTCGAAGGGCAAAATTTGACTGCAAGGGAATGGCTCATGACCTTGAAGTTTGAACATAAACTAAGCACCAAAACAAAGAAGTTCATGAAGATATTCTTGTTCACACTATCTAATCTAAGAATAAATTAATTTTAGTGAAACCATGGGACAGAAACAAGGTGAAATTGGCAAATTTGAATCTCATAGTTCCTCTTTAAACCTTCCATGTCTTGTTTCTGTACAAGCCAGAATGGATTTTCTGATTTTCTGATGCTGCCAATTCACAAATACAACAAAAATACATCCTTCACAAAGTTCTATCACGTACATATACGTATGGATTTTACATTGACCAGAGAACCCATGAAGGAATCACCGATTCCAATCAGGTACACTCCAGTAATAACTACCCCAAATGATTTGATAATTTTCAAGGTATTAACCAATTCATATCCTGAATATATCATGGAGGTCAAGGATAGAAGCAAATTGTTTCAAAGCAAAGAAAATTCAGCATGCCTATACAGTCCATGCACCTCATACTCTCAGGTAATCAGATGATCCAATTGGATATGACTCCAACATGATGCTTCCGACAAGTGCAAAAGCAAAACCAGGTCCACAAGGCTCATGGTGGGACGCAAGAGGGCTAGATGTATGTAACCCTAACTGTACACGATATTTCTCCCATGCTCCTAAAGATGGTAATTCCATGAAGAAAATCAATTACATAATTAATTCATAGCTGGAAACAAAACACAATAATCACATTAAAGCAAAACAAACACTATTAAGGAAAACCACACAGGAACAAAAGTACAGATGCAACCATCCCTGCCTAACAATTAGATTCCAGAAATGGATAAATGAAGCATAGGACTCTATTAAACTACAGCAGAAAATAGCAAGTCCTCCCAAAAGAACCTCTGACATACAACAGCAAAGGCCATGCCAAGTACCAGAAGCAAAAGGAGAATTTCAAAGAACGAAGTTCAGTGAAAAACGAACCAGGGAGAGAATTTTAAAAAGAAAAATGAAGAATTGATAAAAAAGAACAAAGATGGCAAAAAAAGGTTGATGAAGAACCTGCAATGAATTTGATCAGAAGTAATCAACTGAAACAACTAAAAAATTAAGGGCTTCATCACCAAAATCATTATCAACATCATCATCTTAAGAAGATTAACAGGAAATTAGGAAGAGAAGAGGGCTCATGTATTTCACCCAAAAAGAAGGCCTTCTCTTTTTCTCCATATCTCCACCCTTTATTGCAGGACAGGTAAAGAAGCTTTCGTTGAACAATTCTTACAGAATCTTTTTCTCATTTACTTATAATAAAGCAAAAATTCCTATAAATATGAGCGAGAGCACTTTTACCCGCAATTCAAGGGCCATAAAGATAAAGCCCCACTCCCCTCGAAACGTCAAATTACCAAACAAAACAACAGACCCACAAACAAAAAGAAAGTGCCCATTTCACCGAATCAAATTCACCATCATAATACACCATCAAGGGTTCTTAAAAACCTGGTTTTTCAACTGCCCACATCAGTAAATGAGGAGAAAATGAACTAACAAGCACAGCCCCACCTCAGGAAAGCAAAAAAGAGGGATAATCAACCGGGAAAATTATGAGAAAATTACCAATGATCGAGATTGATTTTCTGGGTTGTTTTCAGATAATGGCGAATCTTTAGGGATGCCTTCTGTCTGTCTCACCCACAACCACAACCACAACCACAACCACAACTTAACAGAAGAGAAGGTGCATTGCAACAACTACGTTATCGAGACAGGGGGAGAGACAGACGTGTCATGGAAGATCCGATGCAAAACAAGGGATGGAACGGAGAAAAATGGTGGGTTTCTTACAAAAACCGAAGACAAGGAACGGGTTTGGGAAAACGAGACGCGTTGTAGAGGGGAGAGAAGGTGTGTCCGCGAGAGAGAGTGAGAGAGAGACCCAGCTTCACAATCTAAATGTTATGAGAACTCTATTCTTTCTAACGAAAAGTATTACTAAAAGCACACCAATTGCCCACACATTATGATCGGCACCTTCTACTTTTCATCATTGATTGAAGCCCCCTATTTTTATAGTGATATTTTTCATATAAAAAATTATGCCACTTTATATTAGTAAAAATTTAATATTTTTTTTATTCGTATCCTTAAAATGGTTGTAAATACTTGTAAGTACTAGTTGTATATAAGGTGTAGTCACTGAATAAATTGGTTTAGAAGTTTTAAAAAATTTTTTTTACTATTTTTAATTTTGATTTTTTTTTGTCCCATTGGTTGATCGTTTATAACTTACAATACTCCTTAAATGGTGGTTTAGGTTATTCTATAAGGGAAGAACACTCCTAAAACACTTTGTTTTTGATTTCTCTGCAACATAGGCCCTGTTCTTTTCGCTAGTAAATCCTAATCAATCAACTTCAATCAATTTCAATTCACTTCAACCCACTTCAATCTACTTCACCAACTTCAATAAAAAAAATCCATTTCAACTCACTTCAGCTCACTTCAACTAAATTCTTACTATTTTAACCAACTTTTATCCATCATACCCCCCAAAAAAATCAACCAATTTTAACCTACTTCAACAAAGAATACTCATTTCAACCTACTTCAACGCACTTTTATCAATATCAATCAACTTTACTCATTTATCAACCCATATTTCTCAATGAAAAAAACAGGCCATATTATCAAACAATGTGGACTAAAACTGTCATTTCAACAGTGTCTTAGGTGATAATCAATGGATAACAAGCAAAGTCTGTTATTTTTCGAAAATTTTTGAACCACTTTATTCAATGGACAAAGTTCATGATACAATTGTGTCAATTGCTCCTTTAAAAATTCTATTAAAAAAATTACTCTTTCAGAAAACAGTGGCATTATTGCACCATAGCCAAATGCTAGTATGCTGTATTTTAAAATATGTACATTGTACTATTAAAAAGTATGTTGAAACTATATGGACTCATTGTGATTGGTTTATTTTAATTCTTTTTCACTTAAAATTCTCTATTTTTATAGTAATATTTCTCATATAGTTGTGCTAGATCATATTTTACTATAAATGTAGTTTTCATTTTGTTGGTGCATCTACCATGATTGCATGAAAAATTTTCCTTTTGTTAGTGAATTTCTGTTGTTTTTCCTTCCTTAAAAGAAAAGTTCTAATATTTATGGAGGCCTACCAAGGGCAAATAACCAAATCAAGCTAATATGAGTAATATCTTGGATTTTTCTTAGGGTCGGCGACAAGCAATTAATTGAAATTTTTTCTATAAATGTCATAAGAAAATTTATATTTCGTCTCATATTTGAAAGATATGTAAGGTTTATCATCTAATTATTAAAAGAAATTAGCCTAATTAGCAACTTACCAAAGTTTTTTTTTTCAATTTGTTAGGAGGAATGCAATAATGTAGTCCATGAGTTTGCAAAGCTTGCTTTTTAAACAGTGGGGTACCAAAATCTGGGTTAGCTAATCAATATAAATTGACATAAAAAGATGTAAACAGTTTCCAAATATAAAATTTCCAAATGATATTTTTTGACCAGAAAAAATGAAACGCTACTTCTGAATGCTAAAAGCGTTCGGTAATCAAAACACTAACTTTTCAGAAACGCTGCTTAAAACGTTGAACGTTATTTGAAATGCTAGTTAAAACATTTGATTATCGAATACTAAAAATTGACTGATTAGCATATTGACACGGTTAAAATACTAAATGCTACTCAAAATAGTGTCGTCGAACATGGCCTACAATTAGCTAACTAGTTTGCAATTTAATTGTGTTGACGCAAAGCACGACTGATATTTTGAATAGTAGTCCTTTTTTTTGTGGTGTTCGAATGAGTCACAGAGGGAAATATAATAAAATACAATGTGGAAGGGAAGAATCGAACTTAAAATCTAATATACCTAAAGCCTTAGTGGTGAAATGAGATCTTAATCTATAGTTAAAATTGTAGTCCTGGGTACAATAGATCCCTAGTTCGATTTCCCCTTTCCTATTATATTGTATATTGTAGTCCTAGCTAATTATAAAACTACAATATTGTTTAGGGTTTAAGTAGAAAAAGGACGAGACGAATATTTATCCCTAGTTTTCTTGGATTAACTCTTGTAGATAATGTTAGATAAGTTGATCTGTACCCAGTCAAATACTTTCACTTCAAAGTGTCACTAGGTCAAAAAAATTTATCAATTATGTTACTCATTTACAGACACATTTTTGAATGTAAATACCAACAATGGCATAGAACTAGTAGTGGTTGTACAATGACAAATGAAACAAACAAATTGAACCAATCTCACCAAGCTTGGAAGACACCCCCCGGGGTCCACCAAACTTCATCCACTTGACTTTTTAATTTGTTTGTTATTATATCCTTATTTAATTACATTTAAAATTATTATAGTCTCAAAAATTGGGGAAAAAGAGAAAGAGTCTTGCTCAAGCTGAGAGACATTGTTCCAAATGACATGAAAATTGTGGAACTTCCTGTCACTTTCCAAAGTGTAGGTACCAAGTATGATTATTTGAATATATTCAATAATATCACACCATTGAGAAATTTAAATATTCTCTATCATTCTAACTATAATTCTTAAATACTTTTTTTTTGTGCAAAATTAAAGTTTAATATTCCCAAAGCTAAGAATTTGAAAACGACTTAATGAACTTATCTACATTTTTCAAAATTTAAATTACAGATTTTACACTAAATGACGTAAATCTTGCACTAAATCAATTGTAATTGTTTTTTGGTTATAAAACTTTCATTGCAAGTGAAACTTTAGTTAATTACATGCTATTAGTTCATTACAACTTATTCATTATGCAACCTTCAATCTCCATGGTATTTGGTTATATTTTCATGGCCCTCCTCAAATATTTATATCATTCAAATAAATGCACGAGTCTAAGCTCAATATCTCATTAATTTTTTCTAAATGTATTAATAAAAACAGCCGAGCTAGTCATTTAAAATATTCTCGTTAGAAGGATTGGGCAGTGCAATATGCTAGCGTTACCATTTGAAGATAGGTCGTCTTTAATTTAAAATCTGTAAGAAGTTAGTTCTAATTTAAAATTTCATTTGAAAACAAATTATTAATCATTTGAAAATAGCCAAGAAGTTACCCTTAAGGAAATCTATCTTATCATGTCTCTTGTATGAGGCTCGCTTATCTTAAATATTATAATTTATTAATTATTATATCTATTAGTGTTTATTTATTAATTCACGTAAATAATTGATGGAGGAATACAGTACCTCGTAGGCTTATATCATGTACCCAAGAAAAATATGTTTAACAAGGAGAAGGGGCAAGAGAATATCTTAGCATCAAGATATTTTATTAATCTTTAAATTAAGAGTGATTAATTAGTATAGTTTCATAAATTTGTCAAGAATTATCTAAAAGAAAAACTAAAGTTTGAATGTCACATACATGATGTTATGCTAGCTTATGTTTATCTTAACCTACTTTTATTTATCTTTATCTTTATATCTCTTTAACTTTTATATAACTATAAAAGCCAATAACTCAACTTATTATTCATATAATATTCACTACTATTTATAGACTATTCATTGCACCAAAAAAAAAAAGAAAAGAAAAAAGGGCTTATGACTTGAACAATTCAAAGGCAACTTAATTAGGTGGTAATTTGTGGATTTTGGCATTGCTTTATGGTTGGATTTTCTTTTTTTTTTTTGGGTTGAGCCTACTCGTTATTTAGTAGTAATAAAATTATTTTTTCTTTAGAGAGGAAAAAAGCAGGAGAAGAAATTAATTCACATCCTCCCTTCTAATTGTATGCCTAGGGACTAGTGTAGGCGTCTTTGAATCTGAACGTTAATGCACCACTGGCTCCAAAGAAGCATTAATTCGTGTCATTAAGTAAATACGAATTGTAAGTTCAATACTATTTACCAGACCTGTCTTGCGGTTAGTGTTGAAGTGTGTTGAAGTATGTATAGAAATAGGTTTCTTGCTTGTCCAGCGGTTGATATGTTTACTACTATAATTCGTTATTGAGGTTATGGGATCGAATCTACAACCTACTGACTTTTTTATTTTCAACCCTTTTTTTGGGGGGCATGCTTGAGTATTTTATGGGGTTAAACATTTTATTTTATATACTTAAACAATCTATTGTATCAAGTTAAATATTCTATTTTATTCACTTGAATATTTCCCGAATAACGTGTTCATGAATGGTGCTAGTATCTTTCGTCCAATCAGTGCAATTCTATCCTTACCATCTGGCAACATTTCGTTATCAAGGCCCATTCAAGACATTTTAATAACTTAAAAACATGTATAAAAATTTACTAACGCTAAGGTTCCGTTTGGACTTTGAAAAATTTGGTGGAAAGAAAAAATTTGAGAATGTAACTTTTTTCTTGTATTTGGTTTAGAGAAAATCACAAAGAAAAAAATAGAGGAAAATTAGGTGGAAAAATTGTTATAAACAAGTGATGAAATTTTCCTCTTAAAAATTATGGGGAAAGTTTGAGAAAAGTTTCCAAAAGAATTTCTAACTTCCTCCAACCTTTCACTACTTAGATGATATCAACATGATTCAAGGAATTCATCAATATTTAAATTTCTCATCCAAATTCTTGTATTTTTTCCTCAATCCAAACAAAAGAAAAAAAACTCACTTTCCTCCTGCTTTTTTTTCCTCCAACTTTTTTTTTCACCAAATTTTTCAATGACCAAACAGAGCCTAAGTTTCTACAGTCATCGGCCAATTAAATTCATGGATGTTAACAAATCAAAATAATTTTACATCTTTATTACCATAAAACTTACATAAAGCAATTGATAGTGTATAAATTCATGGACCAATCTACGTGCATATGGATAGATAGTTATGTTCCCTTTCAGACTACACGATTTATATTGTACATTTATTTGTACCAACCATCCTATACTACCAAAAATAATATGATAAAAAAAATATTTTATAATTGACAATTTCATTCCTTCTGCCTTACATAAACTATTATATTAACTGCGCACGACATACACATTTTATGCACTAGTATTTTGGAAAGCAAAATGATAATGTCAAGTTACAAGACATTCCTTCTTGACTTAAAAATTATAGTATAATTTATTAAATTAAAAAAATGGTATGATTGAATAGTAGAGGGTGTCCTTACTTATAAATCGTGTGAAATCACTTTCTTATTCATAAATTTCAGTATTATAAGATTACGTACAAGATGCTTTCGTGAATAGGGTTTGTCCCAATTAGGGTGTCATTTGTACTACTTGCCATAACCAACAAATAACAAAACTCCACAATTTATAATTAATTGTAGCTATTGAAAATTTGATAATATTAAATTAAATATAATATAAATTTTGGTTAAAACAAGACAAGACACTTATTCTATTGAAAAAATGAGACACGTGATTGTTAGTAAAATATCTTTGTATAACTAAACTATTTTGATTGGACCTTTTGCATTTTGTATGATCCAATCATATTTTCGTTGTACTAGAGTTGAGATATTGTTGACTTCTAAATGATTATTATAGATTTTTTATATTTACAAGACTCGAAATAGAGATCATATTTAAGCAGCAGTAAATGTCAAACTACTTCAATTAACCTATATTTATATAATATTGCATGGTGACCTTACTTAAGATCTTAAGGTTACTAAATATCACACGACTTGCCACTTGAACCAATATATGTTTATAAAACGGCTAGAGTTTAGTTAGCATACCTAGATTCAAAATTTGCCCTTATTTTCTTCTATATTCGAGCTTAATTTTATTTATGTTTGCTATACTAATGAAAGCCGGAGGAGAAATATAGTTACAAAGTAATTAAAAATAGATAAGATTAACTTAGTAATGTGGTAAAGCTTGGCTTTGAGATAAACTGCATTTTAATATAACTCAAATTTTTCAAACTCGTTAAGTTTGAACTTGAAATGGAATTGAACCTAAGTACGACTATTTTCAACATAATGTGTGATAAAATAACCCAAATTTATATCATTATGAGCCAGTCCTATACGAGGCCTAGCATAAATATTTGTTTTTTAAAGAGTGCTTGGCATATTAATACAGGTTGGTTCAAGTGGTTTGACACCTGTTTTTTTTAAGTAAGATCTCGGGTTCGAATTTTATAAATGGAGAAAATATATAATGGGAGAGCTCTATCTCTAAGTGGGTCAACATAAAATACTGTAACCCCAGTGAAATAAAAGATTCGAGACCCCGAAAAAAAAAAAGAGAGTGCTTGGCACAAATATTACAGCCCACAACAGACCCAATGTCAGCCAATCATTTGACCCAAAATGATGGCAGAGAAAACAAAAAAAAAAAAAAACAAAAAAAAAACCGAAGGAGAGTGACAAGGAAGAAAACCGAAGTCAGCAATATCAGGACGATGGCGTTGAAAAGGTCAACGGCACGTTCAATCCTAGTTGGCAGAAGTCTATTGGTCAATTGTTCTGAGGCATAATTTTCGCGCCACACTTTTTCTATTTCCCTCCATTTTTATCTTTTTTTTTTTTGGCTATATTGGTATTTATCCTTTTTTATTTGAATTAAAATTTAGGAATTACTACTAATCATCCAATCAATGGACAAATAAAAATTTAGGAATCACTACTAATCATCCAATCAGGGCAACAAATGTCCTGTCCGATCCATTCTCTCCCCCTGGCCTGTCTCTTTTATTTTCTCTCTCTTGTGGCCTCATCTAATCTCCTTCATATCTCCTCCCGCCCTCAATCAACTTCCTGTTCCTTTTCCTAATCTTCATCTCCATTTACACATGGATTTGTGGAGGCCTTCATTGTTTTGTTGATCACAACAATAAAAGAATTTGAAAAACAAAAGGTATTTATCTTTTCTGGTATGTATATCAGTCTCTTTGATTATCTGATCTATATATTTGATGTTTTCTTTCTTGTAATACGTATCGATGACGACGTTGATTGAAATTTTCTTACGAAAATTCATCTGCGTGACTCTGTATGCACTCAATCATAAAATCAGCAAAATTTGATTGCTGTGAATTTAAATTATTATTCCAAATTTTATTTCCTTTTAGTGTTCATGATTATTTGGTTGTTGATATTTACGTGTTTGTGGTGTCCATATATATTTTGATCTAAATTCACATTGAAATCACCATATGTTTGAAGAGCGAAAGAGTTGATTGACAATGCAATATACATTGATTACTATTCTTTTTTTTTTTGACGCAATAATTTTCATTGAATTTCATATGAATTTCTCCAAGGATCTTGGACGTTTAAATTATTCCAACTAGTGATACAACGTGAAATGAAATTGGCTTGAATTCAATTGATTTCTTTGCTGATCAATCTCTAGGCAACCTACAGGTTGATGAGACCAGTGCACTTCTCGTTTAGATACAAGTACCAACGAGTTATTACTGTCCTTTGTGATTCATTTAAATAAAAGTAATAAAATCAAATCTAATGGCGAAAATGGATGCTTTATGATTGATACATTGACTTTTGTAGAATACACATGCAATGTGAAGGGATCCTTGGGTACAAAGCATTTGCGTCCAATGAAACCAGCATTCCCTTTTAGCTTTTCTCTTCTCTCTTTCCTTATTTAATTTCTAGATAGATTGACCAGGATAAGAATCATCAGACGAAAGATTTGGAGCCCCAACCTTCATCATTAGGCCAAGACATCAATGATGACGAGATAAAATACTCTTTCCCCTACTAGGCTGACAAGTAGATATGCATTCATCTTCTTTTGGCAACTTTTTTTTATGCAGGTTCAATTTCATTGTAAATTGAAAGGGAACAACCAATGGCAACAACAGTCAGAACAGGTGCTGCTAATGCTGGGAGGGATCAAAAGACAGGCACATCTCCCTCTTCAAGCTCTCCTTTTGGGAAGAAGTCAGCAAGACCCTCTTTATCCTCTTCCTCTTCTTCTTCTACAACTGGGAAAAATAGCCCAGCCATGGACCGAAAACAACCCCCAAGCTACCTTAGACCCACCAAGAGCTCGAAGAGCCTTGATCCCTCTCCGGTCCCTAAGAGGTCAAACACTGACTCGTCTGCTCAAAAGACGACCACCACTAGGAGGAGATCATTTGACCGGCCTCCACCTGCATCCCAGGTCCAAAAGGCCATCCAGGGTTCCCCTGGGGCTCGAGAGGCCAAGACTCTTCGATCATCCTCCTTTTCTATCAAAAGCACTAGTTCTTCACCCTTGTCTGCTAGAGCAAGCCTAGAGAGGCAGTCTAGCCTTGGCAAGGCCCCGGTGAGGGATAGAAAGGTGGAGCCTCAGTTGTCCAAGTTAAGGAGCGTAAATAGGGGTGCAATGGCCTCCAAAACGGTCCCCAAGGGCTCAAGCAAGCTTGCATTGAACAAGAAGAGTCCTAAGAGCGTGACCTCAGAATCGAGCAATGAATGTGACAATCAATCGGTTGAGCATTTGGTTAGTGATGATGAAATAGGGTATGTTCATGATAAGAGTCAAGCTCTACCGGAGATCTCAGAGATGCCTGATAGCAATGAGGAGCTCAAGGACCCTACTAACCTACAATTAGAGGCAAAACATGTTGAGGAAGAACATGTTGAGGAAGAGGAAGATCAGATGGATGCGGGTCGTGAGGAAGTGCAAAAAGACATAACACTCAATGAAAGTCATGACGATCATGATGATCACGAAGAGGAACCAATGGTTGCTGTGGAGGTCACAGAGGAGCCCGCACCACAGGAGATCGAAACCCCAGAGAAAGAGGAAGATCAACCAGCTGTCGAGAACCAGCCAGAGGTTCATCATGAGAGTGTTGATGAGAAACCAACTGCTGAACATCAGGCACAGGTGCAGAGTGAGGAACAGACTGTTCAGAGTGAGGAACAGAGTAATCAGACAGGGGAGGAGGGTGCAGGGAACCAAGATGAGACTGATGAGGAGCCGCCAAAGGTGGAGCCCACGGACACACCCCTGAAAGAAAAGGAGGAGGAGACGGAGAAGATGGAAGAATTACCCGCAAAAGAGGCAGAAAAGAGTGAAGAAGAAGCAGAAGTAAAAGATCAAAAGCAAAGTGTCAGAAGCCCTTCTCCTCTTGCAAGGTCACAGTCTGCAGGGAAGAAAGGAAACCAGGCTTATAACGATGTGATCGAGCAAACTGCAAGCAAATTGATGGGAAAGAAGAACAAAGTACTGGCACTTGCCGGAGCCTTTGAAACCGTCATTTCCTTGCAGGACAGAAAGCATTAAACCGAATCATTTTGAGTCGTTGGGAAGTTGAAAGGGGGAGATTTTCATTCTTTGAGTTATATACACTAATAGTTGATGTAAACTTATTCAATTTGTTTGTTATAAAAAAGTTCGACACATTGCTGTTGTGAGTTGGGCATACCGTAAAATGAGCTAAACTCGAAGCTTGGATAGGGTGCTGCCAATGTCGGTCCATATATGTTTTCTAAAATTTTCAAGGCAAGGGTAGGCCTAAAGCTAGGTAAGAGCACATGATTACGACCTTTGTTAAGCCCTACCATCGCATAGTATACAGCTCGTATATGGGTTAGGTCAGAACAGGTTTATATCATTTTTCGATGAGGTTGTTCGAGTTCATTTTGGATTTGTTCACCATTTGGGTCTACAGCATCTTGTTTGGATAATATCGATGCTCACCTAGGGTACACTGGCGTAGCCTAAGTTGAATCATATCAATGATCATTATTAGGATCAATTTAGATTATGAATTAGTTGCTACCAGGCAGCCAATGTCAGGTTAAACCAATATCACATAGCTGATTTTAGGTTTGGTCTGAACTCAAATATCAGGAAAAACCAGATCAGATTACGAATCAGTTTTGCCACGACGAATATGTGATCACAACAGGAGCCAGGAAAAACAAAAAACCAACAGACAATAACATATGTACCAAATTAGAGTGATTCCAAGAACCAATTCAGTATTTTTGAAACAGATAAAACTTCAAAATAGATAAAATCAGCATGACAGTACATTCTAGCTCATAAAACAACGTAAAAAACAGAATTACAGAAGCATTCTTTGGCAATAATTTTCCTTAAGCATTCTAATATTTTTCTCTATGAACTATCTCCCCTCCAAAAAAATCAAAAATAAAAAATCATACCCCATTGTTGTCTGAATTTCTGCAATATCTAAGCTCCAAAGAAATCTGTCGTTCCATTCGAAGCTGTCGATGAAAATTCTCAATAAAAACATCTGCCCTCGTATCAACATCATCACCAACATTATTCTCATAATCTTGACTGCTTCTTATCCTTGAAAAGCTCCTCCACGAGCTAAGTGATCCACGGGGACCACGTTTCGAGTCTTCTGAGAAGCCCCTAAATGACAGCCCAGGTTGATCTCCAAAGCTCAAATGGCGCGAGTAAGGCCTGCTTTTTTGTGATTGAAAGATCGATGATGCCAAGTTCCTCCAATGGTTTGACGTGATGCTCGAGGTCAGGATGAAGTTGAGCTTGTATACAACCTTCTTTAGGTTGCCTATTAACATGGTCCATTTCTTGGTCTGGTTTGAAGAAGATTTAGACGTACCCATTGTGTGTTTTTGTGTTCTGGGAATGAGTTCTTGGGGCTCAAGGCGAGGGGTGTTGGTGTATATATACATAGGGAGAGGGTGAGAAGTTTGTGTTGTAAGATACTCGGCTTTAAGGCAGCTAGGATGATGTGAACAATGCGTGTTGAAATTGGTTATTTGATGGTGAGTTACATGGAAGTGATCAATGTTAAAAATTAAAGTTAAAGGTGAAGGCACTCTCTAATCTCACAAGATATTTTCATTTTCGGATTGTACACTTCTTATTTTCGAAGGAATAAAGCTGATATCATATAATTTATATGTAGGAAAGGGAACTGAACCTATAATATAATATATTATGTTTCAATTTTAAACAATAAGAATTTAATGCATCATCCATTCCTCATCAATTACTTATTATTACCATCATATAGTCAAATTTTCTTATCAGATTGAAATCTTGCGCACAATAGTCAAATTTTCAACCCTTGAATAACTCTATTAGATAAGACAACTTCATCCGCGACAAATTAATTGCTACATTATTATGTTTTAATCGATGTATATATAAAGAAATGACAATAAATAACAAGTATCAGCAGATATATCATGTATCCAATAAGCTAAGACAGGGATGCATATTGGTTGGGTGGTGAACAAATATAAAAGATATGGACCTCCCTTCCAAAAGTCACCTTAGAAAATAACGAAAAAGGATGGCAAGGGTTCAACATGTTAAACCAATTACTAACTTTTAAGCCGCTTCCTATCACTTGTGTCTCAGTATAGCTGATTTTAGTGGGGATTACTGATTGATCGACCGACTTATTTAGGGCATGTTCTTTTCGTAAGTAAATTAGTATGGATACAAGAGTAAAGTACGTTGAAATAGATTGAAGTGGGTTGAATTTTTTATGTGATAAATTGAACTTGGTTAAAATAGTGAAAGTAGGTTGAAGTAGGTTGAAGTGGGTTCAAGTAAATTGAGGTTGATATTTTATAGTTGACCCACGAAAAGAACAGGGCCTTAATATCTATATACCTGATTCTATTCCAACCTTCCATTATGTAGCATAGAAGAAGTTTCAACCGTCAGGATATATGATTAAAGATTAGCTCATAGATCTTGTTGCTCATATCTCTATTACAGTATCGGATATGAGAGTTTCTTTCTCATTCGGCTTCTCGTGAATGAAAAAATTTTAATTTTAATTGAATATGAATATTTAAAAATTGAATTCTAATTAGAATAGAATAAATTCTAAATTAATTTATAGATTAATATATTATAAATTTTAAAATGAATAAAAATGAATAGAATAATAATATTGAATTAAGATATACATGTAGTAATACACTAAATCAATAGATTCCTTGATATTCATCAGAATCTTTGACATTCTCCTAATTTATTAGAATTTTTTTATTTTTATTTGGGTAGACAAGGGTATGCATATAAAGGTAGTATATCCTTTCCACCTAAAACCTTGGCACAGATCTAGGCCTTTTGATCGAGATAGAAATGATTCTTTTTATTTAGCCGATATGAACATCAAGAATTATCCCATAATAAAACCAGTTGCTGTTCATACCTTCTTGATTGCTTCTTCTCCTTCTTTCGAGTTCTCTTGAAGGCATAATATTGAAAATGCTCATTAAATGATCAATTTCAAGATCACAGATCGATCGGTTTGAATGTATATAAAAAGTTTTTTTTTTTTTAACATTTATACCATGTCAGCACATAATTTTTCATAACCTAAATGAAAATTTTATCGCCGCATTCATCTTATAATAAAGTTTTACGAGACAATGTAATCTAATAAGTACTATTTCTTTCAGGCTGGAGGGTTCTATTTTTAGCCTCTAGGCGGGTATTATTTGAATTTCATTTTTCATGTACAGACGTAAATCATTCAATATATAAAATAAGGATAAACCGATTGTTTCATTGTTATTATCCGAAAGTGGGTTCAATTTCTTTTTAGACCATTCATAATTCATTTTTTAAGAAAAGAATTTAATTATAAAGTAATCTTTTCCGTAAATAGATGTAGCAAAATGATAAACGTCTTACTGTAAAATGACTCATGGATATAATGATGGGCAACATATGCATCCAGTTGGGATGAAATATATCGCCGACTTTCATATAAAAGCTAATGCTTGCAAGAATCAAACATCTAGCTTTCAGTGCTTCATCCTGTCTGTTACATAATCCCTCCCTACTTTCTGTGAAAGCAATGCGTGAAGGTTTATACCAACGCTTTCTAATTTCAAGCAAGGGATTTGCTTGCCTTTGGGAATATCCACTAAAGCATTGCTAAACAGAGAGTTGGATTTGGATAGCTTCATTTTGATCTGGAAGTTATTACATATGTCGAATATATTATTATTATTATTGTTGTTATTTTTCGATTATCAGATTGAGTATAAATCCAAATAGTTAAAAAAGTTTTACGGGAAAATACAAGCAGTTAAGCATCGGCTAATATAAGATAAACATAGAAATGTGTATCACACTGTCATAAGAAATGTTGTTACTACAAGCAAATTGTATTTGTATCCATACCCAATTTGATCATCTGTAACGCAGGGTAGAAGCATGGGTTTTGAAGGCTTACATTAGATTTTCATAGAAACCACCTAAATTTATTCATGTTTACCCAACTGAACATGCCAACATATAACTTCTGTTTGCTGTCAATTTTATATACAAGCGTTGAAATTTTGGCTAATTTCATATTTAATCCGCAAAACTAGTTGCCAATAAAATGGCCAACATATACCATATACAACGATATGCTTTCTGAGTAAAATTTACAGAGCATGAAGCGGAGAAAGATCATCTAACTTCAGATGTATGAAAATGATTTCATAAAGGTCTTACATGTAGTGATGAGGTTTTCCCAGGAAACTTTGATGGAGGCACGATAAGCTTGCTCAGTTGCTCAGAAGTAAAAACTCCAACAGCCCTAGAGCCATAAGAGCTGTACATGTTCCTGGATTTCACGATGATCACCATTTTGTGACGCTTCTCCAAAATCAGATTGATCACACGTCCCGCTGATGTTGAAGCTGTCACATAAGGAGGAGGGCTCCTCATCATCGCTGAAAGTGGTGAATTCAACTGCAGAATAATGTCAAAAATTACATGTTTAGTTGGCAGATGTATTGAGTATTGTTCAACATCTGGTTTACAAGGGCTTTTGTATGCCTACAATAACAACACAATCCAATAGGAGCCCTGCTTGATGTGGTGCATGGGGAGCCAGCCTTTTATTCCTGATAAACACAGAAGACTGTTTCCATTCCGAAGTGACTACAAAGAATACTCATTCCAGTTGGATGGGAATAAGTTTACCGAAGTCATTAAAAGCGACCCTAGGAGAGGCAGCAACAAAGACACAAGCAATTTAAAGTACAACAGTGAGAAGATAGTAATGGCACAAATGCTTTGGTATCATGATAGGCACAGCGGACCAGTGGCTAAAATTCATTTTCCAATATATAAATCCATAGGTTGAAAGACTGCGAACTACAGACTCGACCACAGCAGCGAGCAGGGAGCCAGATAGAGGGAGTCAGGTTTGCTAATTCGTAAGAGATACAGGGACACGGCTGGCTACGTACCTTGCTGCGCCTATTCAAACGACTACTTTTTTTTTTGGGGGGGGGGGGGTGAAGATTTTGGATCAAGATTATGATACACACATCACGATGAGCTAAACCATTCAATATAACTCTGGTCCACAACGCAAGTACCAATTAGGTAAGAAACTCCAGACTCTAGAAAAGCATTCAAAACTGAGAAGGCATACTTCAGTGCAGTCTTCACGGTGCAATAGCCCCACACAGTTGCCCCAGTCATCTATAATGGGCACAACAGACTCCTTAAAGAAACGCATGATCACTTTCTTCAGTTGTAAAGTAGCTAGAAGAGGCCGAGATTCTTCAAATGGAATCATGATATTCTCTACTGGATCATCAACTGACACCTATGAAATGGAAGTACAAAATAAAGCATACAGCAAATGAGAACCAAAGCTCAGGTACTTCAAGTGGAGTATAAAAACCAGTCATGCAAGGACGGTGTACATCGATTTAAGATCAGAGAAAATGAAAACATGGGAGCCTGTCAATTAAGTGTGGGTAATCCAAATACTCTTCCAACTAAGTTGCAATTGCCGTAGTTAGAACAGTTATCGGCGTCCCTTCTGCTCCATGAAGTCAGTATTTATTAATCAAGTCAGAGGCTTTCCCAAAATCCCTTTACTGCAGGGGGCTTTTTGGGGGGGGGGGGGGGGGGTTGGTGGGAGTGGGTAACAGCTCCCTTTCGAATGCCCCAAGTAGGAGTTGAATGACAACACTTAAGTGGGAAGGTGAGCTGAATACTGCTAGACCAGCTCTTCAGCTGTGTTAAATTGTTATTTGACTCTTCATTTTGCCTCATTACCAGCATCAGACATCAACACTTGGACATGCATGCTCAAACATTTGCTTTGGACCAAAAATGTGAAGAACTTCCCAGAAAATAGCTAAGTCCAACCCATGTCAGATACTTCACATTCAATAGGGGCACGGCCAACTTTTAGTAACATATGTTAGGCATATTAAATATGCAACAAATTTAGCATGTCAGTACGATCAAAAGCTCTCAGTAATTATAGCATGTCACTAGACATGAAAACCAGGCAACAGAATACCTGGGGAAGAAAGTAGGGATGAAAGATTGACTGGGTTAAGCCCAACGAAGCCTCTAGCCGTATAGCAGCCTGCATTAGTAAAGGAACATGAGAATACAGATACACATATCATATAACATGGAAACATATAAAAAGAAACTTCAACAATAGACCACCATAGGTATAAGATGTTGAGAGCAGAATACCGTCTAGCAAGAGAGGCTTATCAAGGCATCCTTAGCAGAAACGATTAAACCAGTTGTTCAGGTTGAACCACCTTTAGCCCTCCCCACAAAACAGAATAATTATAGAGAGAAAACATGCCCTCGACTCCTCGAGCTCCTTTTTTTTTGGGGGGGGGGGGGTGTAAAGCAGTCACAGCAGACATATAGGGATGTAGCTTCTGCGAAAACTTAGCATAGAAAAGTCAATATTGAAGTGCCACTTACCATGCCTCCTGGAGTTGTCCACGATATTCCCTTCCATCTTGCATTAACATATGAAAGAATTTGTGCAGCCAATTCAACCTGCAGAAACAATAAAAATAGCAATTATTGAAAAAGACAGTCAGAACCCTGTGAAACACAGGAACACTCTACTCAGCTTAGGAGGCATCCATATTCCAGAATCCAGAGCAGTTACAGACATAAGAACCTGGCCAGAATTTAGAGCAGCTTCCATTAGCAGGTGATCAGCTTCCTCTTGAAATGCAGGAATGATGGTTCCTGAAGAATCCAGCCACATGCGCTCGTGTAAATTCTTAACCATTGAAAAATCACCTCTGCCAGCCAAAGCACGCATCAAGGAAAGATAAAGATGAGGCTTCGGCCGTAGATCTGAATTTGCTCCAGTCTTCTTCAATATTTCCCCAAACAAACACAGAGCAGCTGCAAAGAATGCAGGTTGTTGATTACACACAGCAGGGGAAATCTACTTCCTACTTAGACCAGACAACAATGTTGGCAATTTCAAAAGAATGCAGATCCCACGAAAGAGGAATTACAGTTCATTAAACAAAAGTAAAATATAACTCTCTAAGTTGATTTACATAAATGGACAATTTCCCCCCTATTGTGTTTTTTTTTTTTTTTTGCCCCTCTTGCACGTGAGAGGATGAAGATCTGTCAAAGGGCAAAATCCTACAAAGATACCAAACGATGTGTCCCCCCAAAAGCTCAAGATAAGAAGCTAATAAGGCTTTCCAATTCTTCACTAAAACCCTTGGGTTCCTCCTTCCAACTTTCCAGTAACAATGGAAACTACGTTCCTGGGCATATTAGTGCCAGTTGAAGCACAGAAACAGCAAATATGGCTCTCATAAAATGAAGATAGATAATCCAACAGGGATTAGAATGAGCATAAGAAAAATTCCCTCAGTGCACACCTGACTGAAAAGCACCTTCTTGCCCTAGCCTACCTTAAAATCCATGAATGAGAAGAAGGGAGGGGGGGGGGAATCTTGAGATGAATGCAAGGAGTAAAAGTTACCATAGAAAGGCTTTAAAACTTTGAAGACTTTAGCCTTAAACTATACACAACAGCTTTTTGTATTGAAGACTTTAGTCTCAAACTAACAGCTTTTTGTATTAAAACTTTGGTTTTAACTTTGATGGCTAACCCCCCCCCCCCAAAAAAAAAGAAAAAAGGCAAAAGAATCCATAGCTAATGGTTAATACAAGAGACGCTTCAGAAGTTGAAATTCTTCGACGATCTCACCTCCGTGCTCTCTTCTTTCCCTCCTATCAATTTCAGTAACAATTCTCAAACTCCAATTTAAAGTCTGGTGGGAAACAAATTGCCAGTATCCACGTAGGGTCTGTTCTTTTCGTTGGTAAATTGGGGTTGGTGAAAGGATGAAGTTGGTTGAGGTAGGTTGAAGTGGGTTGAAGTCGGTACTTTTTATTGAAGTGGGTTGAAGTAGCTTGAAGTGGGTTGAAGTGCATTGAAGTTGGTTGAAGTGGGTTGAAGTTGGTAGATTTTTTGAAGTTGGTTAAAATAATCAGGATAAAATTTTGAAGTGGATTGAAATAGATTGAAGTGGATTGAAGTTGATATTTTTTTATTGAAGTGGGTTGAAGTTGATTGAAGTGGGTTGAAGAAGGTTGAAGTGGGTAAATTAGAAAAGACCAACGAAAAGAACAGGCCCGTGGCTGTAACTTCTAAATTGTGTTTTTATTTCCCAAAATTCTCCTAGTGTCACCCCCCCATCTCTTTCTTCTCGAAATTTCAGAACAATCCACAGTTGCTGCTCAGCTTTTCGATTGATGAAGCCTCAAAACCTCTCTTTTTAGATCCTTGGGCAGTATTAACAAGTGTCCTAGATGTGAATCCAACTAGACAATAATTCCTATTTCTTCTCAGCAAGTTAAGCCAAGAACAATGAGCTTTTCAAAAACTCTCCATTCTTGTTCAATTGATTTGATGATTTGTTTTTATGCCGCAACATGTTCTATAGTTTTTTAAAAATATTTCATCTGTTGATGACTGGTTCATCAATGGGAGATCCCAACAACAATGAACTAGGTTTCTAACATGAACTAGTATGCTTGATTCAGAGCATGATTCCCAATAGGCGCTCCAACTGCCGGGAGGGGGAAGAAAGTAAATTCTATGACACTGGCCATACCATTAATTGAACCACAGCATAGCATTGCATCAAAAAGTGCAGTATATGCAATGCGATCAATCACCAATTCTTCAGAAGTTTTCATCTCCATCAGTATCTTCTGAACCAAAAGGACATCTTTCGCAACTCCAGCACCCTGAAAATAGTAACTCCAGCTTAAATTTCTCAGCAAAAACTCCTTTAAAAGAAAATAAGAAAAATTGGCTCAGCTAGCTCATGAACACAGGCTGGGACACAAACAAGCTCTCAAGAGTTGGATAGATTAACTCTTCATATAATTTTGATGCAACCTTACACTAAAGGCTGGAAAATAATCAACCCGATGCCCATGGACTACATTACTCAGCATGACATTGAAGAATTTCCACAAAAGTGCAATATATGATGAGTTTGCTGAACATATTACAGACCTTCAATAAAGTGGTGTATGTCACATTATCCGGCAGAAGATTATCAGAATTGTACCTGTATGCAGCACCCTGCAAACACAAACATGAGAGGAATAAATAGTTAATCACATGTCATTGGTCTAACAATGATACTGAGGCTCTAAACTGGCCTTTCAATACTTCCTTGGGACCTTCATTTCCTCCAAGAACTTCATTGCAGAATCCAAATTTTCCATCTTCACTGCAGCAAGGATTAATGTATTATACGTAAGCTTGTCAGGCTGTAGACCTTGAAGTAACATTTCATCATGCACCCTGAATGCAGCCCCAGGAGAACCTGTGTTTGCGTAACCCTGAAACAACGGGAATGAATGAATGTACTTTGAAACACTTATACAACAAAGAATGAATGAATGTATGTACTTTGAAACACAGCTATGGTCTGTCAATGCAACAACTGAACAAGAGAAGGACAAAAGGGGAAAAGTGAATATTCAACTGCAGGAAGAGGACATCAGCACTACACCTTCATTAACAAGTTGTAGATCAAGATTGAGGGACTGCCGCCTTCATGGAACACAGATCCATAGCATGCAAGAAGACCATTGGCACGGCGTAGATCTCCTGCACTACACTATACCAAGTAAGATTGCATTAAAAAAAATGAAAATGCCAATTTACAAATCCCTGAATACAATAACTTTCACTGGTCACAGATGGCAGGTTGGTTAACGAGTTCAGAGGGTAGCCAATACTTAATGAGTTATTACTGATCATGTTATAAACAAGCAAGCAAGAATGAAAAACTCCCCTACTGAATATGAGAGTCCTAAATCCTAATCAAATAAAGGAGACCTACTGACAAAGATTCTAGTTACATAATTTGCATGGTGAGCTTATGGGCACATAAACATTTCTATTGAAACTAAGCAATTCAATGTTAATAGATTATTTGGATCTAAAACAAATTAAAATTAAAGACTGCTGGTCATGACAAACTATAAGAGCATTGTCTTTATCAGCCTTGGCATGACAGAATCCAAATCTTATTTGTAAGAGAGGCATTCTAATAAAATAAAGAACTTTTCACTTGCAAAGAGAAGTACAGTATCAAATCCACAAACAGAGAAGGGATGCCAGGCATTGCACATAGACATTTGGGGGGCGGGGGGGAGGGACAAACGAAAAGGTGCAGCAGCATAATTTTGGATGTAACATAAATTATATGAAGACATAGCATAGTACTCACAAGTTCTTTTTTAAAGACATAAGAAATGGCAATTCAAATCACCAATATAAAATACTAAGTCACAAAAGAGTCCTATCTTAGGACAAAAAGAAAGAAATGATCATTACAATTGGTCCAAACCAACCGCGTGCACCACACAACTATAATGGTGGCACTATTTGGAGAACTTATCCCTTATGGCTTCCTTATTTCATGCATTAAGTTCTTTAAAATACCAATGAGGAATATACTCTATTGTCATCTGTGGTTAGCACCAAATGAACATTTTTTTAGAAAAAAGAATATCGTTAGCCTCCTCCTCCCCCCCCCCCCCAAAAAAAAGAGGTTGTAGCGACTGCCCATGATAGGGGATAGATTCCAGGCTCAAAGGCCTGCTGTGTTTGTCCCAGGTTGTACCCGACCTCCCGTAAGAGAGCCCCCACAGATACCCAAGTGCGCTACCGCTCATTGGTTGCATCAACTGACATAAAAGCCAGAAAATCATTGTTCATGCTGTGCCACATTTCACAAAGTGAAAAGAGAAATATTATTTCATGAATCCTCCAGTAAGATGCATGCAGACAACTGAACAAAATTCAGCATAAGTGAACAAAGAACTGAGCCAAGCCAAATTGTAGAAAGTTCTACTCAATGACCAGGCTGAACCAACATGTAGGGAAGCAATGTTAAATTTCAATTTCCAAGCACATTCATGGTAGATTCTGGAAGAAGCCACTGAAGCTCTAAACTAAAACTTGTTTTTCTACTTCCTGGAAAAGGTTCAGGCCCTTAGGAGTCCCCATATAATTTAGGACTTTCTGCTTATCCAGCCAGGGTCATGTCGCTTCAGCTCTTTAGATCCCTTTGATAACCTAGCAGGCACCTATTCACTAAGTCACTTCTCATTAGTTCAACGCTTAGTGCACAAGACACATTTCAAGTGGAACTATCCCAAGCAATGTCCTCATCATCATTTAGGAATCCATTCAGTACTCCAGACCCCGCCCTTTCCTTTTTTTGGCCTCCCCCCTCTGAAAAGAGAGAGGAATAAAGACAATTACACATCCTAGATTCATTTATCTCTGCTCACCTGGACAGGGTCAATGGGCTATCAAGAAGGCCCATGGCCTTGGTTGGAGGCCTCCATTGCACAAAGTCTACAATCTCCCAAAAGAGGGAGAGTCTACATCATAATTTGTGACTCTAAGCACTTGGGTTCTCATGTACGGTAGTGAAAACCAATACAAGCTCACGCAAGTGATGAAATAAATTGAATCTACAAAATATCTCTTAAGAGACCAAAGTTATTCAAACAAGGGAGAGTGTGTATCATAATTTGTGGCCCCTTTATCTCTCTAAGAACTTGGCCTCTCATATACAGTTGTGAGAATCAATACAAGCTCAAGCAAATGTTGAACTGAATTGAATCTACGTAAGATCTCTTAGAGCATCAAAATTTCTTTCGGCATTAGATGTGGAACTTATCCAACCATTAGGAGTGTTGGACTAAGTAGGACTTTGACCTTTGTTGCCCTACATAACAGAGGCCTCAAGCTACTTGGCTAGCGACATAGGGATTTCTATAAATTGTAGACGGTTTGTAATGATGAATGTTCAATCCACGCGGACTTTGATTAACTCTACTTTCTTTTCTTCCTTTTCTACTCTCCTTTTGCAGCCCACCCAGAAATTTTTATCCAATATAATGCTCCCTTAATTTCATCATTGCTCCGATAGAGTGCTTCTCAACCTCTGTTGATCTAAAAAGTTATTGACACCAAGGTTTCTGATTTGAGACCTATTACTTTGTTTTCTAAATGTTTTGTGATCCCAACACAATAAGCAGAATGACTTGTGAAGGTTATTTCATCAAACAGCCACAAATCTCAAATTGGTCATTTAAAAACCGTACATACGACACTTTATTGCTGCTAGAAAATAATCATGCTGACAAAGGATCCAAAAGAGAGCCATATGAACAACACCTCATGGATAAGTCTTCATTTAAGTATAATTCACAATTTATTAAGATATTATACTGCTTTTCCGATCACTATCTTGAGGAAATACCCATGTTTTTTTCAGCAAACTTTGCACACAAACATGTACCAAGGACAACAACTCAGCAGAAGATAGCCTGAATTATTTAAGAGATAAAGGAACTTAGACCAAAAACAGAAAACAGAATTATGAAATTGCCAAGGTCTTCTAATTTGACAACATACTACCTGCATCAATGAGAGCATTCAGCAGACCAAGGAGAAGGGGTGCTGATAATGTTGGATTTCCAACAGCATCGCCTCGCTGCACAGCTTCAAGAAGTTGAAATGCTTCATCAATCCTTCGGGCCATACCCAACCCCTTCAAGCAGATTACAAGTCATCTAAGGGTTTACGTTAAACCAAGGAAAACTTATTAAGTACAGTTTGGGGATTATCACAATAGGTGCCATTTGAAAGCTTATCTGTTTTACTAACAGTGTACCAGGCAAGAAAATACAACAATACTCGCCGGCGACCTATAGGACAGACAATTCTTCTGTATATTGAATCCTAATTTGCAATTAAAATGTCACATTTCAACTAGAGCTCAGCTTTGGATCAGAATGGACCAAAAGAGAGAGTTATTAGTATTTGTCCACTATCATGCTTGTAAAGTAACATAGAATTCTCTTTTTTTGGGGGGGGGGGGGGTTTAAAGATATTAAAGTAAGATAACAGATAGTAATGTGTCACTCCGAACGACAGTTGACCTAACCAGCCTATCAATTCTGCAAGGGTAAGGTACAACAAGGCTAAAAGTCCATGACCAAGCTCGGCAGATCGTGAGAGGCATTGGAATATCCTTACCCGTGGTTATCTAGTTAGTTTGCATGAAGTTGCCCCTAATCCACTTTCAAGGATTCAGCACTGCCACTGGGAAGTATTTTTCTATTACAGTAAATAGTAATTATATATAGGACTTATACAAATCTTTTTGATTACTCATTAAAAAAAAAAATATTATCAGAGAGAGAGAGAGAGAGAGAGTGGTGATGGGTGTCCATAGAAGATAAGATCACAGAAGCAAGACTCAAGATGGTTTGGTCATATCAAGAGGAGAGATATAGATGCATCTGTGCGGAGATGTGATAGGAATTGTTATTCCAAATTGTAAGAAAGGTAGAGGAAGAGCCAAAGAAAAGTTGGAATGAGGTAATTAGCCACGATATGCAACACTTAAGACTTACGGAGGATATGGCTCAGGAGAGGGATTTTTTAGAGTCCAGAATCAGAGTGGTAAATCTCAAATAGTTATGCGTCATGACTCCTATTTCTAGGTACCTAGCGTACATTGAGTGGTTGTGTGGACGTGTATACTATGGAATAATGTAATTCTAGCAGCTGTATATTTAGTACCACTATGCCACACATAATGTCTATTTCATTTATTTATGCATTTATCCATTTGTTTTTAATTTGCTCGCTAGTTTATTTTATGGCCTCCACTTTTCACTTTTGTTTACAAAGGATTTCAACTCAGGAAAATGTTTGGAAATTTTTTTATAGTCTATGAAATCAGTCTCTCTTATTGCACACTTGCCTATAGGGGTAAGGTTGTCTACATCCAGATCTCCCCAAACCCCATGAAAGAAAGTGGTCACCACACTAGGTGGTGGTGGTGGTGGTGGTGGTGTATAAAAAAAAAAATGGTAGTTAAATTCAAGAGAAGGGCCATGAAGGCAAGAGTCATTGCAATGAGAAGTCCCACTCAAACTATCTATTAAAGGTTTTATATGGCCTAAAAATCACGAACAAGTACATTAGCACTTTAGCTATCTCCAGTTCTAGGGATTCTTGCATAAAAGAGTAGTAGCTTCAAATTTTTTATTACTCATTAAAAAAATAAATAGTAATCCTATACAGGAATTCAACACAAGGATCATGAGGGGTAAAAACATGCAAGGAGAAGTCCACACTCAAACTGTCCTGATATGGTTTATATGGCCTAAACATCACAAGCAAGAACATATCGAGCCACTTTAGCTACCTCTAGTTCAAGGGATTCTTGCATAAAGAGTAGCAGCTTCAATAAAATCGTTGTGCAGTTAGAATACAAGTATTCAGTTATGTGCAGAAGAGAGGAAGGAAGGAAATAGGGCATGCGAAGTCCAGCAGCGACTTGGAGGATATGAGTAGACTGTCTGTTTCTGAAAATTCATCAATGCATCATGCTGTCACTGGCTCACTCCCTCCAGCCCACTGGATACTACTACAGTATATGTATCTAGGAATTCTTGAATTGCATGAGGAAATCCAAAGGACTCCATGACAACTGTAAACAGATTTAATTGAATACCAGATATATGTGTCATTTTATTTTAAAATGTTAAAAACTATGGCTTCTGAATTTTTAAAACCACATGTTCAACTTAAGCTATGTTGTTCGAGAGAGTAAAAAGGACGGAGACATGTGGGATCTGAATGCCTAACATTGGACTGTGTTAATTTTTGCTAAACGGGATTTGCCAAACAGCATCTTCATATCTTTATGGGCTAGGGGACAATTCATAAGTCTGCATGTCGAAAATAAAAATAAGCAGCTTACCTCAAATACCTAATAATTAGATATGATGCTTGGGCAACCACCTAAGTGGACAATCCCATTTCTATGCCCCCCCCCCCCTTCCACCGGCCAAATGGTGCTATACCCCCCGCAAGGGGCATGGTTTAATTCTAATCACTAACAGCAAATAAACAGTTTTGAGTAACATATCTCTTTGCTAATATATTTCAGTACTTGAAAGATTATAAGTCAGTAAGTATCAAGCCAGATTATAGTGCACAGAAGGGAATCGTCAATTTAATTGCAATTACGCTTGGAGCCTTTTAGTCAATCAAACAAGGAGAGAGGACCAATATTTTAATACTAATCACTTAAAGCAATCACCTAGGACCATTCCCTGTCAAAGTGTCTCCATTCTAATTTCTAATGCCAACAAAGAGGAAATCCTTTGGCTCACTTGAAAGCTATTTAACAAGTCATCGCAAGGAAAATCGTTAATTCAACACCAAAACAGGGAATGGGAATAAAAAGCCTCGGGAAAGAAAAAGGCTAACTTCTTGATAATAAGATGTACAAAGTTAAGAACCATTGAACCAGATACCTTCAACAAAGTGGCATAAGATACATTATCGACACGGCAGCTTCTTGACTTGGACATTTCATCGAACACCTTAAGGGCAGAATCAATGTCCCCACAATGAACACAGGCTTCAAGCACCGCATTCATAACAATGGTATTCAACCCTCCATACGTCCTTTTTGCTACCTCAATTTCTTGAAACACCTTCATACAATATCCCAAATGAAAGATGAAATTTTTAAAAATTAAAAAGAACCCATATCAAAACAAAATTCAAACTTCACATTTACACGACCAATTAACCAAAATCAGCCACTATGACAGAGACCTGGTGGAGTTGCTTGCGCCGAGTGAGCTGCACAACCCGGGAAGTGAGGCGTTTGAGCGTGGATTTGGAGGGATGGGTCTTATTCTTTCTGAGAGAAAGGCAACTTGTGGTTGAAGGGTACTGGACATACACACGGTGGGAAGAGAATATAGGGGGAAATGGGAAGGGGGTTGAGCTTAGAAATGATTTTTGGGATGAAAAATTACAAATTTGATGATGCATTTTGTAATGTCGCAGCTACCCATCACCCATAATCCAGGGCTCAAAGCCGGCCGAGAGAGAAAGGGAGAAGGGGATGGGGCTGATGGAGAGAATCAATGGATGATTGGCGAGGGGATAATGCCACAAACAATGGTGTTGAAATTGGCGGGGAAGAGTGGGTCCTGACCTATGTATGAGTAAAGACGGAGTGACTGAAGATTGGCTGCGGAAAAATCAGTGAAATAATTTTTTTTTTTTGGGGATCAAAAAATGTGAAATAATTATTAGCATATCATATTAGCCTTCGGCTGGCTTTTGAACTTCCTATACTCTGTTTATCTAGAGCAATACATAATCTACAACTTTTAAATTTATGTTCAATTGGAATCAATAATTTTACAATTTAAGAATAAGGCTATTATATCTGACCCCTCACATTCTATCTGGTGGTGATATTTTTGAGGAAATTTAGATTTGGATTAACCTTGTACTATTCATTAAAAAAACATAAAGGAACAAATATTAGTTTATGTATCAAGCTCAATTTTTTTTAACAAAATATTTCTAGTTGCATGGCTTGAATTCATAACCATTCATAAAAATATATAGACATTTCACCCCTTATTTAATTTTGTTCTTCTTGAACTCAATTCGCTTCTCTGATTAGAATGATTTGATAAAATTATGTGAAAAAGTTTATAAATGAGATGATTTCAACTAAAAATTTATAACTATGAGAGAAAAAAAAGTTTCTGTGCCATTAAAAAATAATTGGTCATCTGAAAATAAACAGTGTGATAATATTATACCGTAAAGTAGGAATTTGAGAAAAACCACTGTGTATATTATTAGGACTTAAAATTAAGACTTTATTTAATGAGAACAAATAGTAAACTAACTTGCGCAAGTATGAATAATGTATTTGAAGGCGCTTAGCTTGTATCATATTATTTATTGTAGAAATAAGTCACCTTTGTGAGTGTCAGCTAGTTCGATTGAAAAATTCTTTGAGAGTTTTTATTTATTGCTTGGTTCGAATTCAGCCTATGTTGATCTTTCTATCTTGTTTGACAATTGGGGATGAGGGGTAGACCACCTTATTTTTAGGTGCAAACATGAGTTGAACATACTTAAGTGTCGTTGGTTCAAATAGGTGGGAGTAGAAGGGAATCGCGGATAAAAGTGAGGGGTATGCAAAGGCTTCCAAGCTACTTGTAGTGTTCATAGAAGGAGACATATCAAAGAGCATGACATATGCCCAATTTGCAAATCTAAGGAAGAGTCTTCGTTCCATGCTCTCTTTGAATGCCCCCATATCAAGTTTTTTTGGGGACAAAAGTGACTTTGTCCAGGCCATATTTGAGCCCCCTAACTCTTCTATCTCTAATTTTTTTACCTAGATTATGGAAAAGAGTGGAGTTGAGAAATTTAGGATTTTTTTTAGCTTAGCCTGGGCTTGCAGGACTTTGAAAAATAAGGTTGTCTTGGGCGGAAAATCCCAATGTGGAGGTGGCACTGATTGAGGGGTTTATGCGTCTAATTAGAGACTGTACGGAGTAAAATGGAAAAATCCATGTGACCAAAGGGATGCAGCACAAGATCTTTGGATAGATGGGTTACTTCAGCTCAAGCTTGGATTAGAATTAACACGAATGCTGCAATTCTTGATTGAATCGGTATAGGTATGAGGTGGGTTGTGAGAGACGAAAAGGGAATGATCATGATGGCTGGGGTTCGAAGACTATTAATACAGAGAACTCCATAAAGTTGTTGAATGTGAAGCGATATGGGAAACCCTAGTGCAAGCTACGGCGAGGTGCCGGGCCTAAGTTGTCATAAAATTGGATTGTTTGGGAATGGTGACAAAACTCTAGAAGGGAAAGAGACACAAAACTTAAGTCGGTCTAATTCTTGACGACATTACAAGTTTCGTTCCTAATTTTTCATATTTGTTGTATAGTCATGTAAAAAGGGCGGGGAACATATTAGCTCATCTTTTTGGCCAAATTGAATCCAGATGATAGTGACCCTCACATCTTTTGTAATGATTTCTGCCTGGCGTTATTGTGCTAGTGGAGCTTGATCTAGCCTAATAAAAAATCGCTCTTTTCCTTTCCAAAAAATTGGAGGGTATGGGAATAGTTTCTGACTCTTGAATCGAACTATTTGGGTCAACATAAAAATGCTTTCAATTTAGGGTAAAACTCGTACCTAAAGATATGAGTTCTGGTATGCTTGGAATACGAGGTTAGCTTAAGTAAAACCATATCTTATGGGTTGACTAAACTCTTCAGCACGTGATTGCGGGTTAAAAAAAAGCTGAAGGAAAGACGGATGAATTTTGTCTAGTCCCTAAGTTGTCATAGAATTGGATTGTTTGGGAATGGTGACAAAACTCTAGAATGGAAAGAGACACACAACTTAAATCGGTCTAATTCTTGACGACATTACAAGTTTCGTTCTTAATTTTTCATATTTGTTGTATAGTCATGTAAAAAGGGCGGGGAACATATTAGCTCATCTTTTGGCCAAATTGAATCCAGGTGATAGTGACCCTCACATCTTTTGTAATGATTTCTGTCTGGCGTTATTGTGCTAGTGGAGCTTGATCTAACCTAATAAAAAATCGCTCTTTTCCTTTCCAAAAAATTGGAGGGTATGGGAATAGTTTTTGACTCTTGAATCGAACTATTTGGGTCAACATAAAAATGCTTTCAATTTAGGGTAAAATTCGTACCTAAAGATATGAGTTCTGGTATGCTTGGAATACGAGGTTGGCTTAAGTAAAACCATATCTTATGGGTTGACTAAACTCTTCAGCACGTGATTGCGGGTTAAAAAAAAGCTGAAGGAAAGACGGATGAACTTTGTCTAGTCCCTAGCCGTGACATTTTCCCTTCGCCTGTCTCACCCTCACTCTGCCCAGGCAGCAGCGGCAAAGCTCCTTCTCCTCAAGGTACCAAAATTTCTGTCCTCTTCGTTTCTGAATCTTGAGCAATTACAACTGTTTCATTGAAATTTCTTCTTTTATCCAGTTTAAAACTTGGGAATTTCAACTTCAATTTCGAAGTTCTATCTTGAATGAAATGGGGATTTTTAATGCTTTTCATTTGAGTGTAGAAACTTGAAAGCTGTAGAGTTCATATTGCCCACTATGTGTACCCAATTGTTGTCTAGAAAGTTGTATGATATGTTCTTCATATAACATGATGATGCCACATCTTTCAGAAAATAAGTTCATCTTGCATTTACAGGGAGGGATTGTAATTGTTGGGCAATACTCTTGTTTCAAGCATTACTTTATTGGTCACCATTTCAATCAGATAGAGAAATTTGTGGTCTTTGAGTGTGTCACAATCACAAGGGTTGTAAAGGGTACTAATTTATTTCATAACCCATGAAACCCTAGCTGTTGTTGTGCTAGCACAGTAGCATGTATACTCTAATGAATCTAATCAAACTCTGTACTGTGTATCTCATATCGATACCGAGATAGCATTTGAACACAAATTTGTAGCTTTAATGGGGAGCTTTGTTATTTCGACTCTTCACTTTGCCTCAAGTATGGGTTTCAGTCACTTGACACTTGGATATGGATATGACACTCAACACTTCATTTTAGACTAAATATGTACTAAAATTTTCAAATCTTCCGAGCCCAGCGTAGTGCCTTCATCAGACACTTGACACTTGAACATACATAGGTATGTCCAAGTTCGAGTAATATAGGTGGGATCAATCCTCATGTTCATATGATTACTTCTAGTCCCACTCAAATTCCTGAGCTAGCACAAACCACTGGCTCATAGATGATGTTTTGGTTAGGTTGGAGGTGCCCATTTGTGAAGATCGATGTACAAATGATTAGGTTGGTCTTGCTACTGCAAACCTTGGGCAATCTACAGCATGCTTAAAACATGAAATGGAGGGAACTCGAATACTTAATGCAGCTCTGAGGGTTGAGTTCTTTGACTAAGAGAGGCCTCACCTGTGCGAAACCGGAAGAGGTTGCCACCAGAGTTGCCAGCCTAGTTGGTGATTGTTGTCCACTGAATACCCCTTGGCTTGATGCCATCCCCGACCACCATTACACCAAATAGCCCTTGGCTAGGAGGTCCACGTCTAGGGACACCCATTCTCTCCCCATTCAGGGCATGCGGGGTAGGTTAGGGATTCGGCTTTAGGCCATCGTGGATCATTTCAGCCTCCTGGCTTCGGCTGGACCTGCACCCAGCCTTACCCTTGTTGATGTGTCGATGGTCCATAAACTTGGAAAAGGAAAAAAAATTAAAAAAAGATATCATGTGCATCAGTTGCATAATTTGGAGGCTGAATGTGGTATTATATTGCTATCTTTTTGCCTTTGCGATGTTGATGTGAGAGGTATGTTCATGCTGACATTGACTGCAGACCAATTCTCTGATGCTTTCTGCAATCTCTTTGCAGACGTGGTAGTGCCTCTTGTGTAAATTGAAGAATGGGGAGTGCCAAGAAAAAGGCTGGTGCGATATTCATCAGGCTTGTCTCATCTGCTGGCACTGGATTTTTCTATGTAACAAAGAAGAACCCAAAAAAGCTTACAGAGAAGCTTGAGTTCCGAAAATATGACCCTCGAGTTAATCGACATGTTCTCTTTACGGAGGCCAAGATGAAATAGGCAAACAAAAGAGCTGACTGGTGCAAATACATTTCCTCTAGCATGTACTCCTTTGCCAATAGCTGATGCTCTGCTGTCTTTCTTAGTTTACCAATTACCACACGTCGATGGATCATGGATGGACTGAACATTGCCAGACTCTAGGAGTTCATCTGCTAGTCCATGATTTTTGGAGGTTAGTACCAACATTCCGTAGTAATGATTGATATTACTTGCTGTGCGATAACAACTATGTATGCCCAAGGGAGTCTGACTGTAAGCATTTGCTTGTTGAACAAATGCACACACATATTTAAAGTTTTCATTTGGTAAAATATGAAATGTTCTTTTGGTTTGTATTATCATTATCAACACAACTTAAGCTTCCAAATTCCAAATGGCTTTTGCATGGTGAAGTGCAATGATTCCCCTCCTCGAACACAAAATTGGGGGCTTCAGATTATTACTTTGTAGAGAATGAAGATGGGAGTTCACTACAAAACTTTTAAAACTTCACCAACAATGTCCCCTTTGTGGTTTTTGGGCAGCATTATCTCAATATCAATGTTACTGTGTGTTATTTGCCTTCCAAAACTAGAGAAAATTCAATGATAGTCACCAAAAAAGAAAGAGAAAAGAAAAGGAAAAAAAAGCAAATATCAAAAGCACTTGAAATTGGCTTTGCCTCTCGAACCGGAAACCTTCAGTGAAACTTCACCAAAATGTTCCTTTTTTGTTTTTGGGCAACATTCTCCCAATATCAATGTCACTCTGTGGCATTTTCCTTCCAAAACTAGATAAAGATTCAGGGGGAGTCGCCAAAACAAAAAAGGAAAAGGAGAGAAACTCAAATAGGAAAACTGCTCCAGATTGGCGTCGCCCGGACTCGAACCGGAGACCTTCAGTGTGTTAGACTGACGTGATAACCAACTACACCACGACACCCTGGGCGTTGTCAAATGCACCCAGCTTATACTTGCAGTTGGACTCGAATTGCGATTATAATGCTATAGCCTATAGTATTGCTCATCTTTTAGAATATATGGAATTTAGGTTGAGTTACGAAGAACTGTTATAGATGTTGTATTATGTAGTAGATAATATTATAAAGTGCGTCTAATTCTATCAAAATGGTCATCTAATATTCGGAGTCTTAATATTTATACATATAGATGCTTGTATAAACAATTGTATAGATATTCTTCATATCCTTCTCTTCTATATCTTTCTTGGTGAATACAAAAACCACTCGTTCCTACTTTAAAATGTCTCCTTTTTGGTAGATCTTGAGAGGCCGAGAATGGTCATGTATTCACTATTCCCGACCTTCTCTTTGTTCCTTTTAATCTATTTAGATTAGATGTTTAATTGATATTTGTTGTTGTATTTTATTACGATATGTATCTCAACTATTCCAAATAACAACAAAGAAGCTCACAAAAATCTAGAGGTAGAGCAATTGAAATAAAATGATCATAACTAAAAGAGGTAAGATAGAAATTGCCTTAGTTGCTTAAAATTAATAAAGAAATTATGATGGTTCCAATACTGACCTAACAAATGGTGTCACTTCTGTCCCAGAACTTCAGACTGATACCCCAGACTCTTAGACTTCGTTTGATTTTTAGAAAATTTGGTAGAAAGAAAAGTTTGAAGGAAAAAAAAGTAGAGAGAAAGTGAGTTTTTTTTTTTTCCCCTCTTATTTGGATTGAGGAAAAAAATACCAGAATTTGGATGACAAATTTGAATGTTGATGGACTATTTGAATCATGTTGATGTCCGCTAAACAATGTGAGGTTGGAGGAGGTTGGAGATTTTCGTCAAACTTTCCTCACAATTTTATGAGAAAAATTTTATCACTTGTTTCTAACAATTTTTCGACCAAACTTTTCTCCATATTTTTTTCTTTATCATTTTCTCTAAACCAAACACAAGAAAAAAAAGTAACTTTCCCAAATTTTTTTCTTTTCACCTAATTTTTCAAAGTTCAAACAGAGCCTTAATCCGTCAGAAGGTCACTTACAACACACAGAATTCTAGGTTATCTAGAAAACTATTTACATTCTGCTGTAACTGAACCGTTTTGCCTTGTTGCTCTTAACAACCTCAGTCTACAACTTCCCACAATGTCCACTCAGCCACTCAGGGCCTTAGTTCAACAAGTCAATAGATTCTAGAGAGGTTGGATTTCACTGAACCTCAGTCTTATGAAGAAGCTGTATTACATCAAGGCTGGCAGGCAGCAATGACAAAAGAAATTAAGGCTTTGCAAGACACAAAAGCTTGGAAAATTGTTTCTCTTCCTGAAGAAAAGAAACCCATTGCATGCAAATGGGTGTGTAGGGTCAAATGCAACGCAGATGGAAGTATAGAGAGGCTTAAAGCGAGATTGGTAGTAAAAGGCTTCACTCAAAAAGAAGGAGTTGACTACACTGAAAATTTCTCCCCAGTTGTCAAATCAACCACAACAAGGTTCTTGATGGTAGTTGCTATCAAAAGAGGGTGGCACTTACACCAATTATATGTAAACAATACACTTCTTCAGGGGGATTTGCATGAAGAGATTTACATGAAATTTCCTCTTTTAAGATGTTCCTAGAGTAGTATGCAAATTAAGAAGTTTCTTTGTGGTCTCAAGCAGGCCTCGAGGCAGTGGTATGCAAAATTCAGGGAGGTTATCCTCAAAAGAGGATATGTCCATTCTGCAATTGATTGTTCTCTTTTTTTGCAAAAAGAACAATGTTCCTAGCTATGTATGTTGATGATATATTGCTCACAGGCAATGATGAAGATGAAATAGCCACACTCAAGTAATTCCTTGATACCATATTCAAGATTAAGGACTTGGGATATACTCATTTTTCGGCCCTTGGCACTGAGATATTGCATACAAATCAAGGTTTATTGCTTACTCTAAGGAAGTTTACAATGGATTTGCTAAAAGAGTTTGATTGTAACACAAGCAAATGTAATGATTTGTCCTCTTAGTTACAATATGAAGCTAAGGGCAGATGAAGGCACCCTTTTAGAGAATCCAACTATTTATAGAATACTTATTGGAAAGCTTAACTCCCTTAATTACTAATACCAGGCCAGACATAGCCTTTTCTGTTCAGCACTTAAGTCAATTGTTGCAGCATCCTAGAGAGCCTCATATGAATGCTGCTATGCTTGTTCTCCAATATCTCAAAGGAGAACCAGTCTTGGGTATTCTTCTCCAAGAGAGCCTCATATGAGTGCTGCTTTGCATGTTCTCCAATACTTCATAGGAGAACCAGCCTTGGGTATTCTTCTCAACAGAAATCCCACCTTTGATTTGTTGGCCTATTGTGATGCTGATTGGGCCTCTTACCCTCACAGTAGAAAGTCAGCAAGTGGGTTTGTTGTTTTCCTTAGCAATACCTCGATTTCTTATTAAAAAAAAAGTAGGTTACTGTATCCTTATCATCAATTGAAGCAGAATATAGAGGCCTCAGTAGACTAACTACAGAATTGTCTTAGCTAAGCAGATTACTCAGTGAACTCACCATAAGTTCAGTCACTCCAATTCCAGTCAAATGTGACAATTTAGCAGCTATATACATTGCAAAAAACCCTATTTTTCATGAAAGAACGAAACATATGGAAATTGATTGCCGTTTTGTAAGGCAAAAACTCATGGAAGGCCTCCTTAGTCTCAACCACGTACCCACTAAGTCCCAACTTGCTGATATCTACACCAAACCCCTAACTGGATCCCCTCTTATACGAATTGGGGGTTCATTCACCATTCAATTTGAGGGGGGGGGGGGGGGGGATGGTTAACATTCGTGCTGCATCAAGCCATAAGGAAGAAGAGAAAGCTCCAAGCCAGCTATCAGCTATGCAACTTGTCAGGATTAGTTACTCTCCTGTAACTAATTACCTATGTTTACTGGGTTTGCTAGTTTTGGCGGAAAATCTTTTCTTTCATTTTCTCTTTTGCTCCAGATGTATATAAGCCTACATAACAAATTCTCTCTTCTTTCTCTCTCTCTCTCTCTGTCTCTCTCTCTCTCTCTCTCTGTCTCTCTCTCTCTCTCTCTCTCTGGCTGTACTGGAGAATTTCCAGATTTTATCAACATTTAAAGTCAAAAGCCAACCATGCATATATTGCACTTCTCTATCCTAGAATATGTGGATCTCTTGTCCATGATGTAACTTGAAACAACAAGTGTGGAAAAAGGGCAATCAATACGAGTAACAGTATCTTTTTGTGGGTTGAAAATTGTATTTTGACATTATAATTTATATTTGTTTGCGTCAGATGTATCTTGTATATGCCATATCACAATTTAGTTAATAAAAATATTCCCTTTTCCTACTGTTAACTTGTGCACACAACCTATAACAGTTTCCATGGTTGCTAGAGTACTGGTTGAGTTGATGCAATATGAAATGTGTAAAGAATAGTAAATATGATAGTTAGTTTAGATATTTTGCATGCATGCATGAGACATGAAGAAAATATGTTTTTTTTCCCTTTTAAAATTGCATATATTCTTTTGCTATTTTATGTGTGTTTTGTGTGTGTGTGTTTTTTTTGGCGGATGATTGAACCAACTCTTGCTATGCTACATATTTATAGTCAACAAGAGAGTGAAGAAAAATATAATCTATCCGCATGAAAATAACTTATGTGTATTTAAACATAATAAATGAATAACTCCTTTTATTTTTGCCAACCCTTATGAACGTTAGCAAAATTGTAGACAATATCAAATATATCTAGTAAGAAGAATGACTCTGATTTTAGATAAGTGAAAATGATCGAACCAGAAAAACTTCTAGAAGACTTGCCTTGAAATTTCTCAATGTCTACTTAGATGAAATTTCTTAATATCTTCTTATATGAACTGTACAATGAATAACATTAAATACCCAAAAATAGTAAAAATTAAAATAATTTTTCAAAAAGATGACTTTCCTCTTGATGTACATTTAAAGTCAAAGCCAACCATGCATACATTATAGATGTTTTTCATAGAGTATGTGGATCTCTTGTCCATGATGTAACTTGAAACAACAAGTGTGGGAAAATTGACAATCAATGTGAGTAAAAGCAGTTTTTTTGGCTTCATAACATCATAGAGGTAGTCATGCACCCATTCAAAATGGTCATAACCACCCAGCATCCCAAATCTCTTGTACCTTACAAACCTCCGTATAGGATTCTTAGTCGTCATACTTGTCAGAATTGAGTACCTCCTACCATATTTGCAGTAGCATTCACAATCTGAAAAACAAGGGCAAGATCTGCAAGCATGTGAATGAGTCGCTGAAGAGGGCATCACTTGGGGTTCTTTCATCTTGATTTAGGGTTGATTCCACAAATTGAAGCTCAATTCCACTCTTGCCAAACCAAATTGATGATAATTTTGATGAGGGGTGGGTGTGAAGAAAACCCTAGAATTCGGGTATGGGATGACGGATTGATGAATGAGATGAGTATATGTGAATTGGGGTTTAGCTTTGTTTTAAATCCTTCTCAAACCCAGCTGAGTGGCATTTTTAAATTTTGAAACGAATATAGTGACACGGACGACCAATTAAAAATACTAGTGGCTAGGGCTGGGCAATGGACAGGGGCCCCAATGGGTAGCTTAGATCAGGCTTGTCCAAAAAACATTGAGGCCCATTTAAAGTTTAAATGGACCGGGCTGTTAACGGGTCTCACAATTAGGGCAAAATCGGGCCGGTCACGGGCCAAATAATAGGTAATGTTTAGGGCCCTGGTTCTCGTTCTCCTTCTCCAGCAGGTTCTCGTTCTCATTCTCCTTCTCCAAATCTCCAGCAGATTCGCGTTCTCGTTCTCCTTCGATCTCTGTATCTAGCTCGCGCCCCCTCTCTCTCTCTCTTCTCCGTCTCTCTTCCTTCCCCACCGACTGCTCTGGTTCTTCGTTGCCGCTCTTTGGTCATAGATTGAAGTTGAAGCAAGGTTTTTTCGATTTGTGCTCATAGCTAGAGTCGCGGCTACTTCTTGCTTCTCACAGGTTAGCATCTGTCATCCCCATGTTGAATTTTGATGAATTTTGATGTGTTGTAGGTGGGATTTAGTCCAATTTGTTCGAATTGCTTTCTGGGTTTTCTGCTAGAGTTTTGGTTTTGGCAAGTTTCAGTCTCTGGGCAAGGTTTTCGATTTGGCTGTTGGTTGATAGTAATTAATTTTTCCTTTGCTGCTGTGTTAGACTATTGATTGTTTGGTCAATTTTGTGGTGTTTGGCGATGAATTTAATGTGCTTGTGGTTAAATTTGGAGAGAGAGTTAAATCATCTTCTACTAGCTATTGCTTTTACGAATGCAGTAAGTAAGATTTACATATGGACTTTCTCATGGTTTCATTCTGTTCTTTCTCCTCCCCTTGCCCTTCCATGTTTCTCTCATTTGTTCAAGTTTTGATTTGAAGTTTGTTGGGTTTTTAGCTTTATTGCTCTAGAATCCAGAATATTGTTTGGTTGTGAGAATTGTGGTTGTTAAAATGGCTTTCAAGGTTTTTAGTTATTATCATCGTTAATTTGGAATGGTTCAATGGTGTATTTTGAATTTGAGCTTATTGTAATTTGGATTACAATTGGTTGTATATTTTCTAACTTTAAATTTGGACTAGTTTAGCTTGATTGGAAAATAATAAGGACATTAACCAAAAACACTCATTAGGTGATAATGGGCGGGCTATGGGCGGGCCGGGCTTATTTGGCCCATAACCCGGCCCGGCCCGTTAACAAATATATTGAGCCCGACCCGGCCCGCTTAGTTCATGGGATGGCCAAGTCCGGCCCGGCCCAGTCCGTTGCCCACCCCTACTAGTGGCCTTATTGACTTTTTTACACAATATAGTGCCATTTTTGGGCAAGATCTCAATAAACTTCAGAAAGTAGTGAGAGATCTGAAAAGGGACAGGCTAAGCTAAATATCACAATTGGGAATTAATAAACTAACAAGCATATGAAATTACAAGTGAAGAAGCCACGATTTTATCACAATCGCATGAATAACTAATATAATCCCTTTCAAACAAACACCGGAAGAAATATGCAAAACACTTCATATAATCATATGTACATTAGAAAATAAGGGCATTCATCACATTTACCTTGGTCAAGAGATTTAATTTAATAAACAAAAATTCATTTGAAGCAACATAAATACTTGTGTAGGATGGTCTCACAATAATTTATCATAAGAGCATCTACATGACCTGTTTTTCTGTTTGTAGTTTCGGCCAACGGTTAATAAGTACATGATCCATTGCATGACTAGTTATCATGAGATCATTTCATGCAAGACATGCTAGTGAATTAATATGTAATTACAAGCATAGAGCAATCAAAGTATAGCTTAGAAGTAGAGAGCACAGTTAGATTTTCTTTTTCTTTTTAAATTAGAGTTGGACAATCCTTACTTTGTTGGTCGCAGACTTTAATAATCCATACTAAGGAAATAACGTCCAACACTCTGTACCTTGAGGGTATTTACCTTGTATATGAAATCACGGAGGCAAACATATTTTCATATAGTAATTTGATAACCTTGTAACTTATTTATAGCACATAAATCACAGTGTTGGAGAACGTGAAGGAAATATATTGCATATATGTATAATAAATAAGCTATCAAATCATGAAGTTGATGAGTTGAAGAATTTCCGACCCAGTGTTCATATAAGCAAACCAAATATTCTTAAAATTTAAGGATGCATTAACATTACAATATAGTTGTCAAATGTAAGTGGTGATACTAAAAAAGTGGAGGAAAATATGTTACATATGTAATAAATAAATCACAAGGTCATCAAATTATTAAGTTAAAATATGTTTGACTCGATGACGGTTGTGAGATTTAGATAATGAATGGCTCATCCAAATCTAACAGTTTGACCTTGTATACATATAGTAAAATGTATTACAAGTAAATTACATATACTTCCCTATATATCCGCCATTAGGCCCCCTCAATCTGATTGGGGTGACAGCGGACATATTGTTTGTATGTAACATAAACTAGTGAGATGACAAGTCTTTGGTGAAGATATCAGCACTTTATAACTGAGTAGGGATATATCAAATGATCAAATCTCCATCAGCAACCCACTCCCAGACGAAATGATAGTCCACAACAATGTGCTTAGTACGATCATATTGCACAGGATTGACAGACATATATGTAGCACTAAGGTTGTCACAGTAAAGGTGAACTAGTGTAGAAAGAGTCACAACAAGGCCATATATGAGTTTACGAACCCATATGGTCTCAGCAATAGTACAACCAATCGTCTTGTACTCAGCCTTAATGGAGGACTTGGAAATGGTGGGCTGCTTCTTGGAGCACCAGGTGATAAGGTTTGGGCCAATGAAGAAGGCATATCCCATAGTAGAATGGTAGGAGTCCTTGCAACCAACCTAGTCAACATCAGAGTATGCCACAATGAGTGTACGAGATGATGCTGGATGGAACTGCAAACCATGCTCTAAAGCACCCTGTAAGTAACGAACAATACACTTGACAGCGTGGAGGTGAGTAGTATGAGGAGCATGCATAAACTGAGAAACAACATGTACTGCATGTGTAATGTCAGTTCGAGTCATAATTAATTACTGTAAAGCTCCTACCGTACTCCTATGCTGAATGAAGAAAATATCGAAAGGGAACAAACCACCTGAATGTCAAGGGATTAATTAAGATCACCAAGATATTTCATGCAAATTGCTTAGAAAGGATAGTAGTAAATATGTGAAGCATAGCTTCGAAATTTCCTTTTAGAACAATGCCATCAACATAGAGGAAAAGGACCAAAATATAAGAGTCAGTGCGAGCAATAAATATGGAAGGATTAGCATGACTACACAAAAAACCATTAGACAGTAAAAAGTTGCTGAAATGGTGAAACCAAGCACGAGGTGCTTGTTTTATCCCATATATGACCTTTTTCAATTTACAGACATGCCTCAAAAACGCTAAGTGAACAAACGCAGGAGATTATTTCATGTGAATTTCCTTAGTTAGATTGTCATGTAAGAGTGCATTGTTAACATCTAACTAGCGGATAGACCAACAAAAAGAAACAGCTAATAATAGAAGAAGACGAATAGTAATAGGTTTTATAATAGGACAGAATGTTTTATGGTAGTCAATACTTATTTTTTGATGAAAGCCTTATGCCATAACTGTGCTTTGTACCTCTCAATGCTCTCATCCTATCGATATTTTATTTTATAAACCTATTTACATCCAATAATATTGTAGCCAGAAGGAGGTGATACTAATTCCCAAGTGTCATTGGCAAGAAGCGCACAATATTCCTTAGTCATGGCTTCAACCCACTTAAAGTATTTTGAAGCCTTAGCAAATGAGGATGGTTCAACTTCAGCAATGGAAGAGACAAGAGAAGGAGTATCTTAGGCTTAACAATACCATATTTGGCCCGTGATTGCATTGGATGGAAATTTATAGGATGGGAAGGATAGACGAGATCGAGTAAACTTGAAATAGGAGTGGGGAAGGAAAAGGCTGGAGACTAGCACTCGACTCAAAATCAGGCTCATCAAACGGGTTGCATTGAGCGAGCGAGGCAGGAGGCCATGACCCAGCGGAGAAAATGGCTGAGGGGGCTAGCGTTGTGAGCTTGGAGACAGCAGGAGCCAAGCCAGTGTACAAGGTGACATGACTGGGCTGAGTTTGGGCATAGCTAGCATGGTACAAGGACAGGGGAGCAACGAGCCCAGTTGGAGAAAAGGCGGGACTAGGCTGTTGGCATAGCACAGCAGGAGCCTGGTGTAGCGGGCTGACACGAGAAATGATCGAGGCGAAGACACTGACCCACCCAAGGCTGGCGACAAGGACTGTGATGGGGGAGACTCATAAAGAGACGAGTGACCCAAAGAAGAAGCAAGGGCATTAGAGGAATGAGTGAGGGTAAGGACTTTGTCAGGACTAAACTCAAAAGATTTAGAAATGTGTGCAGCTTTGCGTACTAACATGGAGAAAAGACAATGATTTTCATGGAAAAAAACATGGCAACTGATATAAATACATCCTGAGATAGGATCAAGACAGCGGTATCCTTTATCTTTAGTGATATTACCCAAGAACACACAGTGTATAGATCGTGGTTGAAGTTTATTTACAAAAGAGGCCATGAAATTAGGAAAGCAAGCACAACCAAAAGGTTTATGAAACGACTAATCAGACACTCTTTGAAATAACACTTCAAAAGGTATTTTGTTTTGCAAAACAGGGATTGGAAGTCTATTAATAGTATAGACAACCACATAAGCAGCATCTAACCAAAAATAGGCAGGCATCGAAGCATCAATTAAAAATGTATGAGTCATTCCAAGTATGTGCTGATACTTGCGTTCAGCGACCCCATTCCATTATTGAGTGTTAGGATAAAATTTATGAAAATAAATGTCAGGATTTGCAAAACATAGGAGTGTTATCAAATTCCCGCCCCCAATCACTCTGAAACATTTTGTTGTTACAATTAAAAAAGTTTTCAACCCAAATTTTAAATTTAGTAAACAATTCATAAACTTCAAACTTACGTTTCATTGGATAAATCCATGTATAGTGCGAATATTCATCAATAAAAGAAACATAATATTTAAAACCATAATGAGATAACATAGGAGACTGTCAAGCATAAGAGTGAATTAACTGCAATGAAGAAACCGTTCTATGTTCAACAGAAGTAAACGGAAGTCTATGAGATTTAACTAAGCGACAAGACGTATACATATTGGAGAAAACTGATTTAAACTAAACAGAACTGTTTTTCCTTAAAAAAAGTCTAAAGTATGAGCTCCAAAATGCCCTAAACGACGGTGCCAAAGGTCGTCAGGCTCCGTCAAAGTTACATTAGTAGGAACTATGACGGGTAGTGAAGGAACATGAACAGCATATACTAGACCCGAACTCAAAGCCTGCATAAGAAACATCACCTGTGGTGTTGTCCTAAACATGAACACAGGAAGGGTCAAACACAACACTACAATTGTTATCCCAACACAACTGCCTGACAGAAAGCAAGTTATGCTAAAGTTTAAGAACATGAAGAACGTGTTTGAGGGTTAATGGGCGGTGATGGGTATGAAGGACACAAGTTCCAGTATAAGCAATGGGGAGTAGTGTACCATCGCTAACTTTAGCCATAGCATTGCCAGAATAAATGGACTTAGAAATTAACTCACCATCATCAAGTGCCATATGAGAGGTCGCGGCTAAGTCAGGATACCAAACGTGTTCATCAATAGACACAAGATGGAAAGTAACATATGCTGGGAGCACTGACTGTGAACGGGGAGTCTAGTGGTTCAGATAATTCATTGTTGAATGGCTAAGGGCATGAGAAATCTGACAGACAATATTACAGTGAGAGCCTAAGATTCCCTTAGATTTATTAGTTCTTGCAAATGAGTGATTAGTAACCGAAGTAGAGGTGCAATAAGTACTAAACGATGAAGCTATTGTATTACATTAAACAGTACCTGCTGGCACGCTCCTAATCTGCTGAGATTGGGAAGTCTGAGAGGAGGCATTTTTATTTTGTTCCGATTGTTGTGACCATGACCACCTTTGTTACGATTATTGTGATTCCCTTTTTTATTACCATTCCCTTTAGCACCCTGCTGCCTTTGAGCATCACCAGTGTTGGCAACAAATGCTTGAAGAGTAAGGAGTGTATGATTTTTCTTATAATTGAGAAGTTGTTCATAAAACAATAGTTTAGATCGTAAATCATTAAAGGAGGTAGAACTAGGGAGCATGGAAAATGTTATAATAAATGAATCATAATCCTTAAAATAAACCGGCAGTTGTAAGCTGAATCAATTCAAGATCCGATATAAGAGATTGAATTGCAGTGAGGGAATCAGCAATAGTCTTAATAGTCCTCTAATACAAATCCATGGTCTGACTACCTTCCAAATGAATATTAGTGAGCATTCATTTGAGATCAAGTGAGCGTGCCAAACTATCCATATTAAATCGTGATTCTAGACATTGCCAAACTTGTAATGAATGAGTCAAACCATCTGCCTTGCTTAGATTATGCTTAGAAATTGTAGCAAATAACCAGGCATATACCAACTGGTCAACGCGAAGCCAGTAGGAATAACCAGGATTCACCTGAGGGGTGCCGTGAACCGTAGGAACATGAGATGGCGGCAGGGAGATAGAACCATTGAGCATCTCGTACAGCTGATGCATGATGAGGAAGCCAGTGAATTGGGTACGCTATGATAAAAAATCATCAACTGATGCCAAAACCGTAGTTACATAAGTCATGACATTCACGGTCCAAATAGTCTGGGGCAACGATGGCAGGCACCCAAGCATGTCCAGCGGCAGGCCGATGGGTGAAAGCCACGTCAAGTCAGCGAACCCAGTCTACGGGAAGGGTTGTGTCACGAAGAAGGGTGCCGTGAGCGGTGGTATAGCGGTGGATGCACCAGCCTCCGTGAACGATGTTGGCAAAGTCGGCGGTGGAGTAGGGGTCCAGGTAAAGCACGGACGTGGATGAGAGACTGCCGAGGAAGCTGGGGGTGGGGGTGGGGGGGTGGTGGAGTAGGAAACCCAAGCCCAAGAGGAGCTGAGTAGAGCACCGACGAGGCCGCCGGTGAGGGCTAGAAACCGGCTGGGAGGGTCACACAACTGGTGAGGCAGGTGTGGAGTCATCAGAACCCACCGTGGAGGCCATGGACACCAGTCAAGGGATGGCGGAACCCTCGCACCGCAGAAGAACAATAGCAGAGGAGCTGGGTTTGTTGCTTGGGAAGCAAGGCAGTGAGGGCAACGGAATTTTTTTTTTTTGGGAATTAGGAGCAGAGAGTTTGGAAGATTCTTTCTAACTCTGATACCATGTGAGATTTAGGAAATGAATGGCTCACTCAAAGTTAGGAGCCTGGCTTTATATATATAGTGAAGTATATTACAAGTAAATTACATATACATCCCTATATATCCTCCATTAATGATGTCTCTCTCAAAGTATAAGATGTTGTGTACCATTTTGATTAAGAATTATCTGCATCAAAGACCTTGAAATAAAATTATCAACCCCCAAAAACTCTTTAAATTACAGGCAGTTAGCACACTTTAGTCAGAAAATGAAAGCATCACTCTCCACCCAAAAAAAAAGTCTTTATTCAAGCTTAAAACTAGCTAGGAGCCTTTCAAATAAAATAACACTATTCGTACCAGCTGAGACAAGCTCGGTTGTTACTAATAAGGGCAGCTTGCAAAATACTTTGGACCTGGCCTTTCACTTGTCCTACATCAATGGATAAGAGATAGGGATGCTCTATTGACATCCACAAAAATAGTTGTGATGTTATTGATCATTGTTTAATACTATCCTCTCGTTAGGTTTTGGTGGGACACAAGTAATATCTCTTCCAAGTCATCTGCGTTCATATGCTCATGAAATGTGGATTTCTAATCTTTGTTTGATCTCTTATGTACATATATCTTATCTTGATGAAGGTTGCATCAAAAGTTTTTCATATTGATGAAAGTTGCGTCTCTATCAACTCGATGATCACCGTATTAACTACATAGAGTTATAAAACTATCAATCAGTTTTGACAATATTATGCTTCCATTTTGAGTAAATGATTCATCAATTTATGTCACATAATTGATATTTGAATGTGATACATGAAATTTTCAATTCACGTTAAAACGAAAATTAAATTAATAGTTAAAAGAAAAGTTAACTTGGGTGCATGGTCAAACAATTGTTTGGAAGTATTTTTTTGGTCGAAAAGACTAATTTGAAAAGACCAATTTTATGAGCTTTTTGCAAGAATTTTTGTTTAGAATTAACTTTTTTCTCATAAATTTATCAGAAATAACCAATTTTACTACACATTTTTCTACAAACAGATAATTCAAATATCTAATAATTAGCAGCTAATATAAATAAACGACAGCTAATATCTATTTGTCAAATAGGGAATTGGTAAAATTAATCCACCCCTATTCAACAGTTATACTATAGATTGGGATCTATATAGCCATGCTACATGTCATCAGAGGGTTGGGCGAAAGCGAGACATTTGTGGAGGGTTTAGAGAACAAAGAAAAAAAAAAGGAAAAAAAAGGAACTGGAACTTTAGATATAGATTAATAGCACACAGGTAATGTTATTTTTTACATATGACCATAAATATAGCTCCAGGCTCCTAGAATCGGGTGCATTGTTTTCCTCCCGTTATACTTCACATGGTATCAGAGCCAAAAAGGCTCTAAACCTTAAACTTAAACCTAGTCGGCTCCTCCTTTCTTCTTCCCAACGTCTTTAAAACCCTCAAAGCCCCAACCAGGACCCTAGCTGCCTCACCATGATTCGTGTTGATTTGGCTTCTTCCACCACCATGGTCACAACCTTCTCAAGCTTCTTAGACATGTAGCAACACTCTACTCCTGTGTGGGTTGGTGTCACCACACTAGTTTGTGCCCATTGACTCCACTACCCATTCCTGAGTCAGCCGCAGCTCATGGTGACTCGATCTTCTCTAGTTCTCATGGTGGCTCAGTCTTCTCCGATAAAACGCAGCTCAACTTTCTGCCGCCAACTCCCCCCGCCACTTCTCTTCAGCCATAGATGTTTTGTCCCTTAGTTTTAGGTGGCTACAAGCCTAACCCACCCTTTCCTTGCCCTTCTCTTGATCATCACCAAGTGTGTCCCAACTTGCCTCGATTTATTTAGATGTCCTGCTCTAGCACTAATTTCCCGTAGGCTTTTTTTTTGAGTGGTATATCGAAGTCCACCTGGTGGTCGTCCCCCCTTGGTAACTACCAAGTACAAACGGTGGTGATCTGATGAACCTCTATTTTGACATCATTTTAGCCCCTATTTGATCCCTTTCTTTTATTATTTTTATGTCAAATCTTGATGAGAAAGGGTTAGATTATTCTCCTTTGGTCTAAATTGTGCTTATATAATGGTGCTTCGTAATTTCAGGAGTTGCTACCGAGAAAACGAGAAAATAGGCTAATCTTGGTAGAAATGAGGGCTAAGGCGAGGTCGGTCGAAGTTCAAGGGAATGCTAGAGAACTGGCACAGGTACCCCATGTCAGGTGGCACGAACGTGCCACTACAAGACCTCAGTAGTTCGCTATAAAAGCCGTTTCCAAGATTATGTTTAGAGGGGCTTCTGCTAGGTTTCTTTGGGGTGTGATTTAGGCTTCCTCCTCACACTCCCAAACCCCACTCGGGGGAGAATAATTTAGATTTAGTTTATGTATACTTTGTACAAGATCGATCGATTTCGAGATTCAAGTATAAGTTCCTCTTCTCTTTCTCTCTTTAGTTTCATGCTTTTAGTTTCTTTGCTAGTTTATTAGTTCTTTGTTTTGCTTATATTTTGACATTCATCGTGATTGAATTTGTGATCTTTGATTGGGATTAGCCTCTTGATGGCTACTTGATCTTATTTAGGTCCTTACCCACTTTGTTTATGCAAGAAGTTAGAGTTTTTCCCTCATGCCCACCAGGTGTTCGATGAAATGCTTGAAGGAACTTTCATCCGTGTTTTGCGAAAATTGACTTATGCTGAAAGGTGCGGTTGATTGTCTAGTGTGGGTAGAGAAGGTAGCTAACATTTGGACATGAAAATAGTTTGAATCTCAACTAGGTCAAAGGTTGCTAATCTTGTAGTTTAATTGAGCTAACCCCATGAAAATAGGTAGTTAGAACAATTAGACTATCCTATTGACCCTTGAGAGAGGGCTTGGATGGTCTTTAATGATGCAGTCGATCAGCTCTGAATACTAGCATAACTTGGGAAGTGAAGGTTTAACTTGATTAATTGGCTTATCTTAGGTTTAATCACAACCTAAGTCTCTTTTTGTTTGCTCACTTTAGTAGTTTAATCTTTCTTCCCTTCACCCCTCTATCTTGCATAGATTGATATGCTTGAGTCAGCTTTGCTACTTGAAAACATAACTTCCTGTGGAATATGACCCATACTTGCCGGTCACTAGCTACAACTACACCGTGCAGTTGCGGTAAATTTTAACGTAACATGATGTCCCTCCACTGCCCTTGTTGTTGTGGACCATCAATATCACGACATAGGTTACGATGATTCTTACCACAGTGGACGATTACTTATCATGGGACAACTAGTTTACCTGCTTTGTGATTATACACCAGTTTCACGGTATGCTTGATGGTTCAATTCTGCAGCCAAAGTCTATGGTTTTTGTTGACCTGGCGTCCATGAGCCTAATCTGGTCTACTCCTATTGGCTTCGAGTTGATCCGCTTATTCGGGCTTGAATCTTTGCAACTATGTCGAGTGAAACATTGTGTGAGGAACGCAATCTTCAACATGCTTTACCTATCTAGTAGTATCTAGCTTCTACTTTAATATTGCTAGTTTGACTAGAGTGCTAGATCTTAAATGTATGCTCACTAATGTTTCTAAGGGTGATGATCAGCCTAAAAGACTATTTGCGCCATATTAAGACTTTTGTTGATTCTCTCAAGGCAATTCAAATCGAGTTCCATTTCTGACCTCGGATTACTTCAATTTATCACTTCTTGGCAACCTCTTTATTATCATAATTTTGTCGCCACATCCTCTATGATACTTGGAAGTCATACTGTTGATGATTTAAGGTCAAAATCGATTTTTTATGAGCCATGGTTGAAGTTCTAATATGCTAGGAAAGTTACTACTCATCAGGCCTTAGTCAACACCGTTAGCACGGGCACTACCAATCGAGGGTGTGGGTCATGTTCTCAAGGTGGCGGCAATGGCAAAAGGAAGTCTAATGATGGGCATCGAAATTGCAATAACAAGGATGAGGACGAGGATGAGGATGAGGATGATGACACTTTAGGACCACGTGATCAAAGGACAATCAACGAGGGGTTAAGTAATAAATAGCCATTGCATTATGCCACCAATCTACACCTAGGCACTCTTGGTTTTTTATTCTAAATGCTTGTTTAGAAAAAAAGTTTGATTTCCAAGTTTTGCTCACGTCACATCAATGCCCCTATTATTAAATCATGGACCACCTTAAAGTACTAAATTGTTAAACCTTGGCTCAATACTGTTTTTTGACATTTGGTTTCAGAATCCATCTTTATATATGAGTGTGTCGCTTTCGATTGAATTATTGATATAGATAAATCACATTTGTAAATATAAATTATGAATTTTTATATCAATGAAGAGTTATCCTATTTTTTATAGTGAAAATTAAATAAGTCAGATACATCAACAGTATTAGCTCTGTAGTTTATTAAATAGAAAATTTCTTTAAGAATAATTATTAAATACTTAAATTTAAATTCCTTATCGACCTTTGTAACTCCATCCTCACCAATAAGAAAATATATTAAAAATATCACAAAGATGTTCTCCCCCCAAAAAAAAATGTTCCTTGATTTAGGAAAGAGATAAACTAAATTTCATAACTGAGAATTATTAAACTAACCAACCAACATATACTAATAAAACTATAAATGAATAAACCATGATTTTATCACAATTGCAAGACTAAGTAATATAATTGCTCTAAATAACACATTGAGAGACATATGCAAAACACTTTATATTCTTTTCAACCTATCATAAGTACTTATCATCATTATTAAACAATGATCAACACTAATTGACACTAGTTGGCACCGATCAACACCAGTCAATATTCATCGGCACTTAACCATATTTCCTACTCACAATTTCAGTGATAGTCAACACTGATCAGCACTTATCAGCGCTGATTGGTATTTATCAGCACTCATCAGCATTGACCGCTAATCAACAATAAGTTATTTATAATAAGTTAAATAGGATATACATAAATAATGTCCGCCAAAATATGAATGCTTACTATGAAATCTATAGATGCTATAGAAAATAAATGCATTTATCAAATTTAACATGACTAAAAGATTTTAACATACAAAAGATCACTTGAAGTTATATGCAACTAAAAAGCATATAACAAAGCATAACCTGCGAATAGAGACCAAAATAGAGACTAAATCCTTTTGGAATTAGAATGTTGGTCATCAACAGTCCCTACTTTGAGGGCGTAAAATGCAGTAATCCATACTTAAAAATAACCTCCAACACACCATATCTTGAAAGTATTTATTTTGTATATGCTATCAGCGAGTTAAACATATTTTGAATTAATGATTTGATAACTTTGTATTTATTTTTCACACATGAACTATGGTGTTGGAGAACATGAAGGAAATATACTACCCATGTATCATGAATGAGCTACAACATCACCAAATTGACAGAGTTGAACTTTTCATGACTTGGTATACGTATACGTATAAAAAAACCAAATATCTCTTAAATTCAAGGACATTTTGATATGGCAATGACAGGTGACACTGAAAAAAATAAAGAAAAATTCAGTATTCACATGTGATCAATAAAGCTACAAGATGATTAAATCATACAGTCAAACTATGTTTGATTTTGTGACGGTATATAAAGAATAAATACATACAAAATATAAAACATTCAGCACTATTTTTGAATACGAATTATCGATGTTCAAACCTTCGAAATGAGGTTATTAACGTTCAAAAACTCTTTAAAATTAAAGATAATTGGCCTACCTCTATCAAATCCTATTCATAAATTAGAGCCAAAGGCCTATTAAAATTATGAAACTTGTTTCTCTTTTAAAAATAAAAAGAAAAAAATTCTTTGTTCAGGCTCACAATTATGCCCTTTCAAATAAAAAACACTGTTCATACGATCTGAGACGACAAGCTCAGTTTAGTCAGTTAGTAAGGTTAGCTTTCTTCAGTCTTTTCTACGTACACTTAGCTACACCTATAACCTCTCCACACTTGGTCAAAGAACATTCATTCTCCAATCTTATGTGATATTGACCATTGTTTAATAGTGTCCTCTCGTTAGGTTTTGGTGGGACACAAGTAGTATTTCTTCCAAGTCATCTGCGTTCATATGCTCATGTAATATGGATTTCTAATCTTTGTTTGATCTGTTATGTACATGTATCTTGTCATGATGAAGGTTGCATCAAAAGGTTTGGTCTCTATGGACTTGATCACCACATCAAATGGTATAAAATTATCAAAATATCAATCAGTTTCAATCAGTTTTAATGATACAGATATACCCTTATGATGTAAGGGTGTGAGTTAAATAATTTTTTAATATATTAGTAATGGAATAGGTTTTTTATTAAAAAAAGTAAACAATAAATTAATATATTATATTATTTTGTTGATTCAAAAGTAAAGCAAGTCTTTTTTAGTTTTTTCCCTATTAATAACATACATTTTTATTCTTAATTAATATCTAACTCATATTCTTGGTTGTATTTGCATCATAAAATCAGAAATATTTTATGGTAAAATTTTATTATTAAATAATAAGAAGGTATATGAGAAGTTACCTTATTAAATAGAATTAATATTGTATTAAGTTTACATCTATCTTACATGGCCTTTTCTTTTTATTTTAAATCTCATATTGCATCCTATGTTGCATTCAAGTATCTTACATGGTTATTCTCTCCTACGTGGCACTCTATGCGGCAAGTTTATATGCCGCTCATATATGAGTTCAATCCAACTTTATATATATATATATATATATATATATATATATATATATATATATATATATATATATATATATATATATATATAATATATATATGATTATGTTCTATTCCTAACAGTAATGAATGAAGTTGAATAGATGATTTATTTATCCATGTTACATAATTGATATTTTGAGTATGATATATGAAATTTTCACTTCACATTAAAACGAAAATAAAATACTGAATAGTAAAAACTCGTGTCTGTAATTTTCTTCTTGTTTCTAGGCCTCTGTTTTAGCAGAGTCAAACTATTATTGACTCATAATATGGTAGAACTCTCTCATCATAAATTTTTTTCTATTCAGCAGACTCGAACTGAAATCTTGTTTGAGAGGAATAAGTGTCAAACCACTTGTGAGTCATCCTTTGTTGACAACTTGTATTTGCAACTGAATATACTATAAGTGTCATTTCAAACAACTATTCTTAGTATACTTTTTTTTTATGGGGGTTAATCTTGACATACTACTTACATAAACAAATAATACAACTAAAAAACAATTACGTAGCACACAGGGGGGGGAAAAAGCACAATTATGTAAGCCAAATAGTTGACATCTAACATATGATATTCCTAAGAAAGAGTCTATACAATCAATCTTTAGGATGGAAGTCTACTCAATCAATTAAGCCAAAAACAAAGGATTAATTGATAAATGAGGCCTTCATCAATTTCTTTTAAAAAGTGATTTTAGAGCCTTCGTCAGTAGCAATAATTGTTTGAGCAATTGCTTTATTAACATATAACTACTTAGTTGAGTAGTTAAATAGAATGTTTTAGTTAGTAAATTAGCTATCATGTTAGTTAAATATCAAAGCATATATTATTCATCTAAGAGTACATACTTCCACATACTACGTCAGCGCCACATATTAAAAATTGTCTATATGATAAATACACGCTGAAAATATATATATATATATATATATATATATATATATATATATATATATATATATATATATATATATATATATACATATACATATATATATATACACACACACACATGGCAAGTAGGAGTACATATTCTTAAATGTATGATATACATTACGGTTAAAGATGAACTCACAAACGAAGATATGGATAATCTGTTAAATATGAAATTAACTAGAGATTTTTGAGAGACAGACAAATATGCTTTTCCAACTGTTTAAAACCAATTTTATTAACCTTTTGGGAACAGTAAATATGATTAAATTGAAAAATTTGCTTGTTTAAACAATACTTTACGTAATAATAATAACCACTGTTTGTAGAGTCTATAGACATAGGTTACCATATATGGTGAATTCTTTTTAGTTTTTTTAAAAATCTACCCCTATTTCCATCAGACACTTATATATGGGCATGTTCTTTTTATAGGGATGGAACAGGTATGAAATGAGAATTAATAGAACAGAGTCCGAAGAAATGGAATGGAGTGGAAAGGACTTGTATTTTTCTTATAGGAGTCGGAAGGAATGGAATATAGGGGGAGAAAGATGGAATGATTGATATCAAAATGTTGGAAGGAGGGAGCGGGAATGGGAGGGGGTTGGAGGGAGTAAGAGGAAGTAGGAAGGAGTGGTATTTATCATTAAGGAATAAAACAGAGCATGAACCAAAATTTTCCCATAAAAAGAACAGGCCCTACTATGGACTGAGGTCTATAGGACCATCTCACATGTCACTAGATGGTTGGGCGAAAGGGAGAATTTGGGGGTTTAGGTATAGAGAATAAATAAATAAAGAACAACTACTACTCCTCTTCCTAGTACGAGTCCCACTTTTGCGAGGTTTAAAGAGACCCATATGGAGGTAGTCTTACCTCGACATACATCTCTGCTCACAAAGTGACCAATTCCAAGAGACCCACGTGATAATTTTTGAAAAATATTTTCGAAGATGAAACTATGGACAGGGAAAAGGTAATATACATGGAATACTAAAATGCAATGGCACTGAAATTATATAAAATACATAGGACAAGAGAATAGTATACCTTGAACAATCCGAGATAGTATAATAATAACTCGGTCAAGATGAGGATACTGCTAGCATACAAAAGATAAAGCAAGTTAGAATGATAGTCAATACAATACACCAACGTTCCCCCCACAACCCCCCTCCCCCATCCTGAAGCCAATGAAATGCCACTAAGCAAGCTACCTGTAGTCCTCAGCCTTAATCTTAAACCTCAATAAACTTCTAATCCTAAGCCATGTCCTCTATTAACCTTAAAATTTTTAAATCATATTTGATCACCTCGTCCCAACTTTTCTTTGGTCGACCTCTGTTTCTTCTACATTCAAGGAGGTTAATCATCTCACAACTCCTCACAAGTACATCCACAACACTCCTCCTCACATGCCTAAACAATCTTAGTCTATTCTCTCTCTCTTCTATGGCCGTCACTTTTACCGTGTTCCTAATTACCTCATTCATAATCAGATCGACTCCCGTATGACTACAAATCTATCGAATTATCCTCATCTCAACTGCCATCAATCTCTGAACTTGGGTCTTTTTTATTGGCCAACACTCTGAGTCATATAACAATACTGGTCTAACTAATATATGGTACGCTTTGCCTTTTAATCCTACAAAGATCCTATTATCATGTAACATTCCTGAAGCGTTCTTCTATTTTTGTCATCCCACTTTTATGCATTGATTAATGTCTTCACCATTATTCTCTTTCTCTTGAATGCTTGAGCTCAGATATTTTAACTTCTCAACCCTTAGTATTGCCACACCACTAATGGCAACTTCACCACCTTCTTCTGCTCCAATGAAACTACAATTTAGGTATTCACTTTTTGATCTATTGAATTTAAAACCTCTAAACTCTACTCTAAAGTATGTCTCAATTGTTCCAACCAATGTTCACGTCACCTGTAACCTCATCGATAAGGACAATATCATCTGTAAATAGCATGCACTGTGTTACCCTGTCTTGGATCCCTTTCATGAGTTCATCTATAATAATAGTGAAAAGAAATTGGCATAAACCTGATCTCTGATGGAGTCTAATGTCAATGGAAAAGTCATTAGTGTCCACTGTTAGGGTCCTAACACTCATCTTTACCCCTTCTATATATCCTTAATAATTCATATGTATGCAACCAACATTCCTTTCTTCTCCATATATCTCCATAACACTGCAGTACTCTATCATATGCTTTTTCTAGATATATGAACACTATGCAGAGATTCATTTTTCTATATATCCATATACAATTCAATAAGTCTGCTAACGAAGTTAATTGCTTCTATATGGTGAATCTATCTAACATAAAATCAAATTGATTCTCTGATAATGAACTATCCTTCCTTAACATTCTCTTTATCACCCTTTCCCATAACTTTATATTGTGGCTAAGCAGCTTCATACCTTTATAATTAGAGCAATTTTGAGTATCACCCTTATTCTTACGAAGTGCAATGATTGTACTAATTCTTCACTCTCGGAGCATCTTTGCAGTCCTAAAAATAACATTAAATAACTCTGTTAGCTATTTTAATATCTGTTCACTTCCACAGGAATTTAGTTTGTGCCTATAGCCTTTCCATTTGACATCTTCTTTAGGGTCTCAGTAATCTCAACTTCGTTGATAAGGCTGTGGAATTGATAGTTTTATTAACTCTCACAGCACTCTTGATCTTTCCTTTGTGAGTTCTTATTTATTTCGCCATTGAAGAGCTTATAAAAGTTCTTTTGCTATCGTTCCTTTATTTTGCTTCCTCTATTAGGACCTTATCGTTGATTCTCATCTTTGATGCACCTTGTATTACCCAGGTTTCTTGATCTCCTTTCCCTAACCCTTCTTAACTTAAAGACCTCCTTTTCCCCCTCTTAACCTCGAGTTTCTGATATAACATTTCATATACAGCATTCTTAGCTACTATAATTGCTTGCTTTGCCACCTTTATTGTTGACTATAACTTTCGGTATAAGTTGTATATTTTTGTGATCTCATTTCTAAAAAAAATTGCTCCAAACAAATATCTCATGTCACCGAATCTATAAACCCTGTTTTATCATACAAATGCACATTAAATAACTACATACCACCTTCTCCCAAAAAAAAAAAGGGGACACCACATTCATTTTATTTTATTCCATAAATAAGCAAAAATAATTAAAAAAAAGGTTTTCCTATCATGGGGCAAGTGGATAAGCCTTATGGATAAGAACTCCGCATTGTTTTCTTCTCTCTTTCATTTTTCTTTTATTATTATTATTATTATTCTTATTATTATTATTACAGTTTTTACTTATTTTGCCCATTTATTAATTTTATCCATCCCGTTTTCTCTGTCCTATTATTAGCCCCCATATCCCGATCACTCTCCCCCCTCTCTCCACCTATTTCTATCTCAACTCCCCATCAACCGTTCTTCTTCGTCTAATAAAATCCCTTATCTGGCTGAATATTCAATCCAGTCCAATCCAATTCTCAATCTCTGGGTAGATTTTTAAAAAAAGAAAAAAGAAAAATGGAAAGGTGGAATTGAAGAATCGATTATTTGAAGAAGAAATGTCGATCGCTTTGGAGAATAATCGAATCGAAGAAGGTGGGTTTTTGCGGCGGAATCAAATTTTAGGGTTTGTGGATTCAGGAGATCGGCCAATTATGAGGGAAAATGGGCATTCTGATGGGTGCTGTTCTTCTTCTTCGTCGTCGATTGGTAAGAACAGCGATGATTTAGAACAGGGTTGTCGTGATGAGGATGAAGAGGTTCAGAGTAAGTTGAAGAAAACGTCGTTCGATTCTGCTGTTGATGCTCTAGAACAGGCGTTGCCAATCAGGTTCTTTTTCTCTCTTTTATCTCTAAAATTCATGCCCTTTTTCGGATTTGGGGATAATAATTTGTGACTGTGGTTTGATTTCGCCTGGGTTGTTTTGTTTATCAACGAAATTGAAGTGGGTTGTTTGTAAATTTTGGATAAGTTTATCATTTTTCTTCTTTCTTTTCTGATTTTTCGTGTTAAATTGGATACTGGAAGTGCGTTTATCTTTATATTGTAGTACCTATTATCTCCTGTACATTTATTATATTGTTTGCGTTTATCTAGAAAATTGGAGTAGAGTAAATTTCTAATGCAAAAAAAAAAAGAAAATTAATTGATGGTATTTCTTTGTTCGTGGTCAGATTTGTTGTGCCCATTTGGAGGATTAAAGTGGGGTATTTTGTTCACAAAGTTTGTGATTTTTCTTTGCTTTTGTCATTTTTTTTTTTTTTTCCTTTGTGGTGTTTATTCATGAACTTGGTGATGGATATTTATGGCTTTAAAATGAATTCTTATGGGATTTTAGGTTTTCTGATATCTCTGATCTTGAGATTAGTTTGATGCAGGGGGTATTGCTATTTTTTGTGGGTTAAGGTAAATATTTTTTTTGTAATTAAATAAAATAAAATTGTCTGAGTTGATTGAGTTCGAGAGGGACCGATGAGATCTTAGCCAACTGCCAAGTGGTTGGTTAAGATTGAGGCCCTGACTACATTAGATCTTGGGTTCGATTTCTCCTTCCGCTGTTGTATTATATTGCCTTTGTGGATTGAATTAAAATATTGAGTTCGAGGGGCACATAAATTTGTTTGGAATCTGAAAAGATCCTCGAATTTGATGAGATCGGAGATTGGAACAATATTTGGTGTGCTATTTAATTAATTCAACTTCAATCCATTTGTTATAATCAGAATCTGGACTGTAGTTTAGAATATAGCACCAGTAGAAATCTTTGATTTGGTATGTTTACTCATTGTAGTCATTTTCCTCTCTTTTTTTGAAGAATAATTCTTTGGAATCCGTCTAATTATTCAATTTTTTCTTTAAAAAAAGAAAATTCGATGCCGTGGAAAGAATTGTAAATTTGCAATTTGGGGTCTACTGTTAATTCATCCATTGATTGCACCATTTGTGATCAATGATATTGTGCGAGAATTCTCCAGGGATCTGCATTCATTTGATTTGAAAAGCACCACTCAAGAAAATAAAATGCATGAAAACTACTTTGAGACCCCATGATTGTAAGGTTGAGTTTTTGTTAGTGACAAAAGAAATATATTATCATTCAGAGGGGATATATTGATTCAATTAGGGATATATTGTAGTGAATATTCTCTGATATTATCATTTTCTTAAATGTTTTCAGGAAAGGAATATCCAAGTTCTACAATGGAAAATCCAAGTCCTTTGCAAGTCTATGTGATGCGGCTTGCTCATCCATCAAAGACATCACAAAGCCAGAAAATGCACATACGCGAAAACGCAAAAGCCTACTTTCATACAGCCTCCTATACGACAAGGGCCGGACATCGTTGCTCAGAACTCCAGGAATCGGAGGGGGGATCTCGAAAAGACCGATCCCATCTAGCCGGAGCACATTAGCCCTTGCCATGGCTGTGAGCAACTATGAGGGCATCGTGGTGGAAAATGAGTCGTGCCCAGAAAGAACTCAAAGCCCGAGAACGAACCCAAGGACCCCCTCAGGCTCGCCCCCGGTATCAGCCCTCCACCCCCCGCCATGGCGGTCATTCTCCCTAGCTGATTTGCAGCATTGTGCTGTGAGTGCAAGTGTAGTGAATCCTAACTTGATGGGGAAAAGGACTAAAGCTGATGAAGTATCATGATGTGGAATTTTGATTGTGTGAGTTCAACTAAATCTAATCAGCCCCAATAACATTAGAAATAGTGCATATTTTGACAAAATCATTATCATTGAGACACTCGGTAAATTTTCAGCCTTGTATCAATGAGTGTATCACAATTAATCGTTTAAGTTTTCCTTTTATCTTTTGGTTCCCCCTTTTTTATTTTTTTTTTTTAATTTTTATTTTTATTTTTATTTTTATTTTGGGGAGAGGATGTTTCGTTATTTTAGTTGGTTGGTGGGTCGAAGAGTGATGTGAGTTGAAGATTGACAGCTTTTCTATTGACGCGTGTGTCTGCCTTTTAGGCAGCCAAAATGAAAGAAAACAAAATAAAAGATACATACTAGTCTCTCGTGGGGAATGGTAGAGCTATGCAGCATGTACAAAGTTTAAACACTCAACTTTATATATTTTGAAAGGCTTGCTTATTAAATTACTAAGTATATTTTGGGACGATAAATTACTAAGTTTTTTATATTCACTGAAAAAACAAAAAAGATCTTGCTCAGTTCTAAAATAATAGTTTCATCTAAGTAATCAAAGTTTTTAGGGAATATCATTTAGTGCATTACTTTTTGTTGATTTGAGAAGATAGATGTGAACTACAATGTTAATAATTATTAAAAACAATTTTATTTTTGGAGGAAAAACATTTTTTGGGACAAAAAGACTATATAAGATACATGACATCTTATGTATTCTCCCTCTCCCCCACCCCCCAAAAAAATAGCAACATATATATAAATATATAATATAAATATATATATATATATATATATATATATATATATATATATATATAATATATATATATACTTGGAAGATTGGGTACTTGTAGGATCTCGGGCCTAGGTGATAGGCCTAGGGCAGATTTTGATAATATGATTGGAAGGGAGTTGTTCGTTATGGCCCTGTTCGGAAAATAGCAGTTAGTTGTTATCCATTTATGTTAGCTGTTAGTTGTTAATTGTTTGAATTGGTTTGATTGTATTGGTTGTTTGAATTAGCTGTTTGTAAAAAACTGTTTGATGAAATTAATTATTTCTGACAAAATTGAGAAAGAAAAGGTAATTCTCAAAAAAAACTTCCAAAAAGCTTACAAAGTAGTTTTTTTAAATTAATTTTTTGAACTCAAAAAATTGTTTTACCCAACACCTGCATAGCGTTTTGACTAGATCAAATAGCTAATTTTAGTCTAAAAAGCTCTTTTTTGTCAAAAACTCTCCAAAAAATTATTTACCAAACAACCCCTATGACATAGTTAAGCTTGGGCTTCGCATATATGATCATGAGCTAGGTTATCCTCTCACATGATCATGGATTATCTTAGAAGTTGCGGCCTCTAAATTTTTGTATATAATTATCCAACTTATTAATAATTAGAAAAGCTTGTTATTCTCCTAGTGAGATAAAAAAAACATATTGGTTAAAAAAGACATATATGTAAGTAAAATTTGAACAATGAGAAAGGAATAAAACTAAAATCTATCATACATGAAACCTTTATCAACCTCTACACTGAGTTTGAAGTGACTTTTTCAACACTCTAAAATATGTGTTGTTTCTTCCTAAGCAGTAGGCATTTCGACCATAAAAACAGCCAAGAAAGTAGACAAATAGTGATTTAAAATATGAAGTCTTCTATGAAATCAATCTCATTATGGTTCTACAATTTAAAAACTCAGATTGATACATCACACATTCATACCGTCCCACGTTCCACCATAGCGGGGCCCTCCTGGAAATGGGTAAGGGAGGTCTGTGGCTTCATCTAGTGACAACAAAAACAAGATTACCAGCAGTGCTTGCAGCAACCTATCTTGGAATTGGGCTCCACACTGCATTGTTACTGAGATTTCTCACATTATAATGCACTATGCCAAAGCTCAGAAAGATAACAATAAGGCCACACATTTATTAGCCTGGAGAGACCGCACAACAAATTCAATTCAAGCCTAATACAAATTGGACATTTTCATGGTTTTTACCTTTCACCTTTTCTCTATCTCTTTACAGCCTTGGTGAAAAACTGGATGTCAGATACTACTGGCTACAATTACTACCACCAATCCTATCTTAAATCATAATTTCCTAGGCCTGCAGTGATTTACACACTGTTCTGAGATATTACTTCACCAAACTTGAGGAAGAGCTGGGCATCTGACGTGCTGATGGTGGGGCTTTTGATCACATGAGGCGCCCTGACGTTCGGGTAATTGTCTGTGAAGGCTGACACCCGAGCTGAGGGGAGTGAGGGAGGCATTGCCAGAGGTGTTTGCTTTGGGAGGGGTATTTCAGGAACAAGCGTGCCCAGAATGCGTGTAACTTCATGCATTGTGGGTCTGTCACTGGGCTGCTTCTTGGTGCACAGCAGGGCGAGCTGGAATACCTTCTTTACAGCCCCAAGATCCTTGCAGGTGGCGGTGACCTCCGGATCAACAGTTTCCATGACAGCATTTTTGGCTGCCTTTGATAGGATCTGTCATACAGATTTCAGCACTCTTATCATGTGTAGAGTCATACAGTTTCAAGTCTGGCATGGTTCGAATGTCATATGGATTGCAGAAAGAGAAAATTGGCGAATCTAACAACATTCCCATTGACAAACCCATGAGAAACAACAATCAGAAGCCCCAAAAAAAGGAAAAATCAAATTTCTGGTGTGTCTTTTTGTAGACTTAAGTCACTCGGTTACAAAAATTCTCAAGGCGCATACAAGAACAATAGGGTCAGAATGCAAAATCCCAGTACACAACTCCAGATAATACTTGACTTGTATCTGAACTAGGTGGAGGGCTGCTATTTGTATTACAGCATAGTAGCCATCTTATTTTAGTATGTGCTCGAATGTTCAATTTCCAGGCTCAGAGTTCCTATTTCAAAGGATTATGTTGACTTTTAAAGCCTAATTCAAAACGTCCAAGACGTTGAACCCATGCCCCAGTGTGAGATGTATGCGAAAAAAATGACCAAAGAGCTTGGCTACTGCAGCGTGTAGTAATAAGTATATGAGAAGTAAATGCTAAACTGACCAGGTGATGAAGATTGCAATCATTGTCCACTGCCTTTCTTCCAGTCAGCAACTCAAGCAGAACAATCCCATAGCTGTAAACATCAGACTTCGCAGTAAGGCGGGAAGTGCGAGCGTACTCTGGGTCTATGTAACCAATTGTTCCCATTACATAAGTTGATGTGTGAGTCTTTGATTCACAGATACTCTTTGCAATACCAAAATCAGTAAGATGTGCTTCGAAATCCTTGTCCAGTAGAATGTTTGAGGACTTCACATCCCTATGGATGATGCGAGGGCTGCAATCGTGGTGAAGATACACAAGCCCTTGAGCAGCTCCAAGTGCTATCTTAAGGCGTGTATCCCAATCAAGCTTTTTCTTCTTTGTAGGCCCTATTAGAGGTCATGAACAAGTAACAGAATGGAAAGAGACAAACCAAAGACTCAGTTTTAATACAGCATGGATGATGGGATAATTACATGGGATGCCTAGAGATACGAGCTCTGGATGGTAAGGACTGATAAAAGTTTGAAAATTAAGGTTTAGGAGCAGTGGAACTCATTGACAAAACACAAAGACACAACCTGCAAACAAAACTTCTGGTAGGATTGATAGGCTAACTAGCTCACATTCCAGTCCAGGCCAAATTCAAAGTCTCTTGTCAACAACAACAAAACCTAGTATGGGTATCGCACTATCGCCTAAGCGGAGTTTGAGGAGATGCAAATGTAGGTCGCCGGAAGTGGATTTCAAGAGACCCCACAAATCCAGTCTCCTATCAGTTTTAAAAAAGAACTTGTCAAAACAAAAAAAAGCAATCAATATTGACCAGGTGAACTTGGTGTCCCTTGGGAGTCAAAATTGGGCTTCTTGTTTCAGGCCGAGGTCAGTTTAGTTCCGGGGTAATCCTCAGGTCAAGTAATCAGGTATAGGTTTTTGGGGATACAAAACGAGAACTTGCAACCCGATTAAACTATAAGAGATAAACTTACCATGAAGATGGTCCCAAAGACTTCCATTCTCCATGTAATCATAGAAAAGTAGGTTTCCGCAAGGAGAAAGTGAGTAACCCTGCAGGCTCACTAGGTTACGGTGCTTGATGCTTCCAACTGTCTCAAGCTCCGTCTCAAATTCTTTCAAAGATTGAGGGTACTGGTAAAGCCTTTTTATGGCCACCGGTTTGCAGTTCTTCAGCATACACCTGTAAACAGTACTAGATGCTCCATGACCAATTACGTATTTCTCACTGAGGTTCTCAGTCATCCTCATGATATCATCATATACATGTAGAGCCATGTTCATATGAAGAATGACCAACTTTGGTGATGAATAATTAACCACTGCTGCATCATATACCCAGATAACAGAGGCATCATTGATGTTGAAAATGCAGATTTGTGGGGGAAAAACCTCTTGGACAGCTTGACTGTTTTTTAACAATATTTTTTAAAAATGGCTCATAAAATATGCTGGCATGATCACAAAGGCAAGAAAAATGCACATTGTAGTGCTGACTGTATACCTGGTTTCTCCACTGAGCCATCAAAAAAGGGAGCTGGATTTTGAGTACGGCAGGCTGCAGCTAGTATCATAAGGAGAATCACAAGTGCCCCCAATGCAATCCCTAATATAGCAGCTTTGGGTATTGCAGCTGCACACATACCAACAAAAATATAACTGCTTTGAGATGAAATATCACTGACATACCAAATTGTTTCCCATTCTTTGAAATTTACCTCGTTCTGCAGGATGAGAATAATGACACGCTGAGCCACGCCAATATCCACATAGATTAGGGTTTCCAATAAAGCTGTGAGAAGATATAAGAAATATTAAGCAAGCACCACAAGGACTTTTTTTTAAAATTTAAAAAGAAAAAAAGTGATGATAGGGATCCCTTTCAAGAAAATTGTTTGTGCAGCCTTTCTAAAAAAAGCCCCTTTGCTTGCTAATGGTAAGATGGTCTACATCTGGATTCTGGATATTGCTAGAACTCAATTTGGCAGATATGACATGAGGTATATTGTTAGTATTACTTGACCAAGAGATGAAGAAACTGAGGCATACAAAAGGTTTTGTAGTCAAACCAAGAGCCTCTTACCTGTTTGGCGAAAATCTGGAGAAGTTGTTACTTCTAGTAATGTCACCAACCAAGTTATTGTACGAGACATTTCTGAATGAAACAATACGATTAAATTAAACAAATGACATGATGTTCTGGATGAAGAGGAAGCATTTAAATTGTAACAGGGACTTCTTCAGAAGAAAGTATTGAATAAAATTTACAATATGGCAAGGCTGAGACAGTTCATCAGTGACATCACATCCCCAGATAAATGGTTGTGTTCCAATCTCCTGTAATCATTCATCATGAAAGACAAAAATATTTGAAGAGGCTATGAAGTGCAAATTGAGGATTTTTAGTATCTTCAGAGAAACTTACAGAGAGAACAAATTCTGTAGCTGACCAAACTCCTGTGGAATTATACCAGAAATCTGATTACTAGAAAGATCTCTGCAAGGCAGAAGCATCAAACAGATGTCATATTAGAAGAAACTGCTACAACATATAGGTTTGCATTAATGAAAGAGCAGTGTCTCACATATCCAATATACTTCTAAGATTGCCAAATTCAGCTGGGATAAATCCACCTATATCATTTTGGCTCAAGTTCCTACAGCAAAAAAAAAAACAACATAAGCAAGGTGACATGCAATTTCTAAGAACCACTCTCCAAATGGCGAGAAATACAGCTTTAGAAGATGTTCCAAGTCTCCAAGGGGTGATGGGATAGAACCGCTGATTTTGTTGTCAGAAAGGTCCCTGAAGAAAGGCAAACTCATCATTAATAGCTCAATCTACAGGAGGGAAACAAGCAAGCACTGCTGTTCTAACTCAGCCATACCCATGTTGAAGTGTGACTCATCAGAACTTATATACGCGTTAGATTTGGCCTTTTTTTAAAAAAAATGTTAAGTGTTTTTAGTCTAAAGCAACGCCAAATTCTTATACCCATGTTGGAGTATGAAATGCCCAAGTACGTGGAGCTAAAGTGATCATGATGAGCTAATGTGATATACCAAGCAATGTGTAAAAGTATAAACAGACACAGCATAGCATATAAACTTACAGCGTGTCAAGATTCCCCATCCGTGATAGCTCGAGCGGAATTGGACCACTAAGATTATTGGATGACAGATTCCTAGGAGAATACAAGCATAAGGACTTGAGGTTACACCAATCCCAGACATTAATTCTTTGCCAGCTAAAGAGGCTTAGAATCACGTACAAGTATGTCATGCGCTCAAGGCTCTGAAACGTGGGGGGGATGGTTCCATTCAACTCGTTACCATGTAGATTCCTGTCATCACAAAAGTGTATCAGCCATCGGAAGTCAACTTCAACAAAGCTAGAAGAAATAAAACGGTAAATACAACTCACAAGCTATTGAGATTTGCACATGAGCTCAGATTTTCAGGTATGGGGCCTTCAAGGTGGTTGTTTGCTATATTCCTGAGGAAATGAAATCGGTAAAATTCCTGCAGATGGGATGTTTCACACAGCCAAAGTTAATGTCATACACTTACAGGTCAAACAGATCAGTCAGCTTCCCTAGTTCTGAAGGAATGCGCCCCCTGAGCTCATTGTCATTTAGTTCCCTACGTAATCAAAATTGAGTAAATGTGAGATGTGACTTTAGAAGTGATGCTCAAAAGCGACATCATTGCACCATACAGATGATAGCTTGTGCGATTTTATGCACCCAATAGTAGCTATTGACAAGATGAATAAATGTGGCTGAAGAACAAAATTCCTAAAAATTGATCATACAATACATACAAGTAGTGAAGTTTAGTCATATTTCCAAGCTCTGGGGGAATTGGGCCAGTTAACTTGTTGCCATGCAAATACCTGCACATTAAGTCGAATAACTAAAAACAAGCAAAGCAGAAGCGCATAGACAAAAACTGAAGACTAGTAAATAATTGAAACTAATCCACGATGCAGGCTATAAGAAAGAATAACAGGGAACACAAAATGAAAATGTTGAAGTATCAACTAACAATTTCTCAGTATAACTCAAATTTCCCAAGATGGGCGGGATTATTCCAGTCAACTTATTTAAGCTCAAATCTCTGCAAGATAAAATAACAAAGCAAGACAATTAGATAAGAAAGGTAACGACGGATAAAATTGTAATAATAACACAATTTGTGTTTTAGGCTGCGTATATATCAAATGTAGCGAAGCTAAGTTCGGCTCAATGTATAATGCACTCACAACACTGCAAGTGCCTGCATCAAGCCGATTACTGAAGGGATCTCTCCTGAGAGTTGATTTCCTTGCAATGACCTATTTATCGATGAGAAAAATCATTTAGTCAAAACATATTGCGGTAAGAAAAACTGCTTTTACTAGATGGAGAAAGATAAGGTTTGCATGCACATACAAGGTTGCCACCTGCAAGAAACCAATGTTGAACGGGATCTCCCCAGTCAGCTGGTTGTATGACAAGTCCCTAACAACACAAGAATAAGATTACTTTTTTCACAAACAAGTTTAATAAGAAAAAGTAACTGCCCCCTATTGAATGAAGTCAATCACATACAACACTTGGAAGGCAGTGCAATTGCCAATGCTTTGGGGAATACTTCCAGTCAAACTGTTGTTCCTGACATCACTGCATGTTTTCGAAGACATGCAGAAACATTAACAGCCTGGAATACAACACAAATTCAGAAGCCTAAATCACTCAAAGTTAAAATACACATGTATGTTATGTGTGCGTCCAGGTTTCTGGCTTTGCTATATTCTGAAAGTTATCTGTTTTTTGGTCCAAATGAAGTGTCAAGTGTCGTATCTACATTGGACAATCAAGTGTCAATCATGATACTTTGGAAAAGAAAGAGTCCAAGTAACATAGGCAGAAACAACTCATTGCCAAAAGTTCCAGAAGACTTACAAGTACCACAACCCTTTCAGCTGGCACATATCAGGTGAAAGTGTTCCGACCAAATTGTTACCCCGAAGCCCTCTAAATTTGGACAAATGATAAAGCAAAAAAGACATGGTTGTCAATAGACGAATCCTGAAAAGGGTCTGTACCAATTTGACTGCAAAAGTACCCAATAAATATGGTTCTAACTCACAGGTATTGCAAAACCTCGTTCCAGTAAATAAGTCTAGGAATATCCCCTGATAGATTGTTCTGTGCCAGGTCCCTAAAACACATAACACACACACAAATTTTCATCACCTCCAAAATTTTGAATGGCCAGAGAACCAAAGCATTCTTTTTTCTTTTCCTTTTTCTAACTAACCCATAGAAGGATCAAGAATCTTACAAAATTTTCAAATTTGGTATCTGAGAGAGGGTTGAAGGGATTGGACCCGTCAATCGATTGCTCTTCAAAATCCTGGAAAATTATTATGACAGAAGTGCGGATGAATATATGCCAAAAAATTAAGAACCAAATGTACTCTACAACGTCAAATGGGTCCTTACAAAGTTTCCAGCTGTTTCAACTTTGAGATCGAGAAAGGTATGTCTCCTTCAAGCTCATTGAATGATAAGTCCCTGAGATAGACGATAACAAATTTTTGATTAAGGGTCTTGATAAGTATGGCGCGACAAGGACAGTGTATAAAATCCTATAATGTTGATCATGCAAGAGCAAATGCTAAACATCAAAGAACAACATACAAGCTTTGCAGAAGGGAACAATCTCCAATCTCATCCGGGATTTGACCTGAGAACTTGTTTCGACTAAAATCACTGTCCAAAGAAGCGTAGCATTATATCAAAGGGTTTATCAGAAGTACAAAATGGGGCAACCAAAGCAGTGCAAAAGGCGAGTAGAAGGTAGTATAGTGTACATTGATAGCAAGCCATTGAGACCTCCTATGGCTGATGAAATTTCCCCATCAAGATTCAGTCCTGAAAGATTCCTACATTGATCCCACCAGCCCAAAAGGCACATGAAAATGTCAAAAACTTTATACCAAGAAAAACATCATAAAGTTCAATCAATAGATACCAAACCCAATAATGAGTCATCCCACAGATTCCACATGATATAAGCATTATTGGTGAATCATGAGGAAGAAAGTGAAGTTACTCACAAGGCAATGACATTGAAGGTGGCATTATCACAAGTGACTCCTCTCCATATACAGTAGTCTGATGAAGGTGAATCTGACCAGTCATATAATACGTTGTCTACGTCCCTAATTGACTTCTTAATTTCCAACAGTGTAGCTCCTTTAAACATTCAAAAAAGGGGTCAAAATCAAGTTGATATAATAATACTCTAATAAGATAGCAAATGAGATTTCATATATCCAAAGACTGCCCTTTATTCGTTGTAAAGGAGGGGTGGGTGGTGGGTCAAAAATAAAAGAAAAGATAGGCAATACATAGAAAAAGGGGAGAATGATAGTTGAGAGATCACACTCAAATGATAAGACTAATCCTCGGCAAAAACTCCTAAAAAATAACGGCTCAACATGTTAGTTACCCTAAGCAAGAACAAATGGTGCCCCCTGATAATTGATAATTGGAGCTCTTAAGATAATGAAGAATATAATAAGAAGAGAAGGGCAGCTAAAAAGTATAAAATAGACAACACAGATGCAGAAGGGGGCGAAATCCCGATAGTAATAGAAAAAAATTAAATTAAATTAAAACAGAATGAGTCTTACTATTTTATTAATCACACAGAAGTAGCTGGATTAAGCATTACTTAGACACAGACAAGAGCTGCAAGTATTTTAAAACAATAATTCAGAGAAGAAGAAGATGAAGAACTTACCATCGTCAGAGTCCACAGAACCCAAGCAAGAGAGCATGAGAGAGATCACAAAAAGCAAAGCGTGAATAGAATTTCGCCATTGATGGAACCCAGAAGAAAAAACCACCTTCATTTTTCTTTTTTCTTCTTTTTTGAGACCAGAAAAGTTAAAACCCACTTCAATCCACGAAGTAAATTTGCAAGATTCAGGGGTATAACAAAGAAGATTGACCTTATCTACCCTAAAGATGCAACCTTTCTTCTCTGGGTTATCGGCATTGAAAGCAATTACTGTTGTTTGACAGTCAAAATGGATGAAGACCCAGTTTATATTTTTGCAAGCCAAGATGCATGCAGACTACTGAAGTTTGCAGAGAAGAGAAATCACGATCAATTTGCCATTTTAATCAATCTCTCTCTGTATGTTCCTCTGTTTTACCTGGAAATGGGGTCACCCTTTCTCCCTTGAGAACAAAGCTCAACACAATGGGCATTCCCATTCCTCCTTACACATTGAATGACAGAGAGAGAAAGAGACAGAAAGAGAGAGAGAGGATTTGATAATGATAATAACGCAGAGAAGAGCAACCCAATGCTGCCAATTTCATTCAAAGACCCTGCCTACAACAGCTCTTCTTTTCACTCTCTCCCTACTTATGGAGGACACTGGGACAGTGATTCTCCCTCCCTCTCTCTCTCGCTCTCTCTCCCCCTTGGAGTACAGTTCACTAGGACAGTGACAGTATGCAGGGCGTACGCAGCTATCCGCCCAGCGTTTCAAAAAACAAAAAAACAAAAGTTGATGATGACAAATGTTTCATATCAATACTACTACAACAACAGCTTGCAGTGAACTGTTTTATATCAATACAAATTAATTTATAATTAAAAATTACTAAATTTTTAATAATTTTTGATTTGATATTTTAGTTAATATAAATTATTTTATTCAATCTATAATACTAAAATTCCTCCACAAATCAAGCGTACAATTTATTTTAAAACAACCGTTATTGGTATCAAAATATTTATCATTTTCTTTTAAAAAATACTTTAACAGTCATTTTAAATATACCGGCAAAAAATACTGTCTGTTAGAACTAACATGATGGGGGCCCAATATAGACAATCTTATCATTAAAGTTGATGCATTTTATATAGTTTTTTTAACGATATAAATATAATTTTCTTCAATAATTGATCAACTATCTCCAGCGGTCTTGCAGCCATATCATCCACGGACCCATAGCAAATGCATCTTTTTTTAGGCGTGAGGATTGGTAAATATGGAAGTTTTGTGGTAAAAAAGGTAATGTATTTTTTAGACTATTTTACAAAATAACCAGGAGATTATCAGATACATGATATACTTTTTACAAATTTATGGTGAAAGTGTAAAATGAAAAAAAATGCAAAAAATTAATTAAAAAATGTAAGCAATTGTAAAAAAATTTTAAGAATAAAAAAATAGCGTAAAGATTGATGTAAACAGAATTCGAATCCACTAATAAAGACAGTTGTAAGAAGATATAAAAAAAATGGTAGACAATTATAGGGAATTATAAGTCATAAGGGGTTATAACGAGTACAAGATGGGCCCAGTTTTCTTGGGATAAAGTGTGGAACTCCTGAAAGTCCCTTGTGCATTTGGTGGCAATGTTAGGCATCCATGGGTAAAGTTCGATGATTATGCAACCTCCTTCAAAGCAATCGGTGTTGTCCAAATTGATTGTCCAGTTGTAAACATATTTTAAGATCACAAGATGGATATTGTTAAATTGGTGACAGGGCTATGTTTTCGTTGGGTCTAATCCGATGATTGTGCAACCCTCTTTGAACGAACGAGCGATGTCCAAATGAATTGTTTAATTGTAGATATAATTCAACAACACAAGATGAATATTGTTAAATGGTGATGAACCGTGCTAAATAATATTAAGATTGTGTTCGACAACAGCATTTTGATTAGCTTTAGTATTTTGACTAGGTCAATACACTAGTTAGTTAATTTTAGTGTGCGGTAAACTATTGTTTTGACTGGTATTTCAAGTAACGTTTAGCATTTTAGGTAGCGTTTTTGAAAAGTTAATAGTACTAGCGCTTCACATTTAAAAGTAGCGTTTTATATTTTTTAGCGAAAAAAATATCCTTTAAAAATTTTACCTTTGGAAATTATCTATTCTTTTTATGTCAATTTACATTAATCAGCTAGCTAAATTTATCGAACACATTAGTTTTAACCGTTCATCTAAACAGATATCCGCTAACAGCTAAATTAGAAGTACTATTCGCTATCTGAACCGCTCACTACTTGAACCGCTTACGGTAACTAAACCGTTAATTTTGCCAAACAGCGGGTAAGTATTCATGATAAGTATTTATATTAAGTCCACAAAAGCATATCTTTTTTTTAAAAAAACCTTATCATATAAATAATTTTATCCGGGGATCGCCGTAACCAAAATTTATTAATATTTAGTAATAACCCCCAATACTCTGAATTATTATTTTGGTCTAATATTTCAAAAGTTTATACTATCTACGTTGAATATTCCCTTAAAATAACCCAGACAATTACAAATGATAATGAGTGATAGAAGAAAAATCTGGGCAGGTCAGACTCATATCATGAACTTGGAGGGTTGTGTGTAGTATTTCTACTGGGCATTGTTCTTTGGCTTTTGTTTTCCCATTCATCTCATCTCTCTTTTCATGCCTCGGGAAGCCTCACAACTTGTCCCATCTTGTCTCACAACTGCCTTTCTGACACACATAGAGAGACGTGACATGAAGAAATGACACCCAAAGTAGGAGGGATCAGAGATAGAGGAGGCCACAAGACTGCAAATGGCGCTATGGGCATGGCCACCTTTTACTTCAATTTTGCCAAATCCCTGCATGCCTTCCTCTGAACTTAGGGTGTAAACGAGCCGAACTGAGTCGAGCCTGAGCCAGCTAGGTTTGGACTGAACTCGATCAGTTAAGAGCTCGACTCGGACTCGGCGAGCATTAATCATCCGTTTATAACTTGATCTGCCTGTTTCACCCGTCGACGGTGGATTGATGGATTTGATTGAATTTTCACAAATAATGGCTGGAGTGGATAAAATGGATAAAAGCCGGTGATCACATATAAATCATGTAATTGGTCTCACTTAAACATAGATTTAAGCCTGTTTGCTATGAGCAAATTGGAGAGTATAACTATATTGGAGAAAGTTTAAGTACGTAGATTTGACCAACAATGAGTATGTAGGAGCATATTGAAACATATTAGAGCCAAATAGAGTAAAATAAAACATATTGAAGTAGCTTTAAGCAGATTGGAACAGACTAGGAGCAAGTTGGGTGTTTTAGAACGTTCTGAGCATTTTGGAGTTAATTTTGATGGTTATGTGCAATAATATTTTATTGTTGTAAGACTAGTTTACATCCCAAAAAATTATGCAACGCTAAGCTGAACGTGGGCAAGTATTATTGCACATATCAATAATATTTTTCATATATCAAGAAACAACAATAACCATTTGCAACCAACTAAACGCTTTTCATTAAAACAAAAAGTTACATATCAAAATTTAGTTGTTGTATAGTGATAATAAAATCATATATATAAGTTATTATCCCTACATTCACTCATTGCTTGTTTGATTTGTTCATCGTACAACACAATGTTAAGCATTGTTGCAATGTTCGTTAGTCTTGACTGTTGACAAAATTGATATCCTTTTTCATGCATTCGGTTGAAGTTGTATAGCATGCAACACAATATAATTGTGTCAATTTCTCGTTTTCTACTAACTTGAGATGTTCTATACTTCAATATCTTCTAGACAACACGATGTAATTATGTCAATTTGTCAAGGGCAATAAAGTAAATCTCACATCGATAGAGGTTAATTTGTTAATTTGTCAATAATAATTTGTCATTGGTAATTTATCCGTTAATAATAATTTCAAAGTTCTACCCACATTGTTATCCTTTTCTTAGTTTATCGTTAATTTTTTTAAAAATAATATTTTTAAATTTTTTTACGTACATGGGTCGAGGTTAATTTATGGATGCTATTCATGAGAAAAAGTTTATGTGCTTTATTTGAGCGGGCTTGAATGATAAATGTCTAATAAAATGCATCACATCATATTAAGTTCCTAATAAAATTTGCAAAATTATAAATGTCTTGCTATAAAACACTTCTCAAGTGTCTTGTCTTACTATAAAATTTATAGTATAATATATTAAATTGAAGAAAAAAATATTGAATAATGAATGAGTGTTGCAATTTACAAATTATGTAAAATCATATTTTTATCCATCCGCCCCAAAAAAAAATAATATTTTTATCCATAAATTTTCTCAATTATAAAATTACTGGTAGTCGTATGATACGATTTCATGGGTAAGGTTGATTAGATGATAGTGTCATCTTGTAGTATTGGTATAACCAACGAATACTAAAACTTTATCATTGATAATTAACTAGCCTTTAAACCCGTGCCACGCACTGCTTGTTTTTAAATTTTAGCTAAAATATTTTTAGAAATGTTATAATTAATCTTATAATTTAAATTTTTAGAAATGATAATATAAATATATTTATAATTTATTTTCTTTTTTTCGCAAGTGAAGTTGTTTAAAAATACTATTCATTATGATGACTTTAAATCATATTTGTTTAAATTCTTACTTTTAAATAAAATTTTAATAAATGCTTAACATGACACGTGTTATGACTGCAGCTTTCGAACTCACTTTTATATATATATATATATGTATATCATTGTAACTATCAAAATTTTGACAATTTTAAATTACATAATGTATTAATTTAAATTAGTGCAACACACTCAATAAATATCATATCGCAACACATATATCATCACGATGAGATATATTCCATACCATTCCTCTCTTAGTTCTTAGAAAAGACAGCATTCTTTTTGGCATGTAATACATTTATGGGCTCAATTATGAGCTAAAGCAATAGTAAAGAGAGGGGAGTGAACCCACACTTGCATTCCCACACAATGAAGTGCATGTGGAGGAGTGGGGGGGATCATTTCGCTTATGTGCAGACGCAACTTCATCTCCATGTGAACTTTATGCTGATGGGGCTGCCTTAGTGTCTTGATTGGCTCTTTGATTGAGAGTTTCTCCTAATTGTTGCATCCTATTTTTATTCATTTTTTTGGCCTTTTTCTCATTGGGTAAACCTATCCTAGCTTGCAAGTATGAGTAAGTGAAATTGAGATTTTGGAAGTGAAAGGCAAAAAGAGCCTGTGGATTGGATCTTTTCTTTTGAACTAATCATAAATAATTTATTGCGGATCAGTACAAATGAGTGCTTGAGTATTGATCAGTGCTGATCATGATTAAGATTGTGATTAGGAAACATGATGAAGTGTTGTTAATGCTGATAAGTGATTATCAGTGCTAAATGTTTGTGATAAGTACATATGATAAGTTGAAAAGAACATGTATGAGTAAAAATACTCCTTTGTTGTGTTTTTTTTTTTTAATGTTTTGTGTAATTTAGAAATAAAATTCTAATATATCATACAACATGAGAATAAAAAAGATAATTTCATGAGACGAATATCCCATTTTTATTGAAAAAAAAAGATCAAAATTGAATCTTGTCTATTAACTTTTCTCTTTTTCAATGCTTTATATAATCCTTTGCTCTACAATAATAGAAAACAAACTCGTAAATCAAAATCTTAAATGAAAATTTTTCATAAAATTTTTCTACCTGTAATTGGCCAAATGCCTTCTTTTATTTTTTGTTTTTTTTTTTCCTATTTCATGACAAAATTAAAAAGAGATTGTTTCGTCCATAATTCACTGAAATAAACAAGAGGGGAAGAAAAAATTATATAAAATGCAAAGAAAATTGACCCCCCCAAATATATAACTGAAGGGAAGGAAGAAGGGTCCCATGAGTCACATGCAATGCGTGTTTGTATTATGAGGATCGTATCTCAGTAACAATAAACATTCGTGCCCCAATCACGTGCTTCATTAAATGAGAATATTTAAGGAGTTCTGGGCCCAATTTTCATTATCTTAGGTTTTTTTTTTTTTCACCAAAAAAAAAAAAAAAGAGAGAAGAAGAAGAAGAAAAGATACATACTTGTTTTGTATGTTCTACATAGATGCAAGTGAAATATAAAGCAAAATACTATTATTTTGAAATATTTTATCAATTAAACTAGCTCGCATAAATAATAAATCACAAATATGAACATGTTCAAGTGAATAGTATCTTGATTTTTTTAAAAAAATTATTCTTTTAAACATAGACCACAAGTTGGAGCTTATGGTTTTTTGGATATTTTAAATCTTTGTGTTAAACATCAAAATGTATTTTTTATGCAATCTTGGTTATGAAAAGTGCAATATTTATAGGTTGTTTATGTAGAGGGACACCAACAATTAGGGTGTCAAATTATCAATTATTGGCATTGATTACAAAGAAATAATACCTACTCCAGTTATATGTTTCGATTTTATAGTTTATAATGTCATATCAACATGTTGTAATGACATATTTTGTTTTAAATTATTGTAAAAAATTGGTATATGCAAAAAGTTTCATAAATTTTTTTGAAAAATTTCACTTCTTTTTTTATTTTTTTTCATATACATATAATGACATATAATGACAACACTAATCCAACCTAATGGCATGCAAAAATTCGAAAAGAGAGACAAAATTTTGAAAAGAGAGAGATCACTTTGGATGAAAGCGAGTGGTAGTTAGATCGTACTCCTAAAAATATAATGCACTATATTCCTCTATAGTACAATAATCAAACTTTAGCTTTATTGTACACAATTAATCTTCGATTTCGCTCAAGAATTTAAAAAAAAAAACACCCTAACTTCAAAAATATAAAAGGGGATTGAATGAACCAAAATGTCAAAAAGATAATTCTTCAATTTGGCAAAGAATGACACTCTAATGAGTGAGAGTATTTTTTTTAGAAAGCGAGTGCCACAAACTTCAACAGAAACGGCAGGCAATCGGATCAGTATAGAATAGGCTTACGATTTTAGTTGGTATTACGTCCAAGTCTTAGAGACGGACAATTATTTGAGTTTTGGAAGAACATTTCATAGAAATTGGAAATTCCTATTGCTTCCAAATTTTAGAGACGATTTTATCCCCCTCCATCACTTAAGAAAGAGGGGCCTCAAATTCAATCATGCCTATGAAAGAGACTCAACAATCGACATGTTTAATGGTTTTTCCCACAAGTTTTTTATTTTGGGGGGGTGTCTTGAAATCTCCGTTTTATTGGAGTCGAGCTACTATTGGCTTAATAAGAGGTAAAACTTTCCCATCACAAGTTTTCTCCATTCACAAGACTCAAACTTGATACCTTGTTTAAGAGAAATAAGTGTCACGTTACTTAAACTAACCAATGTTGATCCCACACAAGTATTTATCATCCCTGTTTTTCCACTTTCAAGCAAGCTAGCAGCAAACTGTGTCCAAGCAAACAATTTGCAAAATGAAAGAGAGGGCAATCTGATAAATAAATAAATAAATAGTCCATGAAGAAATTGGATGGAAGAAACTTATACTCCATATTGGATTATTCGTTGGCAAGATTTCATGACCTAATGTGCTTCTGCTTAAAAGAGTGTTTTTTAAATGAATAGATGAGGTTCCCTCTTGCAAACAAGCCAGTGGCTATATACGTGCACAAATTATCTGCACAAGCGAAGAGTTTAAATTGAACAAAGAACTCCTGCTTAGTTTCTGCTTCACCATTTTTTTTTTTTTTGGGTTTTTTGGGGTGGGTCTTGGGGGGGGGGGGGTCACATACGCCATTCTCCACAGTTTGGATCCTAAATTTGAAAAGCTTTGATTGCCGGAATGAAACAATGTAAAGAATCATGAACTCTACTTCGGTTAAGAATAGTCTAAAACTTTGCCCAAAAGCGACTTCTGAACTGCTGGAGAAACAGTTCTAACATGCAACCAGTCTCTTTCGAATAAACCAAAGTAACTCCAATCATTCGCTAACTATGAAAAGTCGACTAGATTTAACACTCGATACTGACTTTAGCACCTCTTGCAGCAATTTTGGGGACCCCCTCCCCAAGTGGCACTGCTTCTCGCTCTCTGAACCTCACGTAGGGGACCAACATCCGAAAGGAAAGAAAAAATACATTCCATTTCACATCTGAAAATGGAAGAGAACTTTGTTTAATTGACGCAATTCAGAGCTGCTTTCAATGTTGGTATCATGTTGCCTCTGCAACTCTTTTCTTTTGAGGCTTACAGTGTCAAACTGTGGATCAATTGGCAACCAGGACCTTATGGTTTGTTGGGTGATATTATTTCTAGCAAAGAGACAAATGCAAACCTAGAACTTCGAAGTAAGGCTGACGTTTGCTTCTGACTCTTGCTCTTTCTTCTCTTGGTTGGAACCATGGAGTTGCAAAAGGAGGGAGTTGGTGACCACGAAAATTGAACTCAAAGCCATAAGCCCACCTGGGAAAACAAATGAAAGAAGTGCATTAGTAAGGCGGATTTTTGAATACATACCTAAGCACTGTTCATTTCAGATGTCTCAAAGTGAGTGTGAATTCTAACCAGCACCTTTGGCAGTTCAAGAATGCATGGGAAGGTCGTAATGGTCAACCTGACCAACTTAGTTAACCTTGTTTGGATAAATCAAACCGACAACAATAAAGACCACCACCCACTATGGTTCCACTGAACTAGGCTATGGGGAGGTGGTGAAATGCATAGGCTCAAGCTTCGCAAGTAGAGAAATGATGATTCATCCTGATAGGGCACATAGGCACACAAAAAAAGGGTTAATCCAACCTAAAGATGAGCAAGGATTGACACAGGTGACCTCTGGCGAACAAACAGATGAGGTCATTACTACTATACTGCAAAGATTTCTGTCTAGTCCACTTACGTCAGCCTTCACAAGTATCATAAATGGTTTCTAAATCAGATCAAGATGTTTTCAAATTATGAGAAAAATATAATCATTTGTTTAACAAAAGGCCAGCAAACGGTTCAAAGCATGCAATGAAGTGCAGGATTGGTTTATCGTTCGCATAAGCTAAATCAAGTGAATTTTACACTGACATTAACATGTATTGCTCCTGCATCTGTCCTCTCACAAGGGCAAGCCTTTTTTTAAGAAGAAATTTCAACTCCTTCGGCTAACTTAAAACTCAACATTTGTGCAACAAATGTTATGCAAGTTTACCTGATAGAGAAGGCGTCATAGCAAAGTCAAATTGGGGGAGAAGTAAACCAGCAGCTATGGGGATTGCAACAACATTATATGCCACGGCCCACAATAAGTTCTGATGTACTTTACTCATTGTTGCGCGTGCCAAATCAACAGCATCTACAACCTGTCAAGGATGAGATTCAGTTAGAACTGGAATCCCAACAAGTGTGCTGCTGAGTACTTGTAAGACAGGGAATTCCGCAAAATTCCGCTACTTTGAACTCTTCGTACTCTTCTTTTCCCCCCAGTTATTTCGTTAAAAATTCACATTAATTTAGGTTGTTTTAATCCCTTGTCTTATATTTGCTTTTCCATCAGATGGGATTGGAAATCAATTGAGCTTGATAGACTAGGTCAAAATGCGCCTGATCCAGCGACGGTGCTCCTTTCTCTGAGGTTGATCTTGAAAGATCCAGACCTACCTATAGCGTTGCCAGTGGAAGGGCCTCTGTTGAGGTATGCCAAAGACTAAAAATGAGCTAGAGACCTCACAGGCCAAGTTGAAGAGATCTCCTGCGGAGCTAAAGCAAGTCTAGAAAGGAAGATTCCATGATAGCTGCCGGGGCTATTGACCTCCAGAGGGAGGTCGAGGCCGGAGGGTGCTTTCCCCATGCGAAATGGTCCAGATGGGAACAGAGGAACTAGAAAGCTCATTGATTCGACAGCACAAAAGCATAATTGAAGTAGACCAGCTAGTAACAATCATGGATTCAAAATATGGCAAATTTGCGACGAATCGGCCGCATCGGAAAGGTTTCTAAGTTGGCCGAACCATGTTTTCCACGCGATATGGAACACAATTTCCGTATTAGAGCAATTTTTCCATATCGTGACCAAAACCGCAATCGCAATTGAAACCGCATTTTGAATCCTTGATAACAATGCATGAGACTAGGGTTCCCACATTGCATCTTTCACGATAAAGGAAATAAAACGGAAAAGATGCAACATGATAGCAGGTTTTCATAGCTCATAGTCCCTTCTTTTGCAGGGGGTTCTTTTTTTTTGGGGGGGGGGGGGGGAGGTGTTGAAGGACAAGTACCCTCCTAGACTATCCCAAATAGGTCCCTGCCAAGAGTTAAGGCTAGAGAGAATGAGAACCTCACACAACCAAGAGGCTGTGCTGTGTGGGAATTGAACCACAAATGCAAGGTTGGATTCAGGTTGGTAAGCTGGGGTCTAACCACTATAGTACCTCTTGATTCTCAAGAATTCTAATCATGGCAATTTTATTGGTGTCTTGCTATTTAGTATTGAAACCCATTCTATTACTCAGGTCATGAAGCCATCCCAGACAAACTCAATTCTAGAAAGACGTACACATCAGGCAAAAACTTACCTGTGAAAGTCTATTCCCAAGAAGTACAATTGAAGCAGCATCAGATGCAGCTGTTTCTTGTGCCTCAGTTCTCAAAGCAATACCAACGTCTGCAAGGGCCAAAGAGGGTGCATCGTTTATCCCATCACCAACCTGCAAGGAACACACAAGAGAAAGCAATATCGTAGAAATGTTACGTACATATTCCAAGAACTTGATCCATCGAATTTCAGAAGCATCATGCAATTAACCATTGACTCAAACAGCATTGGGCTCTTGCAAACCTATACCAAGGTTTGTTGTCAAACTGACTGAGGCCCCAAACACAATAGTCAGATAATCACAAATGAAGAAAAGAATATAAGTTTCAGAAGCAACTAGAATAGCCAGGATCATGCTTGATGAACGTGGAGATTGATAGCTACCCTACCATGGCAATACGACATCCGGAAGCTTGGATATCCGATATAAATTGAGATTTCCGACGTGGAGAAAGAGATGCCTGTACGAGTTCACTTTCTATTCCAACAATTTTTCCAATACTTGCTACTGCCTCTTCCCTGTCACCTGACAACAGCGCTGTTTGGATTCCCAGCTCTTTCAACCTTCCAAAACAAGAAGGGTTGTTTGGGGGGGGGGGGGGGGGATGAAGCATCAGCAGTCAAACTCATTATTCATAAAACTCAAACCTTGCTATTCAATATGGGCGTAGCAGAATGGTATTAGCACATAATTATAAAGGCATAATGATGTATGAGAGGTACAAAGGAAGAAATACAAGGATATGCCAAGTTCATAAACTCTGGCCAAATTGAAAAGATCCTACTCATAAGTCAGGATACAATACGATCGGATGTCTCAGCAATAAAATATGTTCAGAAACCTAAAGACAAGAAAATTTTTTAAATTACTTTCTCCACAAAGATCAACGGAAAGGGATCTTTATGGTTCCACATTCGCAATGGACATAGCCACCGAAGTATACACGTGTTGAATAAATTAAGAAATTACTGATCTAATGTGCTCATGAAAAAGAAGGGAAAACAAGGCAGTTTTCATGCATTCACATCACACGATATGGTAGGGAAAATCTTGGTCTGGAGGTCTGGATTGCTTATGACACTTGCATAGCTTGATCCATACCAGGCAAAACCATGTGAAACCAATAACAACACTCTTCCCCAAAAATAAAAAACAAAAACAAGAGAAAGAAAACCATAGTACAAAACTAACCCATGTATACAGCATGTATTACAAACATGCATGAAAGAAAGAATATTTGAAGACATGCCAGAAACAACTTCCACAGATAATCTAATTACCTTGCTATGGCAAACTCAGCATCATGCCTTAAAGTGTCAGAGATTGCAATAGCACCAATGATGCCCTCGCCTTCACGTCCAACATAGACCGTGGTTTCTGATTTATCTAATGAAGAAGTTTGTTTTGCTGACTCATGCCTCAAAGCCTGCATTAAATCGGTTATATCTGACCGCCTTTTCTTTGTCTCAAACCGTTCACTTACCCATTCTAAAGCACCAACTGCAACTAAACGACCATCTACTTCAGCCAAAGATCCGAAACCTGGCTCTGTTATTTGTCCCCTGGTGGCTGGAATATGCAGACCGCATGACTCTGCTTTGCTAAGAATAGCTTTTGCAAGTGGATGTGATGTTGTTTTTTCCACAGCGGCAGCAAGCTGGAGAATTTCAGAACTATCATAAGCCAGTGAAGCAATAGCAGAAACAGTTGGCTTTCCTTCCGTGAGGGTTCCCGTCTGAATATGTGAAAAGATCAAGAAAACTACCAGATCAGATATAATTTTCAAGTTTTCAGGCAAGCTTTAGAGTTGACAAATACGAGGAAAAATACAAAGAGTTATAGAGACCTTGTCAAAGGCCATAAAGTCTATGCTAGCCAAGCGCTCCAGCACATCTCCTCCTCTCAAAAGAAGGCCCTGCCTTGCTCCTGAAGAGGTGTGAAACCGCACAGGCTCAGAGATAGGCATCCCATAATTTAAAAAAGAGTGTTCTGAAGAAGAACCCAAAAAAAAAAACCAAAAAAAACCCAAAAAAAAAAAAAAACGCAAGGAGTCTGGAAGATCTAGCAAACAGTTTTATCATGCCGGTCTCAGAATCCAAGCCAGAATGTCATTAGCACAAAAGGTGTGCAATCTAATGAAAGAGTAAACAATTGATACACAAATTATGCAGTGAAATACCAAGTGAGGTGCCAACTAGAATTGCTGTGGGTGTCGCAAGGCCCAAAGCACAAGGACAGGAAACCACCTGGAAAAGACATGAAGAAAGAGTAGTCAACAAAGAATCTAAAGTCATAACAAATTTTTCCTTGATAACTGAAAATACACTTCCATCTATTATGATAAGCAACAAAATTATGCATTGAAGTAACAGTGTCCCTCTCCTCTCCCACACCCCCCCTTCATAAAAGATGGTTTTGAAGACGAGGGATAGGAAACAGAGCAGATTCATGCATGGTAAACAGAATATTGAAATGATAGAATAATAGTTGGCACAAAATATTTTACAATGGAAAATCTGTAATTAAATATTTCAGCTTAGAAGAATAAGAAAATGAAAATGTTTAAAACGTTTATACATAATGAAAATTATTAGTCCCAAAAAAATTCAGAAGTTAGAAAAGTATGAGTTGAAAAAGGGAACATCTTTTATGCTATTTGTCTTCTTGTTATTTTTAACTTCAAGTAACCTTTGGTTTTCACTTCCAAAATTTAACCTTTTTCTATAATGATCAAGCACCTTCAAAATTTAACTGCAAGTAGCTCAGCAGCCTGGAATATTCGGTCTTGATAGTAAAACTGTTGTTAAGAGCTGTATGTAGAAGCGGTTTGTAGAAAATGTCTTCCTATCTTTACTTTGCACTGCAGGCTCTGCTCAAATAATGATTGAAAAACAAAATCATTTTTCTTATATTTCCAACTTGGGCAACTTCATATACCCTCAATGTATCTTCGAACTTAAAAACTTGACTTTAAAAACAAATTTCATTTGAAGGGGTTGGGGGGGGGGGGATCAAATCTTATAAGGATAAGTGAGAAATGCAGGCAAAAGCTAAGAAACATTAGCATGTAATTCTGCGTTTCCATAAAAAAGCTAGTGACTGCTCCAGCAACTCACTAAAATCATTAAAGACAAAATGCAATAAATCACAAACAAATGCTCAAATGAGGGTACCAAGACTTAATTCCAAAAGGCCGGGATTCAAAACTTAATGCAAACAGACTTAGGACACTAAGTTGTTCGGAATTAGTCCCCCTACTTGCAGGGATAAGGCTAAGGCTGTGTACATATAGATCTCCCAGGCCCCCCCCCCCAAAAAAAGAACGCGGGACCTACACTGGGTGATGTTTGTAAACTTTAAGATACTAAAAGTTCAATAATTCTAGCATACAAGATAGGGGTAAGGAGATGAATCATGCACTGCAAAGTGATTATGTTAAACAAATATCATCCTAGAGTACCAACAGTAACAAGAATAAATTGCTTTGTGCCTTCTCATTGTTTCTGGTTGAATCACAATAGAAGGTCAACAAGGAGATTTTGGGGGGGGGGGGGGGGGGACTAAAAGCATAAATGCTTGTTCCAGAATGTCATGGGTTTTTACTAACCAGCACATCCACAGCCAGCTTCAGACCTAAGACCAAAGGATTTCCTTCAGGACCAGCAATTTCATTGAGCAGAACATCGGGAAAGACTTTTGCCCCTATTGAGGACCTAGAAACATAAATAAGAACCAAAGCAAAGCTTCAGAGTTTTAGCAAGTATATCATCAGCAAAGTCATGAAAAACCCGTGAATATGGATATACATGGACGAAAATATATGTATGTAATTTGTCATATGCCAATGACATCAACAATGGGAACCATCAACTGGAAAACTAGCCGAAAGTTGTCAAAAATCAATACACAATTGACGCAATGGATCAGAATTGACAAGCAAAATAACATAGAGAACACCTTTCAATTAACCTGGACCACCAGACATCTGGAACTTATTCCAGATGCAGTTATAGTTGTCTTAGCATTTCATGCATCACAACTGAAATCAAAAATTACCAAGCTCAAGCATCTATCTTGGCTTTGAGATTGTCACCCAGGTGATAGACACAAACAGAAAATGTGAGAAACAATATCTATCATACACCCTATTAAGAGAAACCGTTTTGTAACGACAATACCAAAATAAAACTGAAGGCCCAGCACCATACAGTCAGATTCCGATGTAATACAAACGGTGAGAACTAATTCAAGAGAATTCAATCATAAAAAACATGACAAACACTGATGAAATTGAAAGAGCAGCAAGACTAATCGAAAAGTATGTCTTTGATTGTGTGACAAGGAAACGATTGTAACGACAGAGCAGCTGAGATTTCACAAAATACCAAGTTTTTTAGCGGAGCGAATACATTAAGGATGCTTATTTAGGGTTATGGAATAATATCCTTTTAAACATATCATTTGACTTCCCTCTGTTGTTCAGGAAGATTAAAACCTCTTGTGAGTACTTTATTTGTGTACTACTGTCTGATCAACTATTCAAGTCTAGTAAATCAAATATCCAAGTATCCAACCATCAGCCAACAAGTAGCAACGTCAAGAACAGAAGCACTGGGACATACCAAAAGACTAATGTTGCGAGAGATAAAGTCATGACACTGTAAACAAATGGACCAGCAATTGAATCTGCAAGTCTTTGGATTGGCGCTTCATTACTTTGGGCATCTTCAACCTGAAATTAGGACAACCAATTGCATGCGAAATGAAGTTAGGGCTCTCTAAACATTAATCTGAAAGCAGAAATCAAGTCAATTACAGTAGGTGATGCACAATCTTAGCATAAAAAACATTCTGCTCAACTTCTACACAATAGGATTGATGCTATGAATTATCAGAAAAGTATGCAAGATATCCTCCACATCTGGGTCACCATGTAAGAGCTACTGTTGACTCTGAAGGAAATCATGGTTTGCCATTGAAGCGACCAAGGGTCATAAGTTCAATGGTGGGAGCTCCAGGCAGTTCTAAATAACAACGGAGTACGAATGGAGAAGGTCAACTTAAGTCAAGTCCAGAAACAACCGATCAAAGAAGAATATCTTTACAAAAACTGAAATCTGCATAATTGAGACCTTTAAATACTAGTATGCAAGTAATACGATTTGAGTGCTCTGGCTTCTTGTGGCTCTGGTCCTATTGTAGACTTGTAGATTGAGAACATTACATAGGGGCCTATATCTGATTGTGTGCATCTGTGCGAGTGTGTTCGTATGGTATTGTGCACACGCTACACAGACACACACATTCCACAGAGAGAGAGAGAGAGAGAGATGCATCAACATACCAAATGGTCCATGTCACCACCGAGATGTAAAGAGAAACATGTATCACATATATTCATGAAAACTAGTTCTAGCTTCATCGTATGTAGGGATTAAGAAGACAATTACGCACCATGCGAATAATCTTAGAAATTGTAGAATTGGAACCTGTGGACGTAGCTGCTATCTTTAATGGGCCATCCTGCAGTGAAAATAAATAATAAATAATTTTACCTCCTTTTGCTCCTAAAATACATAGTTCTTGGACACAGGCTTCAAATAATAAATGTATACGCTAACAATCAAGCATCTTCACTCAAATATGTGCTCATAATTAGACACGGTGTAGCCATATAGGGGATTAGTCGAAAGTAAATATGGAACACTTTTCCCCTATACAAATTCATGCTCTCCCTTATCCCTTGACCTTTTAAAAGAAAATCACAAAATTTCATCCATAATTACTATTTGACTTCTTAAGCATCCAAACAGCAGGTTCTGGACTATGTTGCTAGGGTTGATGAAGCAGTGTTTACTTTGTTGATTATCGATCTAATGGCTTTTTCTCTACAGGAGGAAACTTCGGTCTATGGCAGAAATAAGGGTTTGTTCTGGTTTACACTGTCCAGATACTCCAGGTGACAGTCTGTACTTTGTTCCTTAATTGATCTAATGGCTTATGTTCTGGGGGTGGAAATTTGGAAGAACTAAGGCTTTGTTCTAGTTTATGCTTTGCAGACATTCCAGCTGACATATGTCAGATTTACTGCTCTAGCACGCAACAGCTGCCATCCAGAAAAGAATGCAGCATTCTGAAGTACTTTGGACAGATACAGGAATGCAGTTTGCAGATTAGCTTAATTTATGGCTTCCAGGATTATATTTAAGAGGCCCACATTTTGGAGATACACGATGCATTCTATATATCAATTTGGATCTCTATTCAAATTTCTAACATGTAGGAATCATAATGGCAAGTGTGAACAAGATGCATAGACTAAAACAAAAGCTGTAATTATTTGAAATTTTGAATTACTAATAATCTCTAGTTGTAAAATGTAATTAGAAGAGTAGCTAATGTCATACAATTTTCTATAAATCATATGCCCAACTCCATAAAAGACAAAGCCTTAAACATTGAATGATTACTAGGAAAATTTAATAATCTTCTTTTCCATATAAATTCCCTTTTCTCCAGATGAATTCGCTGTAGATCGCTGATGCCTATCGACATTAGTTAATGCAAATTATTGTGCACTTGAATGTGTAGAATGAGTACGATTGTCATGAAAGCATGTTGACAGGACGACGTAAAAAGAGAAGGTGAAACATAAAGAATGAATTAAAAAGCACCAGCCAGAGAGAAACAGCAGGACACTTTGCACATGTTCACAGACATGCAAGTTTCAGAACCATGGAATAGCTATTGAGAGGACATTCGTAGCCTTTTCCAAAGTCTTTTATGGGTACCAACATACTTCTATGAACATTCAGATATCTACATAAGAAAGATATAAACGTTCAAGTGATTGAATATGAACAACAACTACAAATTTCATGAAAAAACCCCCTTGGTGTCCAGTTAATATACCTCTTGATTATTTACCCCAAAAAAAAAAAAAACCTACAAATTTCATGAAAACAGCACTCATGTGAGACAGAATACATCTTTTTAGGTCAACTATATATAGTCTTATATGTTCTGCCTTTTCTTTTCTGCTGACGTTCACTAGTTATCATCCAGAAGAGCTTTTAATCTTCAAGTACTTCAGGGTATGTTAAGGGACTAGTGTTTACGTCAGAACTTAAAAATTTTTTAACATTTTTCTTTTGTGCTCTCTTGACTGGCTCCAATCTTCTGCCACTTTGCAAATTTTTCAAAATGAAGCTTTCCATCCTCAAGCTGCAAATACCAATCCTAGTTTCAATTTGTTCTCAACTTCCACTCTTAACTATCTTACTATCAGCCTTCTGATACTCTCTTACCATGCTTCTAAAAGAACCCCTCGTTGCTGGTAACCATCTTCCACAGAAGAAGTTCTGCCAAACCTTATAAAATGTTGTTCTATGTCCTTCATCAGGCCTACAGATGACAGATGTTGTCACCCTGACATTGCTGTCCTTGATTGAATTGAGATGTCCCTGTTGCAGGGTTGATACTTCATCCCAAGTTTCTCCCGAAGTGCTAGCACTTCGTTTTTCATATTAGAAATACAAAATGTGAACCATAATTTTCTGTATCTCCAAGGCACTGCAATCTGGTGCCCACTGCTCACTATCCAAATCTTTTTGGGGGGGGAGGGGGTTGTCTGACTGGGACAGGATATAAAACATCGAAGTCGGTGCAGCAAACTATATCATGTCACCAAAAAAAAAAAAAAAACAGTGAAGTTTTGATATCGAGAAATTTAAATGCAACCACAATTGCGTGATTGTATACCCAGTTTATTGTTCCAGCTGATACAAAAAGCCCTTCCTCCTTGAAGACAGGAAGTGATTCTCCAGTAAGCATCGATTCATCCACAACACTTCTTCCACCCATAACCTTTCCCTGCATAACATAGCATGCGTAGATGTGGATCATTATGAATTCCAACCATTCTTGCCCTTTCAGATAAACATCTGATGAAGACATTAGTACAGTTTCAGCTAGACAACATGGAGGCAGCAATAGCATTTTTTTTTTTTTTTAAAACCAATCCTAACCGAAAATTGCCTTACATCCACTGGTATGGTTTCTCCAGGCAAAACCAACACATTGTCTCCGACTCGAATGTCATCAGTTGGTACTTCAATGCAAATTGCATCAGAAGAGAGTACTGCATGGGCAGAAGAATCCATTTCTGATGGTGTAATGACAAGCCGTGCGTGAGTACATACTAAGGACTGCAAGACAGATTTATCCCTGTTAGTATGTCAAAAGATGATTACAGTCCTACCAAAAACAAATCACCGTATTGATGGAATTTCAGAAGGCTTCTTAATGTCAAATGCTTGACAAAATTTCAAGTAACACATGCAAAATATGAACCGTAGAAGAGATACCATATGCACACAGTATGGCATGAACCTGAACCGTAGAAGAAATATTGGAGAATAACGCATTTAAGCAATCAGCATTTGAAAATAAATTTAGCCACAGCAAGCACTTAAATTTTACAGGCTCCAAGACCCTCCAGCAATATCAAAGAAGTTTGACACTGAAGTTTGTCATATCTCCCCCCCCCCCCCAAAAAAAAACCCCTCATGCACACACATATTATAACAACCGAAAGGAGTGGATTCAACAGAAGCATTCCAGAGAAAGTCGAATTAGTCCCAAATGCAATCAATAAAACCAGCTACTTCCAATGAAGAAGAACAAATATCTTCGCTGTTCAAAATACAAGTCTCCAGCCACTTATGCTTAATGCACTCAAGGGATGCCTCATCACCTTGAAGGGTCTTCTATTTCTTTCCTTCCAAGTAACCCAAAAATGACGTTAGGAATAATGCTAATGACCTCCTCTTCAACTTTTCTTCAAAGTTTGTGTATAGGTCTGCAACTATCTTGCTTCTTTATTTCTAGATATGGAGAAAGATTTGTATGAGATACATCAATATTGAATATCAGAAAATATTGCCCCGACCCTATACCCTGCCCTCGGTAGGACTCCAAGGATAAAATCTAGTTTGGTTTGCTTTCGCCAGAGAATCCTTCCTAAGGAGTGAAACTTCCATATGCAAAGCAGTAAACAGTAATGCTCTGGGCAGAACACCTTATCATGATATACCAGCAATGATAAGATGCGGGATGATAGATGTGATAGATGTACACAGCCTACACATTGTACGGAAAGATGGCCCTCTTTCCTAATTTTTCTTAGAGAGCTAAAATGCAATGAATACCATCCTCTCTCGATCTCTCATGATCACAATTGATGTCTTCTTGAAACTAAGAGACTTCTTTTTCAATTTGCAAAGCTACATCATATCTAATTTTAACCGTGACGATTTGAACTAGAATAATAGAAGTTGCAAAGAAGCAACAAGTACAACAACATGTACAATTTCTAACAAGCGGGTTAACTGATTATCTTTCACCCTTGAGATTGACCAATTCATTAAAAATAGGTAGCAAATGTACTTACAAGAAGTTCATTCATATCACTAGAAGCCTTGATCCTCGCTCTCTCCTCTAGGGAACGTCCAAGCAGCACGAACCCAAGAAGCATGACCTGCACGCTAAAAGCCATTAAACCCACATAAGAAATCCACCAGCTCTCTTTTCTTTGTCAACCACTAAAGGATATGGCCAAAAGCAGCCAAGTGGGTTATGTTCAAATCAAATCATCATCCCTCAGAACTCACAGCAACAAGGTGAATAAAGATAATCAATGCTTCAAATTTGGAACCCAAGCATGCACTGTTCATGGTGCATACAATAGACTTAACAGAGACCTGGCAAGATCTCCTTTGAAGAGAATCCAAATACATTCCCTGGAAAACCCTGACTAGGCAGGCATAGGGAGATAGATGTAGCAGCCCATTATAATTCTAGGTGAAAAAGTTGCTCAAAATTGGCTTTTTAATAAATTATTCAGAATATGGACAAACCTTCTTGGCCAATCAATCTGTACAAATAATCCTTTTACATATATTTACATCAACTCTCCCCAACCCTTGTCAGCTGAATCCATATTGTGTTGTTGCCTGTAGCATGAACAGAACAAGGAAGCCATTCTATCTTTTTGCATCTGTGTAGAGGTGGGAGGTGTGGAGCTAGGCAATTTCCTATTCAACCACTACACAGTTCAATTATCACAATTGTAGAACCTAAACTTAAGACTTGCTGCAGGTAGAGATAGAAGTGATGCATTAGCATGGGGTCAATTTCCAACACATTCAGTGTGTTGGGTCACAGCATGGGTCCATAAGCCTAGAACAAGGGACATGAATTGATTTTAGAACACTTTTCACATGCTCAAGAAGAGGAATTACAAGTAAACTACATCAACATCTGAGCAGGTGCAGCAACAATGTACAATGAATTGGGGACCATATCGTAGTTTGAAATTGTATTGAACCCAAAGGTAAATAACTTGACTACAGTGATTCTCAAAGATGAATTAGGCAGCAGGATAACCCAGAAGGTACATCTATAGCCTTCTTTCTATAATCATTTTGATTTTTTGACATATGGCTAACTTATAAGAGATGACAGCATCTCTCTGGTAGTAGGAATGCTTATAGGGGGCAAGGCTGCCCACATTCATGAAAGTGGGACCGGCAATTGGAGTTATTGTTGTCATTCTTGAACAAGACATGACAACATATAGGAAGGTTCGTATGTCGCCCTCATAGTTGCACAATGGAGGTATTTCTACATAATCAACATTAATAGTACAGAAATTCAAATGACCATAAAAATGGGTGATGTTTCCACGGCTTAAAAAGTCTTCCATGGAAATTTACCCTCATGGACGAGAATATCCTCAGACTTTTAATAATTGATCTTGTCATTGTGCAGTGCTCGTCATTTGTGCCGCACTGTTTGCATTCCATTTGTGGCTTTTCTTCTCACTATTTATTTTCCATTGTATGTTGTAATTTTTAGTTGCTTTTTTTTCCTATGCTACAGTTTAGAAACAGATTATTTATATACGTAAATAAAATTATAAAAAATACATATTTAAATAAAAATGCCATAATTACAGCAAATGTATTTTTTTGATAGGAAAAGGTAATATATTGATAATGATAAGGACCATATACAAGAAAGGATGCTGATAAAGCATCCCACAGAAGCTAATTACAATCCAAAAAAAAGGCTATCCACAAAGTCGATTACATCAATTGAAGAAGGACAAAAACCCTCCTCCTTCCAAAAGAATAAGGCCTTCAGCCACTTTTAATCGCTCAAATGAGGTTTCAACCCCATCAAAAACTCTTATTTCTCTCCATCCACAACAACCAAAAGATGACATGGGGAATAGCTCAAAAAACTTTAAACTTGACCCTCCTTCCAAAAAACCTTCTCACGGAACTAATTGATGTCTCACAGATATAGGCATCACCCAATGAAGACCCAGACAACTCAAAGCTAACTCCCAAAGGTTTCTAGCTAATTGACAATGGAGCAATAAATGGTCTACTGATTCCAAGTCGTCTTTACACATAAAGCACCTGTTGACCAATGCTTTAACCCTCTTTTGTAAGTTATCACAAGTTAGAATCTTGCCATGAGAAGCTTCCCACACAAACAAGGATACTTTAAATGGGGCCGAGGACTTCCAAATGATACTCCAAGGGAAACCACCATCAAAGAGTGAAGAAGACGAATGCCCAAGAGATAAAGAGAGGTGAAGATAAAAAGATTTAACAGTAAATTTTTCCGATGGTGGTAATATATTGAATTTGACAAAAAATGTTGAACGCATTGTAACATTCTACATTTTAATAATTTAAGCATAATTTTAATTTCGGATTAAATTTATTATACATTTTAGCTAATTATACTCATTTGCAATATTTGATGTCTCTTATGACATTGTCATGATGCAAGAGCAAGTTTGGATGCAACAATTTATTAGGACTTTAGTAAGTCTTGGATGAGATTATTCCACAAAATTTTTAAGAAATCGTCATAAAAACACACACCTCTTCATATCGCTTGTAAACATGCAACAGTCTGCTCTTGTGTGATACCCCTTTTTATTTTTGGTTTATTTTGGACATAACGTGCTTATGGAATTGAAGTAGACTACTAGAGTTATATACAGTAGTAGTCTATTACAAGTGACGTTAGCAGCTTTCATTGTTTGTGTGTGTGTGTATGTGTGTGTGTGTGTGTGTGTGTGTATGTGTGTGTGTGTGTGTGTGTGTGTGTGTGTGTGCGTATATATATATGATGAACGAGGGGATAGGCCCCTGCATTATTATTGCTAATTAACTCTTTATTTTAAAGAGCAAGCACATAACGACAAATACTTAAGCGAACTAGTTCATTCAAGTTATTGAACATTACTTTTTAAAACCCAATAAGTTTTATTAGATAGTCCTGTTTGAGATAAATTCACATATAAATTGTTATATTTTAACACATAATATATACTAGTTTTATCAATAATAAATTTATAGTACTTCTATGTCGAGAATATTATAACTTTGGTGTTTTTTTCATGCTGTATTAGCAAAACTAAAACAATAGACAAAAGTGTTAATGCCAATAATGTACTAATAAAAGTGAACAATACTATAATAGAAAAACAAAGGATTAGATATTTAAATGCTGGAACTCACTTCCATACAGGGAAAGCAATTGTGAATAGGCACAAACCACATGTAATGGCAAGTTGTTTCAAACTGGGGGCATTATTGTCCAATTAAGCAATGTTCTGTGGAACCGCACATTCAAGCCATGGAATTATCATTTCACTAAAAATAAGGGACAAAAGCTACACTGAAAAGAATGAATTGTAAAATGCAAAAGTAATAGCTCACCGGTTCATCAAAGAATGATGCATCCCAATCCAGTCCAGGGTTGATAAGCGAGACCTATGCAAGGAAATTTAATCAATACAACAAGTTTTGGAAAACTTGCCTTAAAAATGATATAAATATAAAATATGAAGAATGATTTAGAGAACGTTATCACTGATACAGAAAGGGTCTTACAGCACTTAAGATGAATGCAGCAACAGATCCAAACCCCACAAGAGAATTCATATTTGGAGATCCCTTTACAAATGCCCTTAGGCCATCTTGAAGTAAATCTGCAGAAACATTCAATACCAATCATCAGTAATTTAGAAGTTGACATCCGATCCATTCTTTAAGTTGCATTCTCGTATGTGAAACACACAGTTTCAAGATGGAAGAAAACAACTTTCCAAAATTTATCATGCCACACCACTTAGGAATTTACCACTGCTTCTATACGAATTCTACAGAAAATGATAGATAATTAGCATTTTTGACATTACAATTCCTCCATAAGGACACTCTTAATCTCATTGTTGACAATCTGATTCAGTATTGCGGATTGCCCACCACAATTGGTGATAATCAACAATGAAAACCCACTGTCTAACTTTCTACTGAAGGTACAACCTCACTCTTCTTCGCCTTTGCACAATAGCTACATCCTATTAGTTCAGATACTAATCAAAATATGAATCCCAAAACCTTTGTGTAGGATAACTTGTAAATCTCTTCCCTATTGGAGCATGACAGAAAGGAGAGACCAAGGCAAATTCATATTGTCGCAGCTCCTAAAAGCAATGAAAACCATCAGAGCAACCTAAAGGAAAAATAGAATATGATAGCTAAACGAAAACAACCATATACTGCTCAGTGCTGTGAAATTTTCTCTAACTCACTAAAAGCAGTGTAAATTGTAGCAAAATGACAACTAGATTGAGCAAATATAAGAGCAATAACAGGTTAAAAAGATTATCAATTTCTGCAAAGAAATGCAATTAAATAAATCGCATGACTTATTTCAATTGCTTATGTCTACATAAAAACCACCGTCTCTCTACGGACAGTCATGTCTGCATAGGCAAGGTTGCCTAAATCTGGATCTTCCCAGACCCCGCGAAAGTGGGGCCCACACTCAGAGTTGATGCATTGTATGTCTACATAAAAACCACCTCATGATGCATGGTTTACCAGATTTCAATCATGTACATCCTCACAACATATTTGCAGTGCACTCAATGCTAAGCATTCCCTATCCACGACGTTCAAATAGATTTGGTTGGCTGAACATAGAAATGAATTCAGAGAGAGAGAGAGAGAGAGAGAGAGAGACCAAAAGTCTACGATAGTTAGAAAGTCATTCATTCTTACTCTCTGAATGAAGTTGTTGATAAGCCGTACAAAACATCTTCAGCCAATTAGCTTCAAGTTCTAAGGATTTTGATGGTTCCTCATATGATTACACTTGCCAACAAATCATCCTACACTGATTCCAAGATATATACTCACATTGTCACCTACTTGTGCCATCTGACTAAACATGATCAAGGTCTAAAGCATATATCACTTGAAAATTAAGTCAGAAGCCCACGACACGTGACCAGTGATGATGGACTAATCTTAGAAAACCAGCTAAAGACGAGATGGAGCTGTTTCCTTGGTACAGCATGGATCAGCTCCTGTAGATCACTTTTCATCTTTAATCACTATAATTTGCATACATCACTAAACTTCCTCCACTGCATTGAAGACCACAGCTAAGACATGTTTCAAATATCAATTCAATTGCACTGGCACAGTTCTCTTTTCCCAGTAAGAATTGGTAAATATTCCACAACTGGAAACTGACCTCTTCCGGGTCCCAGCAAAGCCCCCAAAGCTAAAGCACCCTTTACATATGAATTGTGAAGCACATCCCACGATCCTCCTGCACCGTAAAACAGAATGTATTCATCATCCAACGTCTAAACCAGATCATAAACTCGATAAATCCCTGTCTCAATTAGACAGCAAATACAAACAACGCAAACTTGAAATTTAGTAGCACAATAAGGTTAGATTAAGATAGATTTAGATACCATACCATGAGCAACATGAATCCCTAGGGAATGCAAAATGTGTGAAGCATGGGAACCACAACAAAGAGCAACCAAAGTCCAAGCTACAACCACCCGATTTCTGCTCTTCTCCAGCATAGCATCCTTCTTCGCCGCCATCTCCTTCCACTTCCTCACTCTCTCCCCTACTCCACGTCCGTTGACGCGCGGCTTCGCGTCGAACCCGCACGTGCTCAACCTCTTCGCCAAATCCTCCGCCACCGAACCACCACCGGCAGCCTCCGGCTTAAGCCTCACCGCCGCAGTCTCCGTCAACATATTCACGACGGCCGACTCCACGCGCTCGTCGGCCGACAAGATCCCCTTGACGCGTGACACACACGCGCCACACATCATGCCGTTAACGTCAAGCAGGAAGGAGGAATTCGCTGGTTTCTCCTCGGACTCCGACGATATCCCCGCCGGAGCTCCGATATCGACAGCCTTTGCAGCTATAAGACCGCGGCTGCGGCGAATTGCACCGGCAGGAGGGAGAAGGACTCGCAGCCGGCGAGGGAGGGGAGAGGGAGAGTGGAAGTGAGGTCGGAGGGCAAGTTTCCGGTGGCCGGAGGTGGTGAAGTGAGGAGAGAGAGACAGTCGGAGTAGATCAGCCGCCATTGTTGATGTACAGAGAGAAAAAGACGGGACGGCGGACGTTGTGGTGAATGTGGCAGCTAAGAAGGCAGAGACCGGGAGGAGAGAGAAAGGGGGAGGCACTTTATTAGTCGGAGTTTTCGCTTTTTTTTTTTTTTTTGTTTCCTTATCCGTGTTCTTGTTTTGGTTGGTCTTTTTCGTTCAGTGTTTTCTTTATTTATTTTTTGAGGTTGTAGGAGAATTTCGAATGAAGGAATGACACGTGTCAACTGCGGATCTTGTAGTATAAAGTAGCCAGCGAGCAGCAGCCGGTGGCCACCGGTATTTAGCGGTAAAAAGTGCGACCCGCGTTAGGTAGCACCTAGTACACACGTGGTTTTAGGCAATTAATTAATATTTATTAGAAAGGAAAACGTGATGCAGGAGATGATTGTCAACAGTTTGAATTTGGAGGCGGCCATGATCGGATGAATTTTCCCTCATTTCACATGCGGTGTGGTATAGAAACCATGAAGTGGTATTTATTCATCAATGCTTTACTTTGGTTTGATTAGCTCAAATTTTTGAAAAATAAATATGCTCCCGTCAAAATAAATATTCAAATTTATATTTTTTAAAATTTTAGAAAATTCCATTGTGATGGGAACTAGTTACAATTTTGACTAAAACAGCAACGTTTGGCACAAATTGTGACCGAGTCTGTCACCACTCCTATTAAAATTTATTGCACCATCACAAACCAGCAAATTGCCCACGTTGTGACTAGCTGTCAGTCCATCAAAATATAATCCGTCACAAGTTGTGATCGGTTGTCAGTCCATCAAAATCAGTCGGTCACTAATTTTGACGGGTTAGTCGGATGTACATTTCTAGCAGTGTTTTTTAAAGGCCATATAGTTCGTCAAAATCATCGTCACAAGCTTGACTTTCCGTCAAAAAATTTATCAAATTTCCGTCAAAATAATCATTTTTGTTTATTTATTGGTGTTCAAATCTCCATCTGATTACAGTAGAGTCATTATTAGTCCATAAATATAGAACTCTGTTTGATGAAAAGATATGATCAAACAATAACATAATTGTATCCAGGAGTTTTCATCGGTCCAAATCTGGACCGGACCGGACCAGACCGGGTTGGACCAAAAACTGATTAAGGAAAAGAGGATGGACTGAGGATCGGACCGAAGAAGAGTTGGACCGGTCCGAGACTAGACCAACAAAATTCAGCAGGACCAGGGTCTAGGACCGACTTGAAGTAAACCGAATTGATTTTCAAGTGCGGTTGGAACAAAATTTATTGGAGTCAATTAATTTTGGCTAAAATCATGTTATTATTGGTTTTATTTGCTAATTCTAAAGAGTATGAGTTGGCACTTGGTAGTAGTTTTTGACCAAAAAAATCAAAACAAACCCTCAAACTCATAGCAAAATGAAAACTTGAGACCTCAAATCTCATACCGACACCGCAAATCGTAAAATATCAAAGCGTATGGAGCGGTTATAGAGATTTGAGTTTGGAGTGATGGAAAGCAACACAAAACCAAAGAAGCAGATTAAGAGCCGATTTTTATTTCATTTTAAAAAAATAGTCTGTCCTCAGTCCGGACTGGTGAATCGGACCAGACCGGAACAAGGACCAAATAAGGAAATTTTTTGGATCAATGGTCCGGACTAGCTCGACTGGATATTCGGTCCGGTCCAATTCGAATTTGGACCGAATAATTTATGTACACCCCTAATCGTATCAAAGAGTATGTGACAAAATCTTCAAAACAGGGGGAAAAAACAAAGGTAAGTACTTTTCTTTTAGGAACAGTTGTAATGCTTTACATTTCTCAAAAGACCTACTTTCTTATGTATTCTAATTAATATCCATCTGCATGTTACTTTCTTCTTCAGACATGAGATGATCTTAGTCTGCATTTTCACTTTTGATCTATTAAACAAAAGTCTGCAGTTGCTACATCCTCACTGAAAGTCTTGCCACATCTTTCTCTCCACAAATTATAAACGCAACCTAACAAACTGCATAAATCACTTGTTTTTAGTTTCGGACCCTCTCAGGTTGTGTAACCTAGTCACCTATTTGGCTCCATGCTGCAACACAAATTCATTTACTCACCTTCCTTCATTAATTGTTGACTGAAGGAGCACTTAAAGAAAATGTAAGGATAGGAAGAAACCAAGACTTCAAAAACACAAGACCACTAATTGGAGGATAGGAACCTGCCATTGGCACCATTACAATCGTCGTTTGCAGCACCAAAGCAACCAGGTCCCATGACCTTAGCCAACACCTCTTTCGACAGCAAAGCTATTGTTAGACTTGCCATTGCTAAAGAGCACACACAAAAATACGGACCGTCAGAGCCAGACCTACTCCCTGCAACCTACCTCAATGTGGTTCTTGCTGTGGAGTATGTCAAGGCTTTTGCTGTTCGTCGTCAGGATCTCTGAAAATACTCGCTCGTGATAAAATAAAATCTTGTAGTTATTTTATTTGTGGTAAATATTGTATTCATATATTTTCAGTTGCTATTTTCATGCTAGCTTCCTAAGATAGAGGATCATGATTTCCGGTTATTTGGGAAGTCTTCTTCCAGCCTCTGTAATATATATCATCATGTAACTTGCTTCAAGGGGAACAGAAAGAAAAAGAGGAAAAGCTCTTGCATCTGCTGCGTGCTTAAACTCTCTCTTATCATGGTATCGGAGCTTTGATCCACCCACACGAAAAAAAAATATATATATATAGATATATCACATTGAGGCTGCAGCAACCATGGGAGATGATAAAACCTCAGACTTTAAGATTGATACTCAATCACCCTATTTCCTTCACCCATCCGATGCACCGGGTGCAATCATCACCGCAATTCGATTCGACGACCAAAACTATGAGCTATGGGAGAAGGCAGTGACCACGGCATTGACGGTGAAAAACAAGATCGCCTTCATTGATGGAACCATCACCAAAACAGAGGTGATAAAGAGAGGATCTGCTGATGAGATGAGTGCTTGGGTGATTGTAAATTCCATGATCACTTCATGGATATTAAACGTCGTTGACCCGAAGCTTCACGCAAGTATCGCGTATGCCGACTCAGCCCAAGAAATATGGGAGAATATCCAGAAGAGGTATTCTATCCCAAATGTACCAAAGATTCATCAATTGAAAGCCAAGATCGCATCGTCCAAGCAAGGCAATCTCGAGGTGATTGAGTTTTTCACTCGACTGATGGGGCTCTGGAATGAGCTCGGAAATTACGTGAAACAACCAAAGTGTACATGTGGAGCAGCCGAAACATATGCAAAGATGATTGAGGAAGATAAAGTTCATCAATTTTTGATGGGACTTGATGATGATGCATACTCAAACGTTCGGTCACAAATCCTAGCCTTAGACCCGCTGCCATCATTCGATAAAATTTATAGTATGGTTCAACAAGAAGAGAACCATAAGAAGGTTATGCAAGGAAGAGAGCACAGGCCCGAGAACGCTTCTGCCTTTGCTGTGTCGCATTTCACGAAGGACGGTCAGTATAATGGAGAGAGAGTGAGCTGCAAGTACTGTGGGAAGACCGGTCACGAGGAAGCCAATTGCTTTGAGTTGATCGGATATCCGACTGGCTGGAATACTCGAGGAGGACGCAGTGGGCGAGGTAGAGGAAGAGGTGGTCGAGGAGGAGGTAGAGCTAATTTTAGCAGAGGTCAGCGGGCATACCCCGGCAAGGAACACGCTCACGCAGTCCAGGGCCAGAAGACCAATGCCGATACTGGTAAGGTAGAAGACCACCGGTCTACGCTATCTCGACTCACCGAGGATCAGGTACGGAAATTGCTAAGTTTAATCGAAGCTCCTAAAGACACTCAGGAATGCCTCTCGGGTAAGCATGACTGGCTTTTAGATAGCGGAGCCTCTTACCACATGACCGGAGACTTGAAAACCCTATCAAATTTATGTGATATGCCATCAGTTCCTGTTAGTATGCCTAATGGAACAATTGTATTTGCTAACAAACGTGGCTCGGTGAAACTTAATGACAAGTTGGTGCTAAGTGATGTCCTTTATGTGCCTAGTCCAAATTGCAATTTGATATCAATTGCGCAACTAATCGAAGATTTTGTTGCACTGTGACATTTACACGTAAGTTATGTGTGATACAGGACCATACTACGAAGACGCTGATTGGATCGGGTGAGCATAGAAGAGGGGTGTGTTTTTACAAGAAGAGGCCAATGACAGAAATTCAAGCCAATAATGTCGTGACTCATGATCTCTGGCATCGAAGAATGGGCCATCCATCGAATCAGGCATTATCAAAATTATCGAGTACTATTTCAGATATTTTTTGTAGTAGTGGTAGTAAGAAGGATTTATGTGATGTGTGTTTACGGGCCAAACAAACTCGCTTACCTTTTGGTCTTAGTGATAATAAAGCATCGATGCCTTTTGACTTAGTTCATTTCGATATATGGGGTCCCTACTATATTAAATCCTTTTGTGATGCCAGTTATTTTTTGATGATCTTAGATGATGCAACTCGTTGTGTTTGGGTGCATCTTATAAGGAATAAAAGTGAAGCTTCTAAACTTGTGCGAGAATTTTGTATAATGGTGCAAGCTCAATTTAAGACAAGAGTAAAGACCGTTAGGAGTGACAATGGTAGTGAGTTTGTGTTGGGTCCAATGAAAAATTTTTACGGAGAACAAGGCATAATTCATGAAACTAGTTGTGTCGATACTCCCCAACAAAATGGAAGGGTAGAAAGGAAGCATCGCCATGTGCTCAACGTAGCAAGAGCTCTTCGGTTTGAAGCTCATCTTCCCATCGATTTTTGGGGGGATGTGTATTAGCCGCGGCTCATTTAATAAATCGAACCCCCACTCAAGTACTTAGTGGTAAAACTCCCTATGAATTTTTGTTTGGAACAAAACCCTCCTATGAGCATATTAGAGTCTTCGGATGCCTGTGTTATGCATATAATCTCCAACGAAAAAAGGACAAGTTTGGGGCAAGAAGTCGAAGATGTATTTTTGTTGGTTACCCCCTTGGGAAAAAGGGTTGGAAGGTCTATGACATGGAAACTGGAGAAATATTTGTTAGTAGAGATGTGATATTTCATAAAGCAATTTATCCTTTTGCACAGATTGAGCATATTGCAGAGAAAAATGATCAACAAATTCTGGGTTGGAGTCCCCATGTGTGCTATGATGAGGCTGATGCACTAAGACTCCCACATGGACGGCCCACAATGCACACTAATGAAGCTCAGAGAGAAGAACTTGAGGCAATCCACGGGAACAGTAGGGTCTGGCCCGTTTCTGCTGGTGGACCGACGGCAGCAACCGAGCCTGCAAGGCAGGATGGGCCAAGTGCGATGGATAGAAGTCCAATTGTTGAAGATGCTGGTATAGCTACTTCAGACGGGCCGACAGACAGGGGGAACGACCCACTGCATACCAACAGGCCACAAATTACTACAGATGGGCCGACAAACAGCAGTAGCACTTCACTTGATGTCACTGGCCCACAGGGAGCAGAAAAAAGGGCCCGTAAGACTCTAACACATCTACAAGATTATATCTGCTATACGGCTAGCCCCACACACCCCTCTTTGAACGCAACTCCAATCCAAAAAGTGTCTTCAGGTAAACCGTATCCCATAACTAACTATGTCACATGTCATAATTTTTCTGAAGCCCATAAATGTTATTTGGCTGCTATTACCAAGATTGTAGAGCCCAGGTTCTTCCATGAGGCAGTTAGAGATCCTAAATGGCGGGAAGCTATGGCAAAGGAGATCGAGGCTTTGGAATTGAATCATACATGGTCAATTGTTGACTTGCCCCCGGGCCGGAAGCCTATTAGTTGCAAGTGGATCTATAAAGTGAAGTATCGTTCTGATAGAAGCATTGACAGATATAAAGCTCGCCTAGTGATCCGGGGCGATAAACAAGTAGAGGGGTTTGATTACACTGAGACCTTTGCTCCCGTTGCAAAGATGGCCAGCGTGAGATGCTTCCTTACCGTTGCCGCTGCAAGAGGATGGGAACTGCACCAGATGGACGTGCACAATGCCTTTTTGCATGGAGACTTAGACGAAGAAGTCTATATGACTCTACTCCGGGTCTTAAAACCACAAATCCCACTAAGGTGTGTCGTCTTCAGAAGTCTTTATACGGATTGAAACAGGCTCCTAGACAATGGTTTGCCAAATTATCCTCTAAACTCCTAGAATATGGATTTGTTCGGTCTTACGCATATTATTCTTTGTTCACTTACACAAAAGGTGACAAATTCATGGCATTGCTTGTTTATGTTGATGATTTAGTCCTGACAGGCAATGATAGCGTTCTCTGCGCTCAGTTCAAGGCTTATCTTAACAACTGTTTTCGTATTAAAGATTTGGGACCTTTGAAGTATTTTTTTGGCATCGAAGTTGCCAGAAATGCCAAGGGTCTGTTTTTATGTCAAAGGAAGTACGCATTGGAGATTATTGAAGAATCTGGCCTCCTTGGGGCTAAGCCTGTTAAGTTTCCCATGGAAACGAATCATAAGTTGGGTCTAGCCACCGGACCGCTTCTCAGTGACCCTACGCAGTATCGACGTCTTGTGGGAAGGCTTATATATTTGACTCTTACCCGGCCCGAGCTAAGTTATTCAGTGCACATCTTATCTCAATTCCTGCACGCACCTCGACAAGCTCATATGGAGGCAGCAAAACATGTGCTGCGCTACCTTAAAGGCACTCCTGGACACGGGATTCTCTTACGTAGTGGTTCGGATCTTAACATTATTGCCTTCTGTGATTCAGACTGGGGAGCGTGTCCTCTTACTAGACGATCACTTACTGGCTATTTTGTGACGTTGGGAGGATCGCCCATATCTTGGAAAACTAAGAAACAAACCACCGTGTCCCGCTCATCGGCCGAAGCAGAATATAGGGCCATGGCTACTGTCACCAGTGATTTGATTTGGATTAAGTCCTTTCTAGCCTCCATGCGGGTGTTTGTGACCCATCCTATGCAATTGTTCTGTGACAATCAAGCAGCATTACATATTGCTAAGAATCCAGTGTTCCATGAGCGAACTAAGCACATCGACATTGACTGCCACTTTGTTCGTGAACGTCTTCTCTCCGGCGAATTGGTTACACGCTATGTTTCTTCCAATCAGCAGGTGGCAGATATCTTTACTAAAGCTCTTGGCAAGCACCAATTTCTGTTTCTTCGGTCCAAGTTGGGCATGGTGAATCCACATGCTCCAACTTGAGGGGGAGTGATAAAATAAAATCTTGTAGTTATTTTATTTGTGGTAAATATTGTATTCATATATTTTCAGTTGCTATTTTCATGCTAGCTTCCTAAGATAGAGGATCATGATTTCCGGTTGTTTGGGAAGTCTTCTTCCAGCCTCTATAATATATATCATCATGCAACTTGCTTCAAGGGGAATAGAAAGAAAAAGAGGAAAAGCTCTTGCATCTGCTGCGTGCTTAAACTCTCTCTTATCAGCTTGGGTCCCACATACTCAGTCTGGCACCCCAGGACCCGCCCTGTGATCTGACTCATGGATGAGGTTTCAACGTCGCAGTTGGGAGCAAAAGTGTCAGGAAAAGTAGAATCACCAGGCCTCTTGGCATTAGGACCTGATGCTGTGTCACAACAGTCGTGGTAGGCTTTTGTGTACTGCAGAGCAATGCAGGCAAGGTCGGGGATTGTCGTAGAGGGGTTGTAGATTGTGTGCCGTTTCTGTTATGGTTCAGCACAGCCATAGGATGGTCTGCTAGGTGTTACGTGCCTTAAACACAATTTACATCAAGAATCAGAAAGCTTAAATATAAGGGCCAAACAAAAAGAGCAGATATGCTTAAGTCTGATGCTTTTCTAGCTCATAATTTGGCAATCTGAATGTTGTAGTGAAGAGGTAGTCACGAGGCTCTCCAAACTAGAATCCCGACAAATGGCCTCTTTCCAGGTCCAGGTAACCTCAAGCATACAGACCAGCTCCCCCCTCCCCCCAAAAAAACCAAAGTTACCTCGCACGGATAGGATTGCAAGACAATCCTAATTGGTTTGGCAAATGCATAAGTGGGAACATCCGAATATTGGATTGGGAAAATGGAAGGAGCCAACCTAAAGCGATGGCATCTAATTTTAGTCTAATAGAAAATAAGTGTGAAATATGCTTACTATAAAAGAGCTTGAGAGTTAGGGGCAACATGCAAAGACCAATATCAATTGTGGGGGGAGGGGAGCAAAGACAATGAAATGCAAGCCATAGCAGTTAACCTAACAACTAAATTTACTGAACGTATTTATTTTAACGGATCATCTAAACAGCTATTTCCTAACAGTTAAATTAGTAACCTATCAGCTGCCCGAACAACAATGTGCTATCTAAACCGTTATCCACTACCTAAACAGTTAATTTTGCCGAACATGACCATCACCATTGTGGGCTTTTGGGTAGGTGTGACTTGTGAGGGTGTAAGGGGGATGGGAGATGAAAGGGAACCGCGGATGGGGATCCGTCCCCGGGACCTATTAAAAGTGGGCTTGCCCAAAGGTTCATATTCAAAATTTTATGCAATTTTTTAAAAGAATTTAAAAGAAAATTCATAAAAAAATACTAACAATTAATATTATCGAGTTTTTGAAATTTTAACAATTTGTAATAAATTTTAAGATTTGTCCCTCCTAATGAACTCCTATTTGATAGTACCATTACAATTGACCTTGGAATATTCTATTAATAGATACGTTTGGTAAGTATGTATACACTTGGAATGTTTATTTAACTTTAAGAACAACAAATGAAGTAAAGACATATTAACTAAAATAGGTAAGTGAAGCTTCCCTATCAAAGATAAAATAAAACTAAGCAGCCATCCTCTTTTCATTTGAGAAGATAATAATTACAACATTTTGAAAAGTTTAGTATTGGGTGTAATGTCTTGAGATATAAAGTAGTCAATTGAAGAAATTTGACTAAAACTCTACCATCAAGTATATTGCCTTACATTGCATTACATCATGCTAAATGCTATATAAAACGAACATTACACTCTAAAACAAACTTCTCCATTGATGCACGTTTTAATTTAATCAAAAACTAAAACAGCGAAATAAAAGGCATTCAATTAATACTTAAGGCCGCCAGTCTTTGGTGACTTTCAATTTCAACCCGATTCACCGTCAATGTGACCTTTACGTCCCCCCTCCCCAAATCTTCCCGTGGCTGTTGGCACGGAGTTAGCCAGGGCTTCTTGCTCAAGTCTTGTCATGATTGTGCACTTAACGAAAGAGCTTTACAAGCGGTATTACTCTTCTTCACTGACATAATATTGCTAAATCGGGCTTTTGCAATACTCATAAATACAAAGGACATATAAAAATTGAGAAGTTACAATAATATTTGGAGTAGCTATGATGCTGTGACTAAATAAAAGTACTAATTACTCAAAACTTATGTCAATAAATCACTGAGTTAGTGATTGAATTAACCTTGTTAGCAATACTAGGTTGTGTTCGATAATAAATGTTGAAGTGAAGGTTAGTGGTTCGTAGTTATCAAAATATTATGGATCACTACTTAAAAGTATTCGGTAAAGTAGTGAATGAAGTAGCGGTTAGATGTTTATGTAGTGCTTTTTAGAAACTAATGAAAGTAGGTTTAAAGAACCTCTCCCTAATGGTTGCATTGCAAATTATAAAATTCTTCTTTTTATTTACTAAAATCTTTTATTTATTATGCCTTTTTAGTTATTTTATATAAATCTGTTATTTCAACAATTATATTTACCAAACGCATCAATTTTAAATAGCTAGTTGAACAACTAATCATTAAATGCTAGTGGATCACAGTTAATCACTATTAAAACAACTAACAACTAGTAAAATAACTAATTTTACCGAACATACCATACACTTTTTTTTGTGGAGAAAAAAAATCAAATATTAAGCCCTATACTTTTCGTTAGTAAATCCTAATTTACCAACTTCAACTTATTTTATAAGCTTCAATAAAAAAATACTAAAAATATATCAACTTTAATCAATTTTAACAAAAATATACTCATTTCAATCAACCTCATATATTTTCAAGCCCTATTTCCTAACTAAAACAACAGGCAGTTAGATGAGAACTTCATAATTAAAATCCGTTTTGCTTGGGGAGAGAGAGAAATAAAATCCATTAAAATTCGCAAACGGATAAACTGTCTCTCTCTGTCCCCCCTTCTCTCTGCTGGTGGTAGTCTGAGCTCTATCCACCACCATCAACGGCGGCAACGAACAGCATGGCGCATGTTAGCACGATCAACACCTTCACCTCAACGTTCTCCCACTCTCTTTCTCCCTCTTACTCCAATTCCATCCTCTTGAAACGACGCAAACGTATGCTAATGTGCGCTATGCCACACCCTCAAAATTGGCGGGAGAGCAGGCGATTGGTCGCCATTTCCCTCGTCGTCCTCCATTCTGCATCCTCAATTCCTCTACGTATGCCCTAGAAATTGATGTTTATCTTGTGGTAATTATTTATCGATATTATGAATTTAATTTAAATTGGATTTCGTTTCTTTTTTAGATGCAATTGCTGGCGGCATTTTTGATAGATACGTTAAGAGGTGATTTTTCGCTTTCGGATTTGGTTGCTCTTATTTTTGAATTTCTTAACTATTATGAATTGTCAATTGTCATCATGACGTTATTGTAGGTGCTAATGTTCGTTCTAGTATTGTTTAGCTTTGAGTCAGAGTGCTAGATAACAAAAGGAGCTTTAAAGGACCGAAATCTCACTCGTTTCATTGAGATGACATTGCTGATGCCAATGAGGTCTTGGCCTAGTTGTTAAGAAGGACGACCTGGGTTCCTAGGTTCGACCATAACAAAAGGAGCTTTAAACCACTGGAATCTCACCCCTTTCATTAAGCTGACATTGCTAACGCCAGTGAGGTCTTGGCCTAGTTGTTAAGAATGACGCCCTAGGTATATTATGTCCTAGGTTCGACCCCCCTTCTCCCCATTGCATTGTACTACACTCTGTGGCTCGTCCCCCCCCCCCCCAAATGAATTTATCAGTCTGCAATCTCCACATACAAATACTAGAACAGAAAACCAAAGTAGAGAAGAATAAAGTTAATTTTGTTTTCTTGTCTTTTCTTTGTGTTTTATAAGTTTGGAGGTGGGAGAAGTTGAGGCAGGGACGAGATGACAGAAACAAGAGGAAGCATGAAGAATCGGGTCACGATGAGGGTAGTGGCGGCGGCTTGAGGCCGAGAGGTAAAAGGGGTCGAGATTAATTGAGTGTAATTGGCAGGTTTCTCAGGCGAGTTAATGGTTTGAATTTAGTTGAGTTGGGATCACAGTCAAGTCTGCCTTAATTTCATTTTGTTCTATTTTCTCAATTTACAAGGGCTAGTTGAGCGTTTTGGGGCTTTTCATGAGTTGACAGTTATCTGAGCTCAGCTGCACCCGTACTTTTGAAAACCCTCTTATTTGCTTGCTGCAAATTATTTTCCACTTTGATTGATTCATATTACCTCTTATCTGTATCACCACTTGATAGTGTATGCGACCCAGGAAAAAGCTTGAACCATTGGAAACCTATGTGCCGGCTGTTATATTGACACAGTTGCAGATTAAAGACATAGGTAATTGCCTTTCTTTCACCTTATTCTTCTTGATATTGTTTTCAAAGCTATATGCTTTTTATATGGTTGTTTTCTGTTTCACAATAACATCAATTACATGAATAAAAAAAGTTTTTATGATTGCTTCTGTATATCTCCCTTATACGACCGGTCCACCAAGGTGGTATCCATGTAGAACTTGGTGGTGAAAATCTGGTTGCTATCTCTCAAACCAAAAAATGGCCATTCCATTGGCAAGAAAGCTGCAAAATAGGAAATGGCTAGGGAGGTTTTGGGGGTTATATTGTGAAGTATTTCCAATGCTTAAGTCACAAGCCACTGAAAGGCTGGCCAGGAACATATGGACAAAATCTGGTTTCATCAGATTGCTTACTTTGGCTCATGGTTGCATGTAACATATGTACTTGTGTTGCCTGAGAAGGGTGAGGAATTTTGCTTAGAGTCAGACCTTAACAGGTGTGTAGTCTTCTGTTAGGGATGAATCCAACTCTGCGATCCTGTGAGGACTGTCTTTCTCTGTCTTTTTGGGATACAGCCTGGACTGCTAGACGACAGGATGGCTTTGGATGCCCGGCACTGGCAGACTAGGTCTTGAGCGTCGGCTACCGTGGCTTTGTGCTCAGTGATGGCTGAGCAGGCGACTCAAAGATTAAAGCCTCCGCATAAGTCTGAACTCTGAAGAGGAGATGGGCTTGCTGGTTGTGCCTCAAATCCAATGCTCAATGACGAGCAGCTACATAACGATGTTTTAAATCACGTTTTAATGCTCATATGCTGTTATCTTACTGCATTGATTGTTTGTGGTAGTGTATTGTTAAAACCATAGCATCAGCACTGCTAGATATCACATCTTGATAAAATTTTGCACTTATGTTTGGCTTTTAGGAACTTTGTAGTATCTCTTGAAGAAGATACTGGGAGTACTTGAAATATATATTTCCCCGTATCACTTTCAGTCATAGCCAGAACCTATTAACTGGGCTGCATTATTTCTGATCCAAATATTGAAATGAAAAGTCACAATAATCATCCGTCAACTTGCTAATTTGAGTTGTTTGATGATGTGATTTTAAGTAATTGAGAAATTGGTCCATATTGATTGGTTGGTCAGCAGTTTGGATAAATCATTAAAAGGTTGCTGTGCGCTGGGATTGTCCTTATTCTCACCTCCTCCCCAAAGCAACAGGATTGCTGTTCATAGTATGTAGATCCTAGATTTTGGCAAGAGAAACACTCTATCATTTGTAGAAGTCTTGTTGCCCCCCTTGTAACCCTGGCTGTTGCAGGTTCTAGAGAGATCGATATGTATGCAACTTTATCTTTGACATGGATTAGAAGCCCATATGACATAGTTTTCTAATATCTTTCTGTAAATGATACATATTTTGGTACCTGCCCATCTTTAACATCTCACATCTAATATGGCTTAAGTATGAACACCTAACTATGTGTGTGTTGTCTAACCACTTACAGGATTTTGTTGAAACCTATTCATGGCGTCTGAAATCATAAGCATGATTGGTCATATCTCTCCTGCTATTCTAGATTAGAGTGTGTATATGGACTAACCTCCATCTCTCTTCTGAAGTTTGATAAATTCTCCCTTCTGAAAATCGTAAGCATTTCATGGCTTGAGTGCGTGGCTTTTAAGTTGAAATTGCTTTGCTTTGCATGAAGAGAGGTATCTTATAGTGCTTCACTTTATGTTCGTGTCTACGTTTTGGGGTTCATGTTCGTGTCTACGTTTTGAGGAGGTGGCTGATCTTCTTATCTGTCATTGTGTCTTCTGTATTATATTGGTAATTGAATATTGTTGCTTGACAAAATAATTCAATAAGCCCATGAAAAGGGCAAGTATTACAGCTGTGATCTGAGGTTGAGCCGTATGTTATTTACATGATGTCACCCTCTTTGTGAATACAGAGAAAAGCTTAGAAAGTGATCAGGCTCAATATACCACCTACCGATCAATTTTACGCTCTGGCCCGGCTGCTTCATTCCGTTCAAATGTTCGAGCTGTAAGTTAAAGGGCTAAGTCATGTTTACTAGATAAACTCTCTCTCTCTCTCTCTCTCTCTCTCTCTCTCTCTCTCTCTCTCTCTCTGTATGTGTGTCTGTTCCTTTTTAAGAAAAGGGGGTGGTTAAAGGTCTCTGCATTTGGCAATGATTGTTTCCCTGTCACATCTTTGTTTTGCCCTTGGCCCACGGATAAACTTGGCAAGACTGGCCCGAAACACACCACATCAACCCAGACCCCAACCGGCAACCGAAATAGATGAACCGAAATGACCCAAAAATGAACCAACCTAGAACTGTACCGAACATATGACCTGGTCCAAACCCAGCCCAGCTCGGAGACCTGAACTGATTCAAATCCGAATAGAAATGACCGAACTTGAACCGACCAAATTGTTTCAGACACAAAAATAAATGGTCCTCGAACCGAACCAATCACCAAGGTTATCGATTTTCATTTTGTGACAAGAAAATGTCATGTGTAACGGGCAAGGCTGGATGTCGTCACCTTTTGGCCAGCTTTCGTTATTTTGTGGTGCTTATGTTATTTGGGCTATAGATTTTCCATTGTGTAAATGCAATTTGACATTTGTGTTAGACCCATTGAGGCCTAACTACTAGAAGCAACTCATTTAGAAATTAAAATTTAGAGAAATCCGAAACTAATCTGACCCGACGTATATTTATACCCAATTTGATTTTTAACTGGCCCGAAATTCACCCAAACCTTGAAACCGAAGTTGACCCGATCTACACCCGACCCCACCCGAAGTTGACTCGACGCATACTTCATCCGATCCCAACCCTGTGTCCGATCTGGAATAAGTCGACCTCGAAACTCATCCAAACCGACCCGAACGACTCCTTTGCTAGGTCTAAGGCCATGGATAGAGTCATGCCATGGAAAAGGAAAGCCATGGTTACTGGCTGGACCTAATCACCATGAGTCTCCTATAGATCATAGCCAAGAGGCTGTGATGTGTAGGAATAAAATTCATACCTTGAGGTTTGTGTTCCAGTTTGCAAGGCTCTGTAAATGAATCTTTGAGAAACGAGAACAGTATTTTTGTTGCCTGGCAAAGCATCCCGGTATTCCTTTATTTCCTTCTCCTTGGTACTACATGGCAGCCTACTAGTTTGTCTTTGTGATGTAGGTTGCACAATATGCCTCAGATGCTGGAAAGGGTAAGACTGCCTTTGATGATGTTGAACGATGTCTCAGGTAGTGGTTATTGTCTTCCTATATTGATACCCTGCAGAAATCAAACCTTGTTCATCTTTTAAAATGATGGAGATAATTACCGTGCTTTCAGGTCATATAATTACTAATGTGTGGTTGAGAAAATATGACTTGATATATAGTTTGTGCAATCATAGAGTGTAATAACAGTTAGTGCCGAGTGCTAATGTGCCAATTTGAGAATTTGGCTGTATAGAAATGTGTGTTGGCATCCCACCAGTTCAGTTGAACTTCTGCTATCATGGCTGGTGGCGTATATGTTATGGTCTGCAGAAAAAAGATCACTTAAATATGTCCCAGAGTCCCAGTGATATGTGGGCTAATACACTTATTTGATTTGTTGTATATTTATATGGGAAACCTAAAAATGAAGATAAAAGAGGAGCTACGGAAGGCTAAAACTGCATATTCGTAATTATATTGAAGCCATCTTAGGTCCCTAACTGTTGACAGCACATGTTCAAGCCCTTGTCATTTGGCTGCGCTAATTTTGGGGCTATTCTGTTCTCCTGTATCAGCTTTTGGACTTGTACTTATTAATTGTGTTATGTTCTGAAGATGCCTTTGAGATTATTTTGGAATCTATAGTCCAATGAAGTCTGAACTGTCTTTTCAAAGAGTTAGAGCACCTAGAAATACTTTAGATAAATAATAGGTGTCCAGAGATATGCTGACCCTGTAAATATTTTTTATTGTAAAAGACTTTGTATGTGCAATTCGAGCATAGCATAGGCCATTCCAGTCACATTTTGATACATGACATAGAATCATGAGGACTGAAATGCATAGTACGCATTATACTCTTCATATCCGCTTGCTGCTTCTGCGTAGAATTGAGAGGATATGGCCCTGATACGCTGTAGATGGGATATTTAGTCATACTTCTAACAAAGATCCTTGATGTATTCGGTATCACTTATGATGTCTTTTCAAAGAGCTGTGGATGAGCTTGATTCTTTGCTTCTGCGAGCTTCAAGAAATGACCATGATGCATCAGCCAAATTGATGAAAGAAAAAATCAGTGTTGCTATGGATGCATTGGACAGGTAATTGTGATGGTTGTTGCCTTTGTTTCTGATACATTATTTGTCAGCTCTCACAAAGTAAAATATCTTGCTAAACCATCATCTACTTAATCTTTATTTTGGACAATCTGGGGTCGGTGGGCCATTCGCCTTCAATAGTGAGGTCTAATGAAAACAATCCTCTGAATGATTTAGTTGTAAGGATGGCATGGTGCACATTTGACCTACGTGTACGGTGGCATAACCTGTGTGCTGGCATATGTAGCACTCCAGGGTATTGTCTTGCCCCTATCATTTGACCGACATTTTTTTCAACTCTCACAAAGTAAAATGTCTTTGACACTAAGTGAATCGCCTTCTATTTAGGGCCTGTTTGTTTTGAGCATATGAGATGAGCCGGCAGCAAGTTGAAATAGGTTTAACTAGCAGAAAGCAGGTTTAAGCAGGTTTGATTAGCAGTTAGCAGATTTGAACAGTTTGGAAGCAGGTTTGTGAGAGGGTTGGAGCAGATTTTACTAACAGTTAGCAGGTTTCAGGCTTTCAGCAGATTGGAGCATATTAGAGTAGGTTGGAACAGGTAGCAAGTTTAATATGCTCATAATGAATAGGCCCTTAGTATTTGTTGTTGGTGGTATGCAGTATTTAAGGTTTCTTGAGTAACACTGTTTGTTTTAAAATCTTGCTGTAAATCCAAAATTTCTGCCTTGCCACCTAGGTCATAAATATAAGATTAATCGATCTAGGTCATCCTCACTACATGGTGTGATAAAGAAGGCAAGAAGGAGCCTATATAGCAATTGGTGCCTTTCAAATCTAGGGTGTTATGAAAAATGTGCCTATATGCTCTTGTGGGGGTGATGTTGTGTACATAGGCCTTATCTATATATTGCCCGAGTAGGACTCCAGGGTGTTCTGTGCCTCATCAATCATCATCTTGGTGTTTTGTGGGTGGAATTCTCGAAGGGAGAGGGGGGTGAAATGTATTATTGTTGTTTCTTTGATGATCTTAGTAAACCATTTCCTGCTTGTTTTTCAAACTTCATTGCAGCCTCCTCCAAACTGTGCCTTCGGATGTGCTTGATAAAGGAAAAGTGATTGCAGAGGCCTACCGGGCTCCAGAAAGTGATGTGACGCCGAAAGAGCTGGACCAAGAATATAAGGAATTAGAATCAATATTGTGAAGATTTTGTAGGGACTGCTGAGAATCAACCTTGTGGCTGAGTGAAGATCTTACACTTTTCGCTCTACAGCCATGAAATCCTGGGTAAAAGTATCGAGGATGATCTGAAGCTTTTTGAGCCAGCCTATGTGTATAAACACTATGTGTCACAGTAGTTGCTCTTTTTTGAATATTCATCCTTTTTAGATGTGTTATATGATAGATGTATGCATTTGTAGCAGTTGTAATTTTTTAAATACTTTTCAAATGAAAAACTTACCTGTTGAGATGCTGCCTCATTGTTGTAGCAGCTGTAAATTTAATCTTACGGAACACTGCCAATATGCAATAAAGATCTCCTAGCCTACTGTACGTATTTGACTGTCTGGCTGCATCCTGCGTTAATATGCATTAGCCTTAATGGGGACTAATGAAGCCACCAAGCTATTGCTCTTCTAGCCTTTTTTATCAGCTTGTGAATGAGCTCATTGAGCAACAGCATCGATTACTTCAGAATCTAAGCTGTGTTGGGTGTCCAAATATCAGGAGAGGTTTATATCCCATCTGTAGCTTGTTGCACGCATTTTTCCTGGATGAACTTTTCTCTTTCAGTCAATTTGAAGGAACTCAATGTTGCTTATCCCAATTGTGCTTCCTTAATTTTAAGGTACTGTATTCTGGTTGGTCTTTTCTGCATTCCTTCTCTCTTTGGCTGAGTCCGTTTCTAAGAGTAACTAATAATGTGCTTCTGGTTATCTTCAGTAATTGTAGCTTGCTGGAAATCCTGAAGTTGGAGTGTCCAAAATTGTCCAGCTTTTTTCTTCAGGTAAAATATTGGTTGAAAGTTGATCCTCTACTGTGTCTTACATGTGGTGGCTCAAATTTTTGTCAAAATGGACATAATTAGTTACATACTAGAATGTTTTCCCGGTGCGTTTAGGGTGGATTCATGCATTTTCAACCGGAGATATGCTTTGCCATGAATTGGAGATCCGTGATCCTGTATGAGCTGTGACTGGACTATTTACTATTTGACTCCTTGGTTGTGAATTTTGAGTATGATTCTATGTTTTCTTTCGAATTGTTCTGGGAAATTATGATTCCTTTGATTCTTTGTTTCACCTTAAGTATCTATGTTAGAACTCAATGCTTTGACATGGGTATGGTGGCACTCGACAGAACATACAAAATTTCCAGAAAATGCGTTAAACTGAGACCTTATATCGACATCAGACGATTCTACCCATGTTTTAGTAACATAGCTGGGGACGTGCCATGGTCCAGTTTCATAAAATTATGTGGCAATCATGATGTGATTTGATGTTTTGTTGAAATCATGGTGACCCTTTCTTTTTTCTGTTATTTCGCCATCATTTACTGGGCCTCTGCTGGGATGTTGATAGTCATGGTCTGTGGCAAGGAAGCAGTGGAATCTGCAATATCAAAAACGTGGCATACTGTAAACCGTTGATGTTTGTTTCTGCACGAAGGTAATCAATTTTCTGTTCTCTTGTTGAGATCATATTCAAGTTATTAATACCGTGGCGAACCCTGTTCCAGTTTTCAACTGGACTGAATGGATATGGTGGCTTTGGTACCAAAACACCAGAATTATTAGTGGTTTAAATTTAAAGAAAAAAAATGATTACAAAAACATTTTCAAAGAACTTTGTGTAAGGTCGTCTTTATTGGTCTTTCCTCGGATCCTGCCTCACTGGGATCCTCACCCACTGGTGGTGGTGTTGCAATAAATTTCACTGGGACTTTTTATCACTGGTGGTGGTGTTGTAATATGTGTGACCATTCACAGGTGGTAGAAGGCTAGAAGCCGATGACTGTCATTTGCCCTATACAAAGTTGTCCTATGCTTTATAGCACATTTGATCTGTATCCAATCATGAACCCTGGATTTCCATTTGAGCGCGAACTTAGCTTTACCACCTGACATGAAATATTTCTGGATTAGTAAGAGTTGTATCTTCTTGACTACCTAACGAGGAATGTGACTGAATCTTGAGAGTTGAGACTGACAAGTTCAAAAACGACCAAACCTGAACCCGAGTCAAATCGCCCATTCTGCCAGGTTTTAATTCATTGGGCCTGTCGTAGGCAGTGTATGTGCTGGCTCGTAGCAGTGGTACTTAGATTGCCTGTCGCTGTTTCCGGTCTGACTGCCTTGATGTCATGGAAACGGGAAGATTAACCGATTTGGCTCAACGAGCATGAGCAGGTTCGGAATGTATGTGCCCGACTGAAGCAAATATTCAGCGGCCTCAAAACCTAGCTGATCAGTGATTTCTTGCGACAGGAGCAGACAATACCTGCAGCCAGGTTCTGTCATGTGTGTTTTGTGCTGTATTTTTGTTCTGGATGGCCAAGGCTCCTTGTGTATAACGGTACATACACATATACTCTGTGATGAGGATGCCTATCGCCGTGAAAATATGGTTCTGAGTTCCAGGTCTCAAAGGCCTTCTTGGCTGTTTGAGGCCGGCGGCTACTTGTGGTAAAACTAAAATACCAGAGTTATCACAGAATCTTCTCGTATTATCTGCACGAAAATATGTTGCTTGCTACACTGGAGTGCATCCTATTCCTACTCGTAACAGTTTGTTAGTCCAGGTATGTCAATAGGTCAGAGATTCATCCTCTGATATTGGTGGAGGGTTCAAGTATGGAGTGCATTTTATAGTCGAACGATTTTGATTGGCGTTCTTCTTGTATCATTGGAATCCAATCAAAAGAGTTCGCAAAGAAACACCTCTATTTGATTATTTGTTTTAAATAATTTGAAATAAGATTCATCGGTGTGAGATAGGACAAATTTGATTTTGACTCAAAGAGATGGAGCTTAGTTCATATTGATTCTATTCATTAATGTCTTGATCAACATTCCTCATACTACTAGACAAACTTAGTAGATCAAGTGATATTGAAAGTTGAAACTGATCTTAATTTGAATACAAATAACCAACTTGATTGAAATTTGATCAACCTAAACATTATCCAATCTAATTTTTATTCACTTGAATCCGACATTATGGATACCGCCATACCATGGGCTAGAGTTGGGACATGGGCCGGTTCGACCTGCGCTTGCCCTGTGTCAAAACCTGGCCTTGGCTTGCTACCAATGGGTTACAGGGTGAACCAGCCCGACCCCTTTTTTGGCGATGCGTGGTGGGTTTCAGGCCAAATTTTTTTAAGTAATGCTATAGTGCAATTAAACAACTAACTAGTTGATCCCACGACACCCCCCACCCTGCAAGCCGCGCGCCCTGCCTCGTCTACTAAAATAGGAGGTACAGTTTCAAAAGCTCTGACCCTCAACATATAGTTTAATAGGACAGGATTCCTCGGCCCGACTTGTGTCCGAGCTCCAATATGGAAACAGACCATCCATTAGTCATTATAACGATAATGGCATATCTCCCCCCCCCCCCCCCAAGAAAATAAAAATTACTGTGAACATAGACGCAGCTTTTGCAGGGTATGACAATGAAATGGCTCGCTGGATCATGTAGATTTGTGTTGTAGAACTCACAAATGTCCAATAAAAGGTCATGGCATGCACAATGGGGCAAATTCTGGGGTTTGTTTGTGTGTTGTTCTTTGATGTGTGACATATCTCATTCTCTCACTTTGTAACGAGCACAATACAATCGTGTGGACCGTGTGGTCCGTGGACCACCCATTAATTTCAGACTTTGTTGTTCTCTGTCTAACATTATGCCTTTGTCTTCCTTTCTTGCATAGACATCCTACTCAAACCAATCCAAACTCCAAAATGTAACATCATCACAGCTAGCTATTCTTCATCTTTTGTTGCATTTGCACGAACTATCCTTTGAATTGGCCTTTGTATGTATATAAAACAACATAAGGGCATGACTAAAACCCAAAAGAAGAAGCTCGATGCTGGGACCATTAGGTGTCATCTGTTTATTGGATGGTCAATTAGTCTAGTTCTGCTTGTACTATCCGTTATACACACTTCTGTTCAATTCAGCGAGAGTAGTTTTGGTCACAAATCTGATGTAACTCAAATGTATTGTCACTTTTGCTTATAATATGTCATTGTACTTTATAGTTGCAGGGTATCTGTTTTTCTAAAAAGTAAATTCAAAGCCTTGTTATTGACGAGGCAATATTACTATAGAAGAAAAAATTTTAACAAAGTCTAGTCTACATTTGGCATAATGTACATATGAGCTTCTCCATGTATGACTCAGAACATTTTTATCCGTAAATATCTAACAATTTTTAATTAAAAAAAACTAAGAATTTTATACAAAATTACATATCATGAGTTTGAATTTTACTTTATAAATTTTAGATCGCAAGAAAATTATGTAAATGACAGGCTTTTTTAAGTCTTATTCAACTCCAAAACAAAACGTCAAGCTGGCGGATCATTCACTACTTAACATGAAAGCAAGATTTTGACGTACTTTTTTTTCACTGTTATAAAATGAGGCCATTGTTGTAGTGGAGCCTACAAATATGATATTGCATTTGATTGCTTGTAAGAAATTCTGTTGCAAATCTTTGGTGGTCAAATAACATATCATATGTCCAACTGTAAAGTGTAAAAGGTTACAAATAGAGACAATTTGTTTTTTCTTTTAGATTTATTGCATCAATTTAATTCAAAGGAATCATCACATATATAGATAGAAAAGTATGTACGGAGAGAGGAGGCACTGAATGGTGAAGACTGTGCAGGAAAAGTACCATTGTAATATGCTACAAGCCTTCAACAACGAGGGTATGTTCTTTTTATCAGAAAATATAGATTGAAAAATAAATAAAATTGGTTAAAATAGATAGAAGTGGATTAAAATAGGTATTTTTTTGTAAAAGTAGGTAGCAGTTGGCATTTTTTTTAATTGAAGTGGGTTGAAATAGGTTGAAGTGGATTGAAATTGGTTGAAGTGGGTTGAAGACGAAAACAACAGGGCCTAAGTGTATTTGGTAGCAACAGTTTTTTCGGAGAAAAATAACTGTCTGAGGGCGCTTCAGGTGTTTGATAACAATTATTTGAAATAGTTGTTTAGCTCCAAACAACTCTTTTCGAAAAGGTTATTTCTATTAACCTTTTTCACAGAAAAGCATTTTGTAAAAATGATACATTTACCCAAAAGTTTTAAAAAACTACACTGCATGCCGTTAAATTATGTTCATATAATATGGTTCTTATGAAATAGAAAGAGTACGCAGTACCATAAAGTGTTGGTTGAGGACTTATATCAATAGCGTTCGGGCCAGTTAGATCTTGAGTATTAACAAAAGTAGAGACATTTCCTTTAATTCTTCATTTGTTTTTGGGATAAAAGCAAACCAATAAAGTTGTATTGTTTTTTTTGTTGTTTAAATTTTTGTTTATCCAAACAGTGTATTTTTTTTGGTGTACATTTTCTAGTTTCGTTAGTATACTATATCAAGCTTTTTTGGTTATCTCACTGTACTCCTTTATAATGTTTGATATTTATATTTTAGATTATTCAGTCTCTCTTTTGATTATGTAGACAATGAGCTTTCGATTGATGCAAAATAATAACATTTGATAGTATGTTTTATATGAATTGAATCTAATGAAGATAAAGTAATTAGAAATTCATAAAAATTTCAATTTCAATTCATAACCAAAAAAATCTAACAAGTAACAAAATAACATTCTAAAATGTTGGCATTATTCACATAAGTATGCATTGACAAGAAATAAGATCAATGATGAAGTTAATTTATACATATGACACAAATTTAATTCTTTTTAAAAAGAAAGTAAGATGACCAATAAAAAAATATGTTATATTAAAAAGTAATTTAGAGATAAGGGTATAGATAAAATTTTATCGAATATATTTCTTAGAAAAAACTAATTTCCATGAAGTTAGTCAAAAAATTCTTCTTGCAAAACATCCGAGTTGTTTCCCGATTGATCCTCTCTTTAAGACGTGTTCATTTCATCGTTTTATAACCGCTAACTGTTGCTAACTAATTTTTTGTTAATGTTTTGATAATGTTTTCAATTGTGCAAGGTAAAAAAGAGCCTACATTGACATTGACGTCAAAAGGTAATTTTAGAAGACCAAGTGTGTGTGTATGTGTCTCTCTCTATATATATGTATGTATGTAGTATCGAACGTGAATATTTAAGCAGAAATTAAAACTCGGATGGCACGAATTTGGATGTTGTTCTCAAAGACAGGAAGATGTTGCAAATAACAAGGATTATTAAAGGAAGAGCTTTATTATTTTTCTTAAATTTGTTTATGCACACTTGACCTATGCACCTTTAGTTATCTAGAACCTAATGACTATAATCCTGTTGGGTTAGTCATTGTTTAATAATGCCTAAATCACTGTTCATTGATTTCAGATATGATCATATGATGCTGCAAAATCTTTATGTACGTTCACATTTTCATGCAAAAAGGTTTCACAAGACCCCATGACAAATGTAATCTGTTTGCATGTATGAAGTTATCGATTGGGAATTCGCACTTAGCCTGTTGATTTAGGTTACATTTGATAAATAGTTGTTAGCTGGTATCTATTTATATAATTATTTTTAGGTAAAATTGTTTGGAGAAATAGCTATTTTTGGAAAATATGTGAGAGAAAAAGTTAATCTCAAAAAGAATTACTTTTTGGGCTAAAAAGCTGATTCGAAATGTTTTTTCACTGAGTACCTCAATTAATTGTTTGACCGGGACTATCAACTAATTTCCCGCCCGTATTTGTATGGCTTATCATTTTTAATTACAATATGCATTATTCAGTGTCCTATTTTAATAAACGGAAAAAGTGGCGGATCTAAATATTTAAGGAAAGGAAATATCGGTAATTACTTACATTCAAATCCTTTGTAAATTGATTATGTGCCTCTCTTACGCTAAAAA